>JBBBDQ010000692.1:360000-700000 GCA_037127315.1 Ascarosepion bandense | reverse complement strand
CGTCTTTTCAGATCTCTATATAAATATGTTCATATACATGTATATACGTATATTTCTTATACTTTTCAAATCTATGTATGTATGTATGTTTCTATCTATCTGTATTATAAGTTATAGTTTAGAACATGTACAAATGATAATTGACTACAAAAGTGTACATTTTGTTTCGGCATCGAAAAAAAACAATGTCTCATCAGGTAGTTAATAATTATGGTAATAGAGGTTATTTTTTAAAAGAAAATTCGAAAATCTCACTTTCCCCTTATTTTTGGAAATAATCTTTAACGAGGTAAGAGGATAGAAAAGATGGGAAAACAAAAAAGGAAATCGAAAAAAAAGTGTAAAACAAAAAGGAAAGAGAGATATATAGGAAATAAAAAGCGTGATAGAGAAAGTAAAAAGAACTCAGAGAATATAATAGAATTTTAAAAAAATTGAACATTGCAAATAAAAAGCAAAGAGAAAAAAGTAAAAAAAAAAGAGAAAGGAAGAGAACCGATGATGAAGGCTCAGAGAGAAATAGACCAAATTTAGGTAGGATGTGAAATATAGATATATACACATAAGCGTCACGCGACGTCTGGGCTTAAGAAAAAGGAAGAAGTGCGAAAATGCACAGAGGGAAGAAAGTGTGCGGGAGATGGCAGTAGAAACGTTAAAGAAATGTCTCTCTCTCTCTCTCTCTCTCTCTCTCTCTCCCTATATATATATATATATTATCATCCGCAGATAGATATGTTTTGCTGTATCACAGCTCATCAGTACGGTTAGACAACCGATTGTCTTTTACCCAGGATTGCAACCCGACCGGATTGGCGTCAGTCGGCGATTCTGCCTCTGAGCTACGGGCGCTCGATAGAAGGAGGCAGACATTTTAGCGTGCATATTATCATTATAGACGCCCAATAGCTGAAAGTGTTCTAATTCATTGCTGAATTAGCGATATATATATATTTATGCATCTATCAAAATCTGTTCATAACTCTCTATATATGTACATATGCATGTATGTATGCATGCATGTATGTATGTATATATGGGCGCGTAGCCAAGTGGTTAAAACGTTCACGATCTGACCCTGAAGCCGAGGTTCGAATTTCACTATTGTCAATTTTTCAGGAAGAATATTTCTTGCTGTTATCGGTCTGGAGGAGGAGATCCCAGCGTGCGTCACCTCCTAAAATTACCTGAAAACCATGCCACGTTGAGTTTCGTCGATGGTTGTACTAGCTCGAAGTCATCTTGACCGAGGTTTTAAGGGTCTTGACTTTGTTCAGACGGTTGTTCACCCTAAAAAAAGTAACTAAAATACGCTGAGCATAGTTGCAGTATAAACTGCAGATTAAAAAGATCTTTTAAATAAACACGTGTGCCTGAGCAGGTGTCTGCAATGTTGATTGGGTAGCCGCCCTGGCGGACGAGTAATCACGAATACGAGTATGTATTTATGTATGTATGTTTGCATGTATCCATCTACCTTAGTTATTTTAAGATCTTTCTATCTACATAAATGTGTTCGTATATATATATATATATATATATATATGAAATGTCTGTAAGATTGGCGTTTTTTCACATCAGCAAGTGTATAAATGGATAAATAGATAAATAAATATATATATATATATATATAAGTGAATCCAGTGTTGGCCACTAAGTTGAAAAGATTTTGGAGTGGGGGTTTTCACATTAGCACGTTAAATTTATTTTAGAGGCGCCTTCGCTATCTAAAAAAATTTCATTGATTTGCTGAATTGGTCTGTAATCGTTTTCTATCGGTCATCTGTTTTTTTTATTGCTTTGGCGATACTTTTTAATTTGGTGTGTTTGTGTGTGTGTGTGAGAGAGAGAGAGAGAGAGCGTTTTTTGATTTCGTCTTTATGTTTAAAAATTGTTTTTTGTGGTTCCTCTGGTTCTTCTTCTTAATAATACTTATTTGTTACTTATTTATAAGCAACATCTTTGCTATCAGAAACAAAAAGATGTTAATAGTTGATAGTCTACAGGACGGGGATCTATATATATATATATATATATATATATATATATATGCGACATAATTTTTGAGAAATACCATCGCTTGTTGCAGCCTCAAACGTAGGCAGTCCGGTGTGACTTTTCAGTTATGCTAGGGTCTGATTTTCTCCAGTAAAGAGGTGACAACGTTATACGTCTTGTTAGAAATTCGCTGACCGGCACTAAAGAATCCCAAATTAAAGAAACCAACTAAGTAATATATAAGATGCACTTGATGACTTTCAGTAACAGCGACAACTGAAATAGATAGCACATGCTTTCTCGGAAAGAAAATAAGAACACAATCAAAATGTATACCTTCCTCACTATATTAAACAAAATGTTAAGAAGAAAAACCCGTGTTAGTACGAGAAAGAGCGTTAACGGATATTTGACTTGAAACAACTAATTTAAACTAATTTATAAATGGAACTTTGTCTGTGTGTGTTTGTGTGTGTGTCTGTGTGTGTGTCCGTTACCTATAGATTCCGAAACGGCTGAACTGATTTTCTTGAAAAATTACACAGTTGTACTATAAGCGTCTGCGAGTGTTCTTAGCTAGGTTTTTTATCGAGGTACAACAGATAAATATCGAAAATCGATAATCGAAAAAACCGTGTTATAGAAGGAGTGGTCTGATTTAATCAAATTTGAACACTCATAGACAAAGTCATAAGAAACGATATTCAGAAGTTTCAAGGTTGCTGTTCCTACAATAGTGCAGAAAATTGATAATATATATATATATATATATATATATATAAGGCAAGATGTTTGCGTGCGTGTGTTTATCTGCCTGTATGTCTGTATTTTTTCAGCCCTTTTATTTTAGTTTTTGCTTCGGGTTTGGCTCTAAGTAGGTATAATTGTAATTCTTAGTCTCATGATATCATTTACCCAGAGAACTTATTTAGCCTTTAAAATTCAGTTTACGACGAAAAGAAACTTATTTGATATCGATACCAGGAAATCAAAATTGGATTACATCCATTCATTTTTCTTTCAGTCTATGGTTTCGCTTTAACTGGAAACAACTATTGCTTTTTAGTCTTTCATACGAACGTCCAAAGTGTCTGAGCTCCAGGACCATGGATTAGTTTATAGCTTTCATTACACCCGAGAAACGCCGGGCTATATGCTAGTCAGTTAATAAATGCCTAACGACCCCTTATAAGAAAACGGCTAATGTTTCCATTTTCATTATTCCTGTTCACAACTGAAATACATAGACTCATAAGTTTTGTATTATAAACAATCCTTAATTTCAGCATAAAAACAGTAACGTGACTTCTTACAACACGTCTTAGTTCACTAGGGTCCAATTAAGGGTGTCACTAGACTAAGTTCTCGGAATCATGGATCTCCACAATTTCCTACACTTAATGAGTTTTGTCTTTTTGTTATTTTTCCTAAACCTTTTTCTGTCTTCCATTTATTCAATTACCTTGAGTCTGCTATGCATTTTCCCTTCTGTATCTCTTCTCTTTAATTTAACCTGTGAGTACCAGATTTTCGAAGACCTCTTTCTTCATAAAGGGCGCTAGAAATTTCAATTAGTATGATGTCAATATGTGTTGTTTTTTTATTTCTATTTTCTCAAGAACTTCGCCGTTTCTCACATATTCCGTCCATGATATTTTCACCATCTTTTTTTTAGGCAAATGTCTATTGTTTCAAGTCTAGTCTTCATTTTTGACGAGATTGTTTAATATCTACTGCCAGATAGGAGAAAAGATATAACATAACAAAGAGCTCATTACTTTTTTCTTTGTATCTAACGAAGTTTTCCTGCTTCATATTAATCAAGAAACCTACGGTTTTCAGTGTCTCAATCTCTGTCCTCCGTTGAAACTCTTCTCAGATATATTTCTTTTTTGTATTTTGTTGATTTTGGAATTTCCAATTAGATATTTGCTTATATTTTTGCTAATAATCATGCATTCTGTATTTTATGCAGTTGATGTTTAATAATTTTTCTCACTTTTTTTACTAGATTCAGTTGTGGTTTTTGTATTGTTCTTTCCGTGCCTGCTATCAACATCGATTTCTAATTCCCTTAGAATCACGTCGCTGTATAGGTTGAATAAGTCTGTTGAGATGTTATAACGTTGTTTCTTGAACTCACTACATAGAAAGAGGATATGCTTTCTACGATTGTCGTTATTTTGTTACCGCACAAAATTCCAGTCACTGTCCCTCAAGATACTCATGTATTCAGAGTACACGGGTGACAATGAAGTTCCAGGCATGTCAAATGTCCTTATAATTCCAGAAATAAAAATTCCTTTTGTTCATGAATCCTGTTTAAAATCTGATAATTAACGTCGACTTATAATGCACAGGAAAGTCATCATTCACATTGATTCGCCAGTTGTGGCATACTGATATGAACATTTCTCTAAAGTGGAGCTAATATGGCTATATCTACCCATAATAATATGTACTTCCTCTTAATGAATTTTGGCAAGTCATTGTATATTACATTAAGTGACACTGAATTTCAAAATCTTTTAATATTTAAGTTTGTAATTCCTAAGTCAGTTAATGTTTTCTTAATGCTAAAAACGAATATCCAGACAAAAAAAAAACAGTTTTTGTTAGCTGGCAAATATTTATCTCACATGTTAAAAATCAAACCAATTTCTTTAAGTGAAAAAAATTCTTTACTGAATCGGTCTTGAGTATGACGGTAAAATGCATCTGGCAGCAATGCCTCTGGTTGTGATGTTGTGAGGAGCATGGACCCACCTCTTAATTGCTGTTGTTTCCAGGTTCACTCTGGTCCGGAGTTGTGGCATCTGTTAGGGTCCCCGCTATGGGCATATTTAATCCCTAAACTAGGAACAAAACACAATGAAAGTATAAAAATAAATTTTTATAGAAATATATATGCATAAAAAATACTTTTATAGAAAAATACAAACTTTTGAAGGAAAAAAATATTATCATAACACATTTCTGAAGGAAAAATATATTGCTATAATACATTTGCGAAAGAAAAAACATAACCAGCAGTAGACTTTTTAATGCAAAACTAGATGACATCTTCATTTTTCCAAAACAAAAAAATTGTTTTAAAAAAAAATCTGACTAAATCACCCTTCTCCCTATAACCGAACATTATAAATATCTTAAAATTCCACCATTTCGGCATTCAGTAACCCACAGAGGTTGCTATTCCGTTAAACAAAACACAAACTCAAGCTCTTTCCTAAATCCAGGGAACTTTATTTTTATATATGTTTTAGCGAATATATAATAAACTAAAACGCATTTGCTGCGTTCGTTGTTAATTTGTTCAGGCATTTTCCATTTCAAATTGTTCACAACAACATCTGTTGTGTTACTTCTATGGAAAAAAAAACTGCATGATTGATAATGAGCATAATTCTATTTTAGAAGAAGAAAATTAACGAAACGAAACGCGACAATTTTGAAAGTTAGATCTAAAAGAAATCAATGAGGAGCAAATAGAAAGATAATATATATCAAAGCAATGAAAGTTTTAAAAATGATGCAATTATTTTATTTTAATCTTTGGTTCAAATGTGGTTTGAGTTATTATTTTCAGATTTTACCGTTAAAAATGTTTAAAATATAAACTAGAACATAAAAACTTAAATATAAAGTAAGCTAAGGGTTTGTTGTCAAAAAACCTATGAAAACCTAGTCACAGGATCTAAGTAAATACATGAATTAGGTCCACTAACAGCAGACATCAACCAATTAAATGATAGCCGACCATAAAAATGACCACTCAACAGCGCCTCCTTAGAAATCCTAACCAAAAGATATACACAACCGATAAAAAGATAAAACATACATTCCAACAGATAATACCATTAATCAACAATTTCACACTTACACACCAAATTCCTCAAAAGTCTAACGATCAAAACGAGACATTCACTTAATTACCAATAACTCCAAACAACCCCCACGACAACAACAAACCAAATATAAACAGAGAATTATTCCAAAACTTTATTTCCCCTGAGGAAGTGTTTTTTAAATCCAAACACTGAAACAAACATGTGATTGTAGGGAAGAGGACATATATAGAAGAAATTATGTACATGTTCTAAAACACAATTTATAATATATATATATATATATATATATATATATATGAGTTCATTTTTGGTCATAATTAAATTAGACCAGTACACAGTTGTATTCAGGTGAGTTTATTATATTTATATTGTAGAACATTTGAATATATATTAAAATGAGTTATTTCCGCAACCTGTGTTTCAAACTTTTGGTATCTTCAGGCGTTTTATAATAACTGATTTTTTTCTGTTTTTCAAACTTCAAACAGTTTTTATTACAAATACACGACTGGAATATTTAAACACAAAACTATTTGCTTTTAAAGGAAGGACATTTATGAAAATAAAACGCGAATGTTAACCATATGACAATAATTTGAGATTGTATGAAGAATTAAAATTAATATATATATATATATATATATATATATATATATATTTATAATATATTTATATATGCTTATCTGTTTTTTATTCACATGCTTCTCACTTGTGATTTAGTATCACTAACGTTTCACCGCTTTGTTATGTGTATGCATGTGATATTCCCTTAATGTTGTAGAGACCTGATTTTTTGTGAAGAACTGATATCGTACTCTTGATAATTGTAATCTTATCCTGCTTCATTACTTAATGATATAAATTTTAAAGAGACACTGCTTTAGATGCCGTTGCTTAAAGGAACATACATGTACATTTGTGCTCGGCACGGGAAATGAAACTGAAAAAATTGCATTAAATTACGTTTCTAATAGCATGGCAGGTACAAAAATAATATGGCAAAAGGTGATTAAAATATTCTTTTTATAAACGTAGATATTTATATGATACTGAATATGTTTTAGCGATAATATATATATATATATATATATATATATATATATATATATATAATTTTCATTTCTATAAAAGTTATTACGCGACCTAGGTGTCTTCAGGCGATATGCAGTAACTGATTTTACCGTTTACCGTTATATATACATATATATATATATAGGTTTATTTTGTTATTTTAAATTTCCTTATCAATATATATATGTTACCTAGTGTCTGACAGATTTTTAATGCCTAATGATTGTGATTATGTAATGACCATTGAAGCTTAATAGATTTTAAGTTGTAGTAATCTATTATAACAAGAAATATATATATATATATATATATATATATATATATATATATATATATATAGTGTATCAAGCCTGCAGATAATTTTCTAAACATATATTGTTAAATATAACAGACAATGAATGTCTATTATGTGTAATCATTAGCCGTTCTAAAGATCATATTTTGGCTTTAATTTCAGGTGAAAATAAAGACAAAATTTGTCCAACATTTGTTTTTTTTATTATGCTGGTTTTAGGATTTCATTTTACATGAGCCATCTTCAGGGAGGTTACAGGGGCGTTAGCATAAAGAAATCCTTCATCAAAGATTATATTTTCTTGTGTTGACTCACACACACACACACACACACACACACACACACACACACACACACACACATATATATATATTTATATGTATATATATAATAAGATATAGAACAATTTTTGAAACCATTTCACCCCAAACAAGACAGAACAGCTACTAGTGCGCAAAGGATTACACTGATAAAAAAGACTTGGTACAGAAGGTATTAAAAAAGTATAAAACACAGACGGGATTCAAGAAGATAGATGATGTCGGATGACGTTTCATGTACATTTTTTGGATGTTGGAACTATCAGGGATGCAATTTAAAGAAAGTGAGTATTACAAGCGGTAAATTACTTTTTCAACGCTAAAAGGGTGAGAAATAGGGACCAAAATTCCCTGTCACGTGAGCTTTAAAAAAAAACCCACCGTTACGTGAGCGTTCTTAAAAAAAAACGATAAACGGAAAATCAGTTATTGCAAATCGCCTGAAGACATCACTCATGGTTGGAACCTAGGTCGCATAATAACACGTTTACAAATAGAAAATATATAGATAGTTTAATTAGAAAATGACACGACATCTTAAATTGATTCTAGAAGACACAATAACTCAAAATAAACTTATTAAGAACTGGCACGTAAAGGTTTGACGTCTGAATATTTAAAAAAGACACACTATGTCTATCGAAGGACAACAGAATCAAACCATAAAGTCAGTAATGATTTCTGAAAGCAGAAACTTTTAAGTAATAATTGTTATTACAATTCTATCCTGAAACCATGTATATGGTTTGAAGGCACCGAATAAGTTGTTTTTATACGGCTTATCAAACCATTATTGATTATTTACATCCGAATCCATTTTCCTGAATGTAGGAAATAACTTCAAGTATCCGGTGTTCGTAAACGGGCGACACGGCTAAATACAGACCAGGCTTAAGTTTGGTGAACATACGAGAATCCCTGTATCTTATGTGAATTTAAGGACAAAAATAATACCAAATAAATTACATTATCTAGTTTTCACTTCAGAAATGAATAATTGTTAGCTAAATATACCTAATATGTTTATATAATTACTTGTTCATATATATATATATATATATATATATATATATATATATATTTAAACACCTATATATATATATATATATAACCAAGTAAATTAACCACATTTAACTGGCTGATGATGGTGCATAGAACAGCAAAGCTTTGGGGTTGAAGCATACTATTATCGTTCATTCAGTAATAAATTTGAACACTCTCGGCTACTGGCGTGTGTTTACATTGTATATAACACGCCAAAGTCCGTCTTCCTCTACCGAGCAGTCATAGCTCAGAGGTAGAATCACCAACAGATGTCAATTTGGTCGAGTTTCAATCCGGGCTAAAAGCAATCGGATGTCTTACCGTACTGATGAGCTGTGATACAGCAAACAAAACAGCGGATGACTAACACACACACACACACACACACACACACACACACACATATATATATATATATATATATATATATATATATATATATATAGGTAACTTGGTTATACACAACCGACAATTTGAAATTATTTATTTGAACATTATTTTTGATCGATACTCTTATTTAAGTAGATATTCTGTAACAGTAATATATATTTATTTCTACCGGCAGAGCAGAGATGGTTAATTCGTTAATTTGTTAGTTTTTGTCCATGATTAATTAGACTTGTACACAGTTGTATTAAAAATTGTTGTATAAAATTAGATTGTGGACCTTTTGAATATTTTTAATTTGGAACGAGTTATTTCGGAGCCTAAATACCCTGAAATATAGAAAAAGAGGTCGCGAAATAACTCTTTTCCAAATGAAACATATATATATATATATATATATATATATATATATATATATATATATATATAGTTACTCAATGTATTCTAATAGCTACAAAGAATGCACCATTGCGTAATTCATATAGATTATATGAAAACAGATGGGATCTTATACGAAAAAACACAGTAGACGTATTAATTGCTCATCGTAAAGACGTATTAATTGCTCATTTGTGTCTCGTAATACTTTTTTCTTTTTGAGTATCAAGATTCCCTGAGATTTGTTTTTAAGGGCAGGGTCCCCAAGTCCTACCCTTGTTATTTAACCCATAACTAGAGGGAAGGGACGAATTATTACCTTTCCCAAGGGTACCTGTGCTTAAGTGTATGCAGGGTATTCAAATGGAATTCGAACTCGGCTCACCGATTTCTCTTTCCGAGCCGATATCCACTGCACCACAGCGCAGATCCGTCACTAAACGGTTATTGCACCTGGTATAACCCAAGTGGTCACCCATCTAAGCACTGACCAGGCTCAACGTTGCTAAACTTCGGTGATCGAGCGAGAACCGGTGTATTCAACGTGATAGGCCGTAAGCCGCCGAAATTGATGTAAACATGAACAAAATATAAACAAAAAAGACAGAATCTAAGCGAGATAGTATGCAGTTATATGCGTATATGTCTTTTTTGTGTTGAAAAAGACAAAGATATAGATGGTAGCAATTGAATAAAAAGAGATTAAACGTTCTTTCTCTGCAAATAGCGTATTGAATAACAACAATAGGCCATTGTGGATACGACAGCGCGTAAGGGAAGTAATAGTAAACAAACTGTAGAAACTAGACTTTCGCTGTCATCCATGTGTGTGCTTTAACGACTGTGCGGCGAGTGGATGATTGTTCAAGTATGTGATTGCAGTCAAACAGGTCTATGCTTGCAGTTGCATGTGTAACACTCGAAGACTCCTCATGAAATAGCGGCTTGGTTTTATATCGTATCAATCTCTCACACGTGGGTGCGTGTCAAGTCCCGATTAAACTTTGAAGCAGTCAACCACGACAACTTCCCGCCTTGAGCATCATTAAATCAATAAAAAATACACGCGTTGTATTTTTGTTTTTTAACCTTTACTTGATTCATTAATAACTCTCTTTCTCTCTCTCTCTCTACTTTCACTCTCTTTGCCATTATCTTAACTTTTTGCAAGATCGTCTCTCTTTCTATATCATTGCATAATAAAAAAACACACATACACACACACATATATATATGGATATCAATAAATATACATATACGTATACACGCATATATATAAATAATATTTATGTTGTTAATAAAACAGTGCACAATGTAATTTTTAAGAATCATGTGAGCCAAACCAAGAGAGGACCGCCACTGGTGGGCAAGGAAAACAATGAATGAAAAAACAGTACATATTCTTTTAAGATTTCTCGATTATTCAGGCCGGTAAATGTAAATAAATAAAAATAATATTTAATCAAACAAAAACAGAACATCTAGTCAAATATGACTATCAATTAAAAATAATGTTTAAACAAATAAAATCAAAAACTGTTGAATTTATTCTATTTAATATATATATATATATATATATATATATATATATATGTGTGTGTGTGTGTGTGTGTGTGTGTGTGTGTTTGTGTGTGTGTGCGCGTGTTATAAGGAAGTGAGATAACAGGTAGATTGAAAACCACTCCTCAAGCTTTTATTAAAAAAAAATAAACAAAACAAACACCAACCTGCAATTAACAAGTATTGTCTACCTGTTTAAATAATGTATAGTCCCATTATGTATATTCAGTCAGTTAAGTGTCAGACATGATACACGTCTGGCCTATCATGTCTCGAAAGATACATGACTGACTGGGTAAAAGATTATCCCGCACTGGGTAGGCATTACTTTCTGCGGTAGACTGGTTGCCAGCCAAGGCTATAGAACTCAATCTATCCTGTAATTTAACCTATAACTGGAGAAGAGAGACGGATTAATACCTTTCCCAAAGGTATTTGCGCGTAAGTGAATGCAAATGGAATTCGAACTCGGCTTCCCGATTTGTCACTCCGAGTCGATATCCTCTGCACAACAAGGTACATCCAGAACAAATTTAAAAACTGACAGGCTTTAACACCAGGCTATTCCTCTTCCTTCCGCGACTCAAATCTTCAACTTCATAGTTACCTAATTCTCATTTTTGATTGAACAATATTGACACACCTACAAGCATATTCTCCAACTACTACCTCTTCATTTTGTAAATAACCATGAATTTATCCTACGTTTTCTAAATAAATCATTTTCACCATTTTTTAAATATCACGTGAAGAAGAACAGTATTGTTCTGAAATATGAACATTTTTGTGGAGTGCATTTATAATCTATTTTAATAAGAAAATTACTATATATATATATATATATATATATATATATATATAGTTCTTGAAATATTGATTTGTAGAAGTGGTCTGAAATTTTCAACACATGCTCTTATATACGAGGAGGTGTGCAAAAACTGTCAGCCTGAACAAGAGCACGACGTACGTGTCTATTGAGCATATTCTTTTCAAAACGTTGTACTTAAAATTTTTCAAGATTTGCTAAACTTTTAATAACTGGTTGTGCCTATGCTTTAAGGAATGGCGGATATCCAAGTTCAAATTCTACTCGGGATCATTATATTAATTTCTGCACAAATATCTTTGAGAAATATATTGTTTAATCTACTCCTTACCCAGCTTTGACCTAAATGATATCTGAAGTATCAACCGATATCTAAAAATAAAAAAAGAGCGATTATCAAAAGTAGTTTCAAAATAAATATTGTAAAACAATATTGACTCCAGTATATATTGGTTTGTTTTGGTTGGTTTTGATTGACGGCATATCAATTTCAATGAGTTATTTAATGCCAACATAATTTTACTGTCTATGAATTGAATATGTATTCTTTGTAAAAAAATATTTTTTAAATCAGGTTTCATTGATATATTTTTGTAAAATGGGTTTTCTTAAGAGTAAGATGTAGTGCTGGTATATATTTGTGTTTTCTTCAAAATTGTATTGCTGGTAATACTTTTTCTCAAATACTTATTGACGGCAATATGTTTCCTTCGAGTGTTTAAAAAAAGTTGTCTGATAATATTTTTTCTCATAAAAATATTTTATTTAATATAAAAATCTATTTTTATACTTTCATTGAGTTTTGATCCCAGTTTGTGGGTAAACTATTTGTCTATAGTTGGAACCCTATCAGGTGCTATAACACCGGGTCAGGGAGAACGTAGAAACTGCATCAATTATGAGATCGTTCAATGTTCCTCAAAAGCTTCCGAATCATATGCCATGCCAGTGGCTGCAGTTTATCGTACTACGAGGACCATCCAACATATATACAGGTAGACAGTCATTCTTTTGATTCTGGCCAGCTAGTTTGATTATGACCCCCAATTATCATCAATGATCTCAATGCATTTTCCAAACATGCAGATTTAACTTTCTTTAGTTCTAACCTGGGGAATACAGCGAGAGAAGACGGTTTAGGAATAAAACGCCGTTTACAGATTTTTCATTTTTTTATTTTGTTTTGATTTACTTATATATACATCTTTACAAAATATACACAAACAGACGAATGAGTTCACAGTCCAAATGAAGTCAAATCAAGCTTTATATACACGATTTTTCATTTCTCGTAAATAATATATATATATATATATATATATATATATATACTGTTTAATTAGAAAAACGAAACAAAAACAGAAAAACACAAAAAATATCCATCTGAAAACGAGTATCGATTAAATTAAAAATAACCTTCTAAAAATAAATGAAAATATGTCGGTTGTTAATTTCATTTTGCTAATCTCCAGAACTTTCCGTAACGGTCTCTATTTACATTTGTTTACATCACGATACATTTCAGAGCTGAGATGATTATTTTCTAGAAATAAATTGAAAAAAGTATTGATTTCACATAGTTTGTATTGTGAAATCTTTCCTGATCTACTTATTTAAGAAGCATCAGTTCAATTAGTTGCTTTCTTTAGGTTGTTTGGGGTTGCAAGTTCGAATCCTGCCGAACGATACACATTTTCCAAAAAATCATTTCTCATAAATAATCAGGTCGCTAGAAATTTATTTTGTATCAATTTACCCCTGAAGATGATATTGGAAATCATTGCAAGTAATAGGTTTAACAAACGCTACGTGTGAATTTCATCTCAACATCAATATATTAATTAGTCAAATAGAAAAGATCAGTGCAAAAATTAAGTAGACAATATTAATATATTATTCAATGAAACATGTTTAAATGAAGATATGCGGCCTAAACACACAAGCACGCAAACACACACGCACACATATACATATATATATATATATATATATATATATATATATATACTGTGTATATTTGTCCATTTGTTATGTAAGCTTACTTAATAATAACAGACAAGTTGCATTGGTTAAGCTTTACAGATAATTCTTCATGTGATCTTATGATATTTTCTTTTCAGAACATTAAACATTTTCCGAATGTTTTATTTACTTTCGTTCTTGTTATTTTTTTTTTTTTTTTGCTGGCGGGTCAGGTCATTCAAAAATGGTGTATTTAGGCAGCAATCTTTCCTTTATGCACGTTTTGTTGCAAATGACAGACAGAGTGCTTTGGTTAAGTTTTTAATACAGTTTTTCATGCGTCCTTATAATTTTTCAGAACATAAATTTTATAAAAAATGTCCAAATGTTTTATATACTTAATTTAATTTAATTGTGTAATTATATATATAAAAGGCTGGATTTTTTTATTTATTTATTAATCGAAACAGGTTTTTATTACATAAATGTTATTTTTAGTGGATACTTGTATTTGGGTAGACGATCTGTTTATTTATTAAACAGTATGTTTATTTATTTTCGTCTTCTGGATTGAATATACGGGGAATCATATTTCTCTGTAATAAAATTTCTCGAATATCCAGACTGGTTGACAAAAATCATTTCATAAAGGAAACATCTACTGAAATACGTGTATCTACTAAGAATAATGTAAAATTATATATATATATATATATATATATATATATATATATATATATATATATATATATCAGTCAGTTAAGTGCCATACGTGATAAACTTCGGTGATCATGTCCCGAAAGAGACAAGACTGACTAAGTTGCCATTACCTTTTGCGGTAGAGTGACTGACAACCAAGTCTATAGGACCTAATCTGTCCTCTTATTTGACCCATAGCTAGAGGGAAGAGATGAATTAATATTTTTTCAGCTGTAATTCGAACTCGTTTCTTCGATTTCTTTTTTCAAGCCGATATCCACTGCACCACAACACACACACACACACACACACACACACACACACACACACACACACACACACACATATATATATATATATATATATTATCCAACATCGGTGGCACGACTCAGAGTTTCATGCGTTACGCAATCATCAGGTGCATATTACGAACTTCGTAATATACACCTGATGATTATGTAAAAGATGAAACTCCGGGTCGTGCCACCGAAGGAATATAATATATATATTTATAAACATATACAGTTTATAGGTTTGTTTATACTATATTGAACACCGGTTTATTAATACTTGAATAATATTCTCATACAGTTGTGTATTCCCGCATGTATATTTATTCATTCACATGTTTGTGTATATGTGTACCTGCGTGTGTGTGTGTGTGTGTGTGTATACACGTGATTATAAATAAATCATTGTATTTTGTTTACTTTCATATCGATGCTATATTTTAGTTTGTTAATTGATTCGTTCGGCCTTCCGTTTGTTGGGCGCATGTATGTTCGATATTCTTTTGATCGGATCGATAGTCCCAGTTTTCGTCACCATGAGTCTTGCACATAATCGACAAAGAACTTGTTGAAACGTGTGTTTAAACGTGCCTGACTTCACTGGCTCTGGTCTGATAAATGAACATTGACACGCAATCCCTAACATCTCTTAGGCAGTAAGCCTCACTTTCGACCTCATTATAACCGTTTGCTTCTAACAATAATCAAAACACTGTGTAAACTGCTTTTTTTCCTATTCACCGGCACATTTTCCTGAAGCTATAAAAGATTTCAAACATAGGTTTCGGCATCAGCGGCAGCTGAATTTTTGAGTTACATTCTTAGAAATAAACAATACAAATTAATGTCTCCTTGAAAGCCAGTTCATATGTCTCCTCGTTAATCAATGGCGTTTTCTTATTTCATGTGCCGTGCTTTCAGAGTGTGAGTGATAATAGCTCTTTACAACAGATTCTTTATATTAGTTATATTTGTCAGGGATCATTCCGTATTTTGCCATTCATTTACACATTATAACGTAAAATATAACATAAAACATGAGAAAATAAATGAAATGGTATATCTATGTTATCCCGGGTCTCTGTATTTGAGTAGAGATTTATTTATATGTATGAATGTGCTCATTAATACAATTTTTTTCTTTAGTAAATTAGGGTTATGTAGGTGTTTTAAGATGACAAGATTTTTTAAAAGGCATAAGTTATCTATTTTGTGTTCCACTATAAGATTGTTTTTTTTCCGATGGCATCGTGCTATAGACGTCAGATCATATGTATATTTATTAATATATGCTTCATAGCTCTGTTATATTGCATCGAGCACTGTTTTATTACCACAAGGAAAAATATTTACATACGTGTGTGAAATTGTGTGTATATCTTTATGTATATTTATTAATATTCGCACCTATATATATATATATATATATATTTTATATTAAGTGCCTAGATTATATGTCAAAGTAGAGGACAATATTCGTATGGTAGAAAAACTATTTTCGTTTCAGAAAGGGAATTCCACAAACAGAAAATGCGAGAAAGCAACAAATCATACCACTCAAAATCAGGAACACGGAGCAAGTCATTTGATTTGTTTCTATGTCAACAGATTACTTGGAACCATTTAATGTTATTAGTGCGCCCGTGGCGTCTAAAATGACGGTAAAATATTTATATCAGTATGCCGTCTAAATTGAGGGCAACAGATATATTGATGTACCTACTATTGAGTGTCAAACATTAAAACATATGAAAAAAAAACAAAAACAAAAAAAAACAAAACAAAATTATCCAAACCTCTGAGAGTGACAAATATATATATATATATATATGCACTTGATGATTGCATAGTGCATGCATGTACCTTCCAGTCGTGCCTAAAATGTAAGATAATATATATATATATATATATATATATATATATCCTTCACTACTCGAGGGCATAATTAATAAAAAAGTTAGAAGAACCTTTTTAAAGAGGAAGCATGAGACAAAAGAGTAGTAAACGGAATTAAAGCTGTCACGCTATTGTCTCTCTTTCCATAAGCGTAGAAGTAGGGATATATAGATATATATAACCGTCTTTATTTTAATAGTAAAGATTACATCTCCCTTTCTCTCCCCCTCTCTCTCTATATATCTATCTGTTTATATATATATATATATATATATATATATTGATTGATTGATTGATTGATTAGAAATCGATACCTTTCAATGGTCCTTTGTTACTGTTGACTTCGATTTACTGTTCTAGCATTCTTCCATTCTTCCAGAGAAACTAATTCAACTCCACCCACCCACTTACCAAAAAGTGGAAAATTGTAAAACGGAAAGCGTGGTCCGTCTAATGTCTGCGACACTACACATTGAATAAGGCAACGAAGCAATTAAACTTTACAGCAGCGGCCTTCGGTCACCTATTCTTAATTTAAGCGTTAATTGACCGGGCGCTATTCAATTTCAGAAACCATTTTTCTTTTCATAGTAACTGGTTCCTATTTCTTTTAAATCGTCTGTTTCGTTGATTTCGATTTCAGTATCCTTTTGAATCAGTTTGCTTTGTTTGTGTCTCTGTCTGTCTGTGTTGGAGATTTTTTTCTCGTCGTAGTGAATATATATATATTGATATTTGTGCATTACATTCTCTAGTTTACTCGATTGTATCTGCCTGACAATTGGTGAACCTTTGCCATTTTAGTCACTGTATATACACGTAAGTTTCTTTTATTGGCCAATAAATTGTCAGTAACAATTGATTGAATAGATTTTATATAAATGTTTACCTACTCAGTGCTTATCATAGGATCTTAAGATAAGCATACCGCTATTAATATCTATCTATCTATCTATCTATCTATCTATCTATCTATCTATCTATCTATCTATCTATCTATCTATCTATTCTATTCACAGGCTGTTCTGTATTCATATCTATCTATCTATCTATCTATCTATCTATCTATCTATCTATCTATCTATCTATCTATTCATATCTATCTATTCTATCTATCTATCTATCTATCTATCTATCTATCTATCTATCTAGGCTATCTGTATTCTGTCTGTATTCTATCTATCTATCTATCTATCTATCTATCTATCTATCTATCTATCTACCACAGGCTGTTCTGTATTCATATCTATCTATCTATCTATCTATCTATCTATCTATCTATCTATCTACCAGGCATGTTCTGTATTCATATCTATCTATCTATCTATCTATCTATCTATCTATCTACCACAGGCTGTTCTGTATTCATATCTATCTATCTATCTATCTATCTATCTATCTATCTATCTATCTATCTATCTATCTATCACAGCCTGTTCTGTATTCATATCTATCTATCTATCTATCTATCTATCTATCTATCTATCTATATATCACAGGCTGTTCTGTATTCATATCTATCTATCTATCTATCTATCTATCTATCTATCTATCTATCTATCTATCTATATATCAGGCTGTTCTGTATTCATATCTATCTATCTATCTATCTATCTATCTATCTATCTATCTATCTATCTATCACAGGCTGTTCTGTATTCATATCTATCTATCTATCTATCTATCTATCTATCTATCTATCTATCTATATTACAGGCTGTTCTGTATTCATATCTATCTATCTATCTATCTATCACAGGCTGTTCTGTCATTCATCTATCTATCTATCTATCTATCTATCTATCTATCTATCTATCTATCTGTCTATCTATCTATCTATCACAGGCTGTTCTGTATTCATATCTATCTATCTATCTATCTATCTATCTATATATCTATCTATCACAGGCTGTTCTGTATTATCATATCTATCTATCTATCTATCTATCTATCTATCTATCTATCTATCTATCACAGGCTGTTCTGTATTCATATCTATCTATCTATCTATCTATCTATCTATCTATCTATCTATCTATCTATCACAGGCTGTTCTGTATTCATATCTATCTATCTATCTATCTATCTATCTATCTATCTATCTATCTATCTATCTATCACAGGCTGTTCTGTATTCATATCTATCTATCTATCTATCTATCTATCTATCTATCTATCTATCTATCTATCTATCTATCTATCTATGAGCATGGTCCTATAATTACAGCCCGGAAAAATATCAATTAAAATTTAGCGTTGATATTTATTATCATCTAATATGTGAAGCTGTGACACGAAATAGTTTATATATATAGTATACCTGTGCCGTCAAAAATTAAGGCTGTTTTTACAAAAATATATGATTAAACCTCTATAGTAATGTACACAAATATGATAGAAGTGGTTTTACAGAGATGATGACATACTTTATAACATATATTTTATATACCAATCATTAATAATTTATAAAAATATTTCATTTTTTCAGACATAAACAATTAAGACAATATCATCGATACATAATTTCATGCCATTTATTTAAAAGAAATGCTTTATTATATTATGGAAGTATGTAAAGACATTAATAATTTTGCCCTATCTAATATATAGAGTGCCACACGAAAGATATAAAAAATGCACAACAGTAATTATAATATAATAATTATAATAGGATGTTCATTAATTTTTGACATACTTAGTAGTATCTACTCACCTAGAAAGGTAATCGAATATTATAAATAACTAGATTATGATATAACAATTATTATATATATTTCTAATTCTGTACATATTCTAAGAGACATTCTCTTTTCAGGAGGTAGTCGATTAGGAGTCTATGCATATTCTTTTTTCATGGTCTCTCTTTAGACAGACATTTTTTAGAGGTTGTCAATTGCCTTCTCATACTGGTTACCATTCATCCGACAGGGGGCACAAGTTATCTACAAAAGTGTCTTTTTGTGAGATTGTGCAAACAAACAACATATATAAATCAAAACACCTGTACACGTACAGGCTGTTTGTGACGTCCTGTCAGACGCTTGACACTCCTCTATTAATTGACCGTCCGTAAGCTTGTTGATAACGCTTCAGTTCTGTTAGCGACTTGCACATCTTAGAGCATCATATTTGAAACACATAACCATCGGCGGGAATTGAAACGACATCAACGGTGCTGGCATCACTGTGAACTTTCATGTGAGGCTTAAGACCTCCAGCCGATCGGCATGCTCCAGAACAGTGGGAACATGAAAAGTTCCCTTCCTGGTACTCAACACGAAGCATGGGAGGGACAACAGGTTTAGCTCGATTGCTCTCATGTGATCTCATGTGATATAACCAGGCCCCACACTGCAGACCCACACATGTTTACAATTGGCCGGCAGATTATCTCGTTTCCTGCATGCTCTCTCGAGGTTTTACCGATCTGCTCTGGCTATTTCCAAAAGTTCTTGGAAATAACATTCTTGGAAATAACATTATTTCACCGGTCACAGTCAGATGCTAGGGATTTACAATCATCAACAGGAACACCAAACTACGACAAACTCTCCTTGACACTATTTTGACATCTCTATTTTTTTATTTGTTTAGTGCCGGGGTCTCTTGCCAGAAAGAAGAAATACTATTAAACATATACACACACGCATATATACACACATATAACTATACATATATATTATACATTTATCTGTCTATATATTTGCTTCAAAAATGTTTGGAGATATAATTTGATATAAAATTCTATCATTTTTAATCAAATTTATCAAATTTTATCTACTTATTTACTATCAAATTGTAGCTATATATTTGTTTAAAATGTTTGTAGAAAGAAATTGGTATCAAATTCCATCATTTTTTAAACAAATTTCTCAAATTCATCAAACTTAATCTCTTATATTTGTTTTAAACATGTCTGCTGAAATAATTTGATACCAAATACTATCATTTTTTAATAAACTTTTCTGTTAGAGTTAAGTAATAATTAGTTGCTTTACGTTATTGATAAATTTATCAAAGTTACATACACATGCTTTTTATGTTTTCCGAGTACTTTCGGAAAAAGTATATTCATGTATCTGCTTTTTTAAATTCCAGAGTTCTCACGTTTGATGAAACTAAATTATAATCATGAAACGTGACGTCATTTAAACGGCCATTCGTAAATTTCTTTCCGTAATTCTGTTAAACAAACATCATATATACGACCCGCGATGCAGAAATATACCTTATCCATGTTGGTCAATTCTCTTTTATTCGAAAGTACTCTGGAAAAAATAAGGTCAAATTAAAATAAATATGATTTTGGCAAATTTACCAACAACATGAAACAACTATTTTCGAAATTTGATAACTTTCTTAAAAAATATCTAAACTTATTTATAAATTATGTGTGTGTGTATGTGTGTGTGTGTGTGTCCTTTACCGAAATGGTTGAACCAATTTTCTTGAAAATTTACACAATTGTACTATAAGCGTCTGCGAGTGTTTTGTGTCGAGGTACCCCCGATAAATCGATAATCGAAAAAATCGGGTTATAGGAGTGATCCGATTTTAATCAAATTTGATACACTCATAGACAAATACATAAGAAACGATATTCAGAAGTTTCAAGGTTGCAGTTCTTACAATAGGGCAGAAAATCGATAATATATATATGTATATATATATATATCAGGCAAGATGCTTGTGCGTGTGTGTGTGTTTGTTTATCTGCCTGTATGACTGTATTTTTCAGCCCTTTTATTTTAATTTTTGCTTTGGTTTGGCTCTAAGTAGGCATAATCGTAGTTCTTAATCTCAGCCATGATACCATTTACTCAGAGGACATATTTAGCCTTCAGAATTCAGTTTACGACGAAAAATCTTATTTGATATAAATACCAGGAAATCAAAATTTTACTTACATCCATTCCTTTTTATTTCAGTCTACGGTTTCACTTTAACTGGAAACAATTATTGCTTTTTAATCTTTCGTGCCAACGTCCAAAGAGTCTGAGCTCCAGGACCATGGATTAGTTTTAAAGCTTTCATTAGACCCGAGCAACGACGAGCTATACTGGTAGTTAGACATAACTGTCGATATTATTTAACTAATTATTGAAAGAATTTTTTTCTAATAACTTCATCCTAAGCAAAGCATAACTGCCACTGGTAGGCAGCGGGTTTTATAAGAGGTGAGTGATGAGAAAAATTAATAATTTACAGGGTTGTGAGAGGATGAGTAAAAAAAGGATGAGGTCACAGGTGTGAAGAGGGCTGCATGAGAGTAGAGTAGAAAGGAAAAAAGACATGAAACAAGGGTTGTCAGGGAAAGGATGCGAATCAAGAAGATAAGAGATCGCAACTGACATTGCATTTAAATTCTTGGAGATCGTTGCTTTCAGGGAAGCAAGTATACGGAAGGGAATTCCGCAGATGAGAAGTGCAAGCAAAGCAGCTGATGGAGTAGAAGTTGAGGTTACATTTGATGGGTTTCACTGTAAAAGAGTGAGATCTAGCAACTAGTCTAGTAGCAAGGTGAGGGGGCACCAGTGAGCTAAGCTCATCGGAGCAGAAGCCGTGAAATTATTTGTCGAAGCGACAGAAGGAAGCCACATTATGACGGTGAGAAAATGAGCTACCAGGTCGGGATCAATTACATTACAGATTATTCGTTGGATTTTGTCAAGAAGCCTGAGATGAATAGCAAAGGCACCTGACCAGATGGTGTCAATTCAATGCACGAACGGATTGTAGATTTATATGTGTGCAAGATGGATTTAGACGAGAAAAACTTACTGACCCTACAAAGGTAAACAACTTTCCGAGCAGCAGATTTAGCTATGGATTCAATAGTCATTCAATTTGAAGTCGGTTGATAGATGCCTAGGAGGCGCAGTGTTTTGCTTTCAGTGAGATTAGCCTCATTCTGGCAGCGGGTAGAAGCAGTTGTCTATGGTAGTTAAATTATAGCTTCATCTTGGAAACACTAACATTTACGAGCCATTTCTTATCCCAGTCCACCACAGATTGGAGGTCTTTTTCAAGATCAACAACGAAGTTTGCTTTGTCAGTTTTGGCAGATATTTTACAAAGGCCGTAGTAAATTGTTGTGTTGTCAGCATAAATGATGAAGATCAGGAAAACGTTAGAACATCAAAAAGAGCCTTGAGACACACCCGCGTTCGTATGATAGTATCGGGAGATATGTCCGTTCAGTACTACCTTATATGCGATTTGAAATGAAACACTGGATTAGATCAAACAATCGTCCAGTTATACCATAGCCATATAGCTTGCGTAGAAAGCCATCATGCTAGACTCTGTCAAATGTTTTGGAGATATCTAGTCTAATAGATCCAACCTTGCCGTTCTTATCGGGAGCCTGATATATACACTTTGTGATGGTCGTTAACATGTCAGCAGTAGACCTAGTGAAGCGGTAACAATGCTGTTTATCGGAGAAGAGGTCATGAGCTGTGAGATGTTAAGCATTAATAATAGCCTTTAGCACTTTGCTAAAAATCTGTAAGAGGCAGATACGACGATAATTAGAAGGGTCTGAGGATTCTCCAGCGTTCTTAAATACATAAACCACAGAGGAGAACTTCCAGCAGGCAGGGAAGCAAGAAGTAGAAATACAGTAGTTGTAGAATTTGGAGAGGACACAGGAGAGTTCGGGGGGCACATTTCATTATTGGGATTCCGTCACCTCTGCTTGTCTTATAGGGTTCAAGCTTTGAAATTATGACAGAATAGTAGTGTGAAAGTCACTTAGTTGAGCCTCAGTTCTAGGTGGGAAGTCGGATGCGGATACCCCAGACGAATCAAATTTTGAGTGGGTAGAGAATCTAAAAACAATGCATTCAGCCTTGTCCGCTAAAGATTTGAGGACCTCAAATTCATCGATTAATGGGGGATTGATGGCTTGCTGTTATTTAGCATATATTTACAGACCCGGATGTAGTCTTTTTGAGCCGAACTGGCGAGATGCTATATGCTGTTTCATTTTTTCAGCTGAACAACAGCTTATCATTTAGGATCCTCCTGCATTGATTACGAACAGAGGCAAATAGACGTATATTATGGTTAGACGAGTGATTCCTGTAAGCAATAGCAACCAAACAAGCAGGGGAGAACCAAGGGGAACAAATGGGATTTAAGTCATAACTTCCTAACTGGGATTAAAGCATCGATGTCAGCTTAAACTCAGGAAGAGATCTCGGACGTACTGTATTGAACGGGAAGAACAATATCTTTGTTCCAAGGGATGTCACTGAGTAAATCGTCGAACGACTCCCAGTCCGCTCTTTGGTAGCAGTGAGATATTCTGCTGGTCTGGATTTCCTGGGAGGAGGGGATGTGAAAAGATATTTTGACGGAATCCACAGAATGAACAGATTTTCCAAGAGGGTAAATCTGCATAACATGGCAAAGTCAGGGATAGAAGTAAAACAGAGATATAGTAGTGAGTCCGTTTCTTTAGTGTTATCAGGGAATCGCGTGAAGAAATCAACTACTTGCGTGAGGGACTGAGTGATTGAAAATGTTATGGTATGATCTCGGACAGAGTTTTTCAGCCACTTAGCATGTTGGGCACTGAAGTCTCCAAAAACAAATATATGGGCGAATGGATGAGAGGAAATAGCCTTATCTATACTTTTAGAGATGCTGTCAAGTACGGGACAATTATGAGATGAATAAACCGGGCAATAGTAAGATCTATCTACTCCAATTAAAAATCATAAATAAATAAAAGATTAAAGTTTTTAAAATGTTTTCACTTACTTGGCGGGGTAAATTGTGTGTGTTTGTATTTATATAATATACTAGCAGTATAGCCCGGCGTTGCTCGGGTGTAATGAAAGCTTTAAAACTAATCCATGGTCCTGGAGCTCAGACTCTTTGGAAGTTGGCACGAAAGACTAAAAAGCAATAGTTATTTCCAGTTAAAGCGAAACCGTAGACTGAAAGAAAAAGGAATGGATGTAAGTCAGATTTTCATTTCCTGGTATCGATATCAAATAAGTTGTTCCGTCGTAAACTGAATTTTGAAAGTTAAATAAATCTTCTGAATAAATGATATCATGGCTGAGACTAAGAACTACAATTATACCTACTTAGAGCCAAACTCGAAGCAAAAAATAAAATAAAAGGGCTGAAAAATTACAGACATACAGGCAGATAAACAGACACACAGACACAAATATCTTGCCTTTATATATATATATATATATATATATATATATATATATATATATATTATCGATTTTCTGCACTATTATAAGAACTGCAACCTTGAAACTTCTGAATATCGTCTCTTATATCTTTTTCTATGAGTGTATCAAATTTGATTAAGATCGGACCACTCTTTCTATAACCCAATTTTTTTCGATTATCGATTTTCTATATTTATCGGGGGTACCTCGACAAAAAGCCTATCTAAGAACACTCGCAGACGCTTATAGTACAACTGTGTAAATTTTCCAGAAAATCGGTTCAGCCGTTTCGGAGTCTATAGGTAACGGATACACACCCTCAGACTCACACACACTTACAAAATTCCATTTATAAATAAGTTTCGATATAATTAGGCTATAGTTATTGTGGTAACATGAGGGAGTGCAGAAATTAAATTGAAGTTGTAAAATTATGAATTATTGGTGAGGAGACTGGTTGGAGGATGGGCTAAGTAAATAGCAGATGGGTTAATTCGTTAGGTTTTTTTTTTGGCGTTGATGGTTGGCTTTCGATTTCTTATTTCGATTGCCTTCAATAAGTGGAGTTTGACGATGTCGCGGGTGGAGGCAACGAATCTGAATTTGAAATGCGCGTGGTATATTTCTCGGTGATGATGTAACGAGCTTTTGTTGTTTGATATATGGTCGGTCGGTCGTTTATGTAGTTGCCGTATCGTGCTTCCCACGTATTCTTCCTGACATTCGCTGCAACGTTGGAATCTACACACATCTTTCTATGGCAGAATTTGGGGTCATCGATGAGGTAGTTTTTTTTTTTTTTGCACGGTGTGGTTTGGTCTTTGATTAGCAGGTTGCGTAAGGTTCTTGATCGCCTGTATATCCGTGCGTATGTGTTGTTCCGCCTAACGATTTTGATGGTTTTTGCATCGAAGCCATCGTTGATGTAAGGTAATTCAAAGTTGAAATTGTCATCCCTTCTGTACTTGTTTTGTGGTTTTCGTTGTCTGGCTTTATATATATAGTGATGTGAATTAATGAATATACATATGATGGTGTACATATGTATAGTATTATTATTCAGGTGTTGATAAAACAGTGCTCAATAGTTGGAGGATGGGCTAAGTAAATAGCAGATGAGTTAATTCGTTAGGTTTTTCTTTGGCTTTCGATTTCTTATTCGGATTGCCTCCAATAAGTGAATTTTGACGATGTCTCGGGCGGAGGCAACAAATCTGAATTTGAATTGCTCTATGTAACTCCCTGCGCTATAGTGGCAGTGAAATGCCGTGATTGGGGTGACACGATTACAAAAAAGAAAAATGCGCGTGGTATATTTCTCGGTGATGATGTAACGAGCTTTTGTTGTTTGATATATGGTCGGTCGGTCGTTTATGTAGTTGCCGTATCGTGCTTCCCACGTATTCTTCCTGACATTCGCCGCAACGTTGAGATCTAAACACACATCTTTCTATGGCATAATTTGGGGTCATCGATGAGGTAGTTTTTTTTTTTTTGCACGGTGTGGTTTGGTCTTTGATTAGCAGGTTGCGTAAGGTTCTTGATCGCCTGTATATCCGTGCGTATGTGTTGTTCCGCCTAACGATTTTGATGGTTTTTGCATCGAAGCCATCGTTGATGTAAGGTAATTCAAAGTTGAAATTGTCATCCCTTCTGTACTTATTTTGTGGTTTTCGTTGTCTGGCTTTATATATATAGTGATGGGAATTAATGAATATACATATGTATAGTATTATTATTCAGGTGTTGATAAAACAGTGCTCAATGTATGAACAGAACTATTTCATATATATTAATAAATATACATATTGTCTAACGTCGATGGTACACCTCGGAATTATGCGTTATGAAATATATATATATATATATATATATATATATATATATATATCTGTGTGTGTGTGTATATATATATGTGTGTGTATATGTATATATATATGTGTGTGTGTGTTTATATATATAATTAAATTTGTTGTACAATTAAAAAATCCATTAACACACGGAAATTCTATATTTCGAGATTCCATCTGGCCCAAAATAAAAAAATGTTTTATTTTCTTTCTTCATCTCTTTTCTTTTTCTATGAGAAGTCATTATATGAAAAGCTGAAAGAACATTTTTGGTACAAGAATGTATACACCAAATTTAATAGAATCTAGACAGGGGTAACAAAAATAAAATCTAAAATAAAATTACTTTTAAATTAGGATGACACTTTGACCGTTAATGATGAAGGAAGATAGCATGTATTCCCTAAATATAGAAACTTCTTGTCAAATTTTAAAGTTAATTCCTTTTCTAATTAGTTATAAGGAACACACACAAAAATTTCATGGATTCCCACATCTATAAATAACAAACGTATTGTTTTTTGTATTCAAATGAAAATCATTTTCAAAACTAACATCTAACATTGCCTGATGACGAGATAGAAATATCGAAACATAGAAATTTCCGTGTCGCAAAAATTTTAATTTTAATTGAATAACAAATTTAAGTGTATAATTATCTTAGGTTTTACGATATTTATTGTAGTGGGAAAATTAAAAAAAAAAAAGTAAATGCCAGAGAAATCGTAAAACCTTGGTACTCTTTACCTGGATTGTTTAAATATATATATCCGCAGGCAGTTTTGTTTCGCTGTATCACAGTTCATCAGTACAATTAGACCTCCTATTGCTTTTGGCCAGTATATATATATATATATATATATATATATATATATTAACATTTTCAAGTACGTAGCATTTGCTATTAGACGTACGTGAAAGCACTTCAATATTGTCAACGGCCAAAACGAAACGTGATTTATAAGTCATCTGTCAGTTAAGTGCTTTACGTGATACACGCTTCGCATCATGTCTCGGAAGAGATATGACTGACTGGGCAGAAGGTTATCCCGCATTAGGTTAACATTATTTTCTGCAGTAAACTGGTTGTCAGCCAGGGTTATAGAATCCAATCTGTCTTTTTATTTAATCCATAACTGGAGGGAAGAGACGGATTAATACCTTTCCCAAGGGTATTTATGCGTAAGTGAATGCAAGGAAATAAACTAGAATTCGAACTCGGCTCCCCGATTAGTCGTTCCGAGCCTATATCCATTGCACCACAATAGTGAGCAGAAATATGCTTCTGCTAGAAAGCCTATAATATGGTTTGATCTAACACGCAGAAAAGCCTGGTCACGATATATATTTAATAGACGCCTTACATATCACACATAAAAACAAAATGTCATTAAAATATATTATTAACATTTATTAACCCATAATTTACAATAACCCTTAAAGTAGATTCTTGTCTACGGCTATATCGTGTTGAATACATTGGTTCCCGTCCGATCACCGAAGTTAAGCAACATTGAACCTGGTCAGTACTTTAATGGGTGACCATTTGGGAATACCAAGTGCTGTAAATTTAAGGACCAAGAATGGCACACCTGTCCTCCAGGTTTGGGGGTTGGGTGCAGGGCTAACAATCTGTCCCGTAGAAAACAGTTTGTTACAGAAGCAGCAACAAAAAGTTGCTGCACTATGCACCATCTGGGTGTGATGGATAAATGATGATGAAAGAAGATTCTGGTGAAAATACAAGAATACTATATAAATCACAATATCAAGAACATTACGCGATTAAAGAAGCACTATATACCAAATCAATTCTGTCCTACAAACTGCCTTACATTATTTAGAGAATTATTGAAAATCTTTTAAATAGAAAGAAGCTTACGCGATTTTTCAGTAACGCGGCACATGAGTATATGGAATGAACATTCTTTTTAAAAACCAACACAAGATAAATTACTACGTTACAGTCAAATCATGAAAATAAAACAAGAACGGAAAAGTCTCACACCTGAAAATGGACGATGAAATAACCGAAAGTGCTTGGTAAGATAATTATGGCAAATTTTATATTCCCTATCTCCAGAAAATGGAAAAATATGGAGATACTGGGAAAATGAATTTTTAAAAGATGAATAAAATCTTGCGATAACACTGTTTAATGTAGCAGGATATTTTCTAGACGGATGGCATAATATAATTAATGTTACTTAACAAAGGCAACTTGTCCTAATCTCGTGATGTCTGAATAAATTTTGTATAACAATATCTATATAAATATTTCATTTTCTGAAGTGTCTTTAGATTTTGGGGTGGGCTCTCTCTTTATATATATATATATATATATATATATATATATATATATATATATATATATATATACTTGGGTATCAACATTTCTTTTAAGCATATTTCCTTGAAAACGGCAGACAGGAAAATTTTATTAATTTTTATATCAAATTTTCTTGCATTTTCACACTTAATATATCATACAAAAAGCAAGCAATATAAATAATAATAATATCAACAATAAATCTACACTAAACAAATATATATATATATATATATATATATATATATATATATATATATATATATAACCTCTATACTTATATTTATATATATGTAAAAGAGAGTCAGACTTAAAATCTATTTTTCATGTACATTGATTATTTGGAATCTTTTTCTTTGCTAATGCTATCATTATTTTCTAGAACAACCACAGAAAGAATGCTAATGTAACCTTTAACTTGGTGCTTTTAGTGATATCTGACCTCAGTCGATCGTCACCAGGAGCATATTATTCTCTTATATGCATACATAATAGCTTGTTAATAGTATGAACCAGCTTTGGTGTATAAAATCTGATTTATAGAATCCGTTATTAAATACATCTTTAGCAAATATGCTTTATTATTTCTATGAAAATAATATTTAATCCAACTAAGTTTTATAGCAGATTTTATAATTGGAAGGAAAATATATTAATGTATTTTTGCGACTTGTAATGAGACCTGTCGGTTATATTGATGTATTTTAAATCAATCTGTTTGCGTTTCTCAAATGATTGACAAGCTACGTAATTGTGTCCAAATGTTACTGAAATCTCAAGTAAGCATTCAGTTTTTAATGGATTCTTCTTCCCTTACTCCAGAATATAGACACTTATCTATCTCTCCGATTTTTCTTTTATTTGTTGCGCATAATAACAGTTGCAAAAAATACCAGGTTGGGAAACTAGCGCGGGATATCCATCTCTCAATGAGGGTGAATGCGCCTCTCTTAAGCTGTGGTAGGCTACCCATCTAGTGATGGTGTCACGATAAAAATACCCTTGGTAGCTCTAGCAAAGCATCAAGTATTCAGCTACTGACAAGATTTTGAATCTCGGTCGTGGCTGCAGAACGATGATGATGTTTCTCAATCCTTTTTCACTTGTTTAGTCTTAAAATATTAACCTCATTTTACTTCCCAAAATTTTCTGGTGTCCTATTTTTGAGTTCATATTTTCTTTAACACATCCGTATTACTTAAATCGTTTTTCCACTGTATTGTCAGAATTCGCCAGTTAATCGAATCTAAGCAATTTTTTTTAACTGTAAAGTAATGATCAGAATACATATAAAAGAGAAGATTCGATTTTAGTCACTCTTAACTTTATTCTAGTAACTTTTTCCATATCTATTAGCTTCTGAAAATAATATTTTTCTATTCTTTGACATTTTTGAGACAACAATTTATTCATCGCACCCTGTACTATGCCATCTGGATATTGTATCTTGTTAAGCCGACCGAAATCTTGCCGTTACAAATCACAAGACAATTCTTGTCAGTAGCGATCGAATACTAGAAACGTATTTTTGAATTTGCTTCGTCGCGTGTTTTATGTTTCGGGATTGAAATGTATGTCCGATGTCTATAGACAAACAAGAAGTGAGAAGTGTTTTGGGCCAGTGCTCGAACAGAGGAAGGACAAGTTTACTTCGGTTCGAGCCGGTTGAAGTACTTTCACCACGTGACCTTTCAGCGAATCTTGGCTTTTGCATTTGGGAATTATCTCGGCTTATGCATCCACTGAGAGTCTCGTTCCATCCTAAACAAATTTCTTCATCAACGGTTTTACATTTTCTCTATTCGTCAGGCTACACTCTTGATAACTAATTTCTCGCTGTTATCCGATAAATACTATCTATCTATCTATCTATCTATCTATCTATCTATCTATCTATCTATCTATCTATCTAATAAAATGAATCAGACAGATAGATAGATAGATAGATAGATAGATAGATAGATTGTATTTCTGAGATAAATGCGAGAAATTATATATATATATATATATATATATATATATATATGACAATATATATGACAATATATATATATATATATATATTCGAAACGAGTATAGTAATAAGTTTGCATTTATATATATATATATATATATATATATATATATATAAATGCAAACTTATTACTATACTCGTTTCGAATATATATATATATATATTGTCAAATATATATATATATATATATATATATATATTGTCAGATATAACAGACAATGAATGTATGTTATGTTTAATCATGAGCCATTCAAAACATTGTATTTTAACTTTATTTTCTGGTGACAATAAAGACAAAAATTGTCCAACATTTGGATTTCTTTTTATTATGCTGGTCTTAAACTTTCGGCTTATATAAGCCATCTTTAGAGTGGCTGTATGGACATTTTCATAAATATTGTTCACCATCAAAGATGATATTATACTCTTGTGTTGACATAAATCATTGCTGTGCGGTTATAACGGTCATCGAATAGCAGACGCAGAAGTCATGCCATATGTATTCGTATCTATCTATCTATCTACTCATTTTTTTCTTTTTCCTTGTAATGTAATATCGCAGCTATCAATCTATCTCACTCTGTTTACACCTATCATTTTATTAACTTTTTCTTTCTTTTTTATGCTTTAAACCTATAATCTATCTATCTATCTATCTATCTATCTATCTATCTATCTATCTATCATCACATTTTTCTTTCCTATCTTCCTTGAAATTTGATCCATATCTATCAATCTATCTATTTTTTAAAAGATCTCACCTCATGTAAGACAGTAAAGGAACTAAGACACAAGTGTAGGAGAATTAGACATAAATATTACTAGGGAGGAGGAACAAAAAGAGTAATCAGAAGGACTGTAGATAGCGATTGACATTGCATTTATATTTTTGATGATTAAAGTAGGATGGAAAGCAAGAGACGGAAGAGGTTTCCCAAAGCGATAAATGTGAGAAGAAATTTTTATCATAGAATTTAAGTTATATCTTAAAATTTAAGTTTACATTTATCCAACTAAACTGTAAATTGATGAAAATCTCGACATCAATCTAGTAACGCGCTTAAGGTAAAAAAGTCTGAGTAAAATAAAGAAGAGCTCTCTCGAACAATTACAATAGAAATATTTATATAAAATTTATACAAAATTCTTCTTCTTCTAGGGGCCTTGTCCTTTCAGGACGTAGTTGATCATGGCTTTCAACGTCTCCCTATCCCTGTTGGCTTCTAGCACGCTTACACCACGCCACCCATGTTCCGTCATCCACCTCCTCTTTTCCTTTCAAATATGTTATCCACTTCTTTCCCCTGACTCTTTTTCTCTCTATCTGGCCTGTTAGTATCAGCTTCTCAAAGCCCTCCTTCCTCATTGCACATTCCAGGGACTTTGGTTGTCTTTTCCTGATGCTGAATATCAATTTTCTTTTCCGTTTCCATCCTTTCTCAAACCTCTTAATGGCTCACATGCTCGATCTATGATATTCGCAGTATCCTTTTGTAGAACCACATTTCAGTTGTTTTAAGTTTTTCCTTCATCTTTGATGATATTGTCCAGCATTCACTGCTATATTGAAGAACTTACCACACATAATAATCCAGTACTCTTTTCTTTGTTTCTAGCAAAATTTTCTAGTCTCTTAATACTTTACTCAGCTTTTGAAACGCCTCTTTTGCCATGCCAATGCGGATCTCTGTGTCGCACCTTCTGTCTTCCGTTAGAACATTTCACATATATTTAAACTTCTGTACGTGCTTGAGTTTAGTATCCCCCACATGTTTTTGGCATTTTGGGCTGCTGCTTTTGCTGATGATCATGCATTTCGTTTTCTTCCAGTTTATTTGTAGTCCTTTATTGTCTCTCTCTTCAGTTACCTTCTGTAGGAAGTATTGTAGTTCCCTTATCGTGTCTACAATCAGCACTTTATCATCTGCGTACCTTATGTTGTTCAAATTGTGGCCTCCGATGACGAATCCTGGTATAACATCTAGGATCTTTAAAATTGTCTCGCTGTACAAGTTGAATACATCCGGTAAAAAGACACATGCTTGTCTTACACCCCTTTCTATTTTTATATATCTGCTGACTTCGTTACCTGTCCGTATGGAGACGGTTTGATGGCAGTAAAGATTCTTGAAGCAAAATTACGGTAGTGGAAAATGTCTGAAGCAGAGACGCCAGGTCAAGACGAATAATATTGATGTTTCTTCTCGGGATTTTATTCATGAGCTCTAGATTCAATAACAGAAGTGCCGTCACACATGTGGCAGCAATATTCTAAGTATGGACGAATGGTAGACTTATGGATATGTAGAATAGATAATTCAGTGAAAAATTATCTCGAACGACACAGTGAATCAAATTTCTTTGCAAATGACCTAGCAATAGATTCAATATAGACTTTACACGACATGTCAGCTGAGAACGTTAGCGCAAGAAGACGCAACGAATCACTGTCTTGGAGGTTAGCATCAGCCATACTGATTAAAGACTGAGAGGAAGGAAGTATTAAAAAAAGCGATGGGAAAGTCTCTGAAGCCGTGACGCGAGGTCGGGACTAATAATATCTCAGTCACTTCAGACACACACACACACACACACACACACACACACACACACACACATATATATATATATATATATATATAAACTTTTCAAAAAACAATATATATATATATATATAGAGAGAGAGAGAGAGAGAGTGAGAGAGAGATTTTAAAATATGTCTGGTGGTACAGAACCTCATTACCGCCATAAATACGCAAAACTATTTATTATGACCACATATGATGATAATATTTAAAAAGGGGTTAATTAACCGGTTTAGATTCTCGCTCAGCAGAGTTAAATGAGATTAATAAAGAAATAAATATGGTTTTAAGAAAACGGATAAGTTATAGAGGAAATAAATGTAGATTGAGAAAACAATGTTTTTTAAATGGAAATAAGTTGGAGGCCAAATATATGCTTCTTGTGTTTACACTGTGAGTGGTTTAAAGATTGAATATAACTTTTTTTCGAATAAACTTTTTTTCTTTTACATTTTTTCTCTTTTTATCTGGTTTATTTTCTTAAAACGATAATTATTTCTTTATTGATCTCGATTTAGCTCTGTTGAAAGATTTTCTAAGTCGGTTAACTGGCTTTTTCTAATTCTATTTTTTAAATATTAAAACTGACGGAATACTGGCTGATCGGTCAGTTAATACCAAATAAAAGAGTAGACCCCAAGAATACTACATCTTGCACCTATATAAAGAGTTTACGTTCCAACTTTCCAAAAATTGAACTCTATCTTCTTCCTGACCTCCTGTTTCTGTCTAAAACGATTATCCATGTCTTAATCCTTTGCGGAAGCTCCCCGAATATGACCACCTAAATCGCCAATCATAGCCTCGGTGCATGCATGAAGGTTTCTTGTGGAAACTTAAAATATAAATATTATGATATCCCGCATATATGCTTCTTCATGGTACTTAGCCATAGTACGATAATTGTCTTTCATCTCTATCAACCTCAGGATAAAGTGTCAGTAACCTTTGATCGAATATCAGAGCGGACTGATATTATCCTCACCGATTTTGCATCGACCAGCTTTAATGTATACTGTGATTTCAATATTGGTTACAAAGAGTGGTTTGTCCCTTCTAACAAATCCGACAAAGAAGATTTCAGAGATATCTCCATCCCTTATAATCTAACTCAGATCGTTAAAAAATTCACCTAGTGTCGGATGCGACTAGATAGCAGGCAAACAAATACCGAGCAAAACTTTTAACCCTCCTCCCTATTTGGCACCTCAGACCATCGTGTTTAGATTGACTCCAAACCAATGACATTCTCTAATTTTTAGGTTTTCACTGTGTGAAGGCAGACTGGAACATCTTCTCATATATGATAGAAGCTTCTCTCCCAACTTTGTTCAAATACGCTTCCTCAAAATAGCTATCCTAATATCTGAATAGCTCTTTTTTTGAATAAAGTGTTTATTCAAAAATACCCACCAAAATATTTCAGCAAAAATCACAGGATCATCCATGGTTCACCCCTAAATACGCTGCAGTCGTACTTCACCGGAATTACTACTTCAACATCTATCGCAAGGATTAGAACCACTCTCAGTCGCTATTAGAGAATTCTAGAAAATTAAAAGGGCATCTACGCCTGCGCTGTTTCGACCAATGCTTAAAAGAAACGAATTGGATTTAGCGAATTCTTAAAGATCACCAACAAAAATATGAACATATACTTTTCGACAGACAAGTTGAATCTCTTTAAATCGATCTTTGATTCAAACTAAACTTTTGATGAAAAATACCGTCCCCTTTCCAACTACACACGTCTCACTGAACACAATCTTAGTAACATACTCATTTCATTAAGTGATTTCTCTAGATTTATCAAGATTCTTGACTCCCAAAAGAAAAACTTCCAGTGGAATTTTTAGAATATCTATCTAAAAAAAATACCCAGCCTTAACAAAGTAACTGTTTAAGTGAGGAATATTTCCCAATCATGTGGAAGATATCAAGCGTATGGCCGGTCTTCCCAGTATCACCAGTAAGCTTTTCGATGCCTCACTCACCAAGAACTTCGTAGAGCACCTAGACAGAAACAACTGCGACGAGTAGTATTGGTTTTAATCTGACCAATCCATTGTTGACGTCTCAACTACATTTACACATAAAAGTCGACACACATACCGAAAGAACCGTATATCGCAAGTGGGGCTATATAGCTGATATACAGCTGGCACACTACGGCCCCACTCCGCGCAGACAGGCTTTGGTACAATTTTTTGAAGCATAAGCTCGCCAGATATGGAATCATTGGAAGTGATTATTTCTATTATAAAATTCTTCCTAAGCGGTTGGTCTTTGAAGGTTGTTATTACCGGCGAGTCCTCTGAAGACCTGGCTGTCAGTGGAAGATTCCCTTAGAGTTTCTTCCCGGACCCACCCTATTTCTGCCTCTGTTAGGAAGTTTTGCAGGTTAGTATTTGTGAAGGAAGAAGAGCACATTCCAATGTCGATGGGGCACCATAGCATCTTGATAGAATGTTACTGATACAATTCTACAATTCTATAAATAATCAGTCAAATGACATACGTGATACACTCTTTGGTGATCCTGTCTCGAAAGATATATAACAGACTGGGCAGAAGATTATCTCGCAGTAGGTTGTCATTAAATTTCTGCTGTAGACTGCTTGCCAGCCAAGGGTATATAACCCAAGCTGTTCTGGTATTTAACCCATAACTGAAGGGAAGGGATTGACTAATACATCCCCAAGGGTATTAGCGCGTAACAGAATGCAAGGAATTCAACTAGAATTCGAACTCAGCACCCCGATTTCTAGTTCCGAGCCGATATCCACTGCACCACAGAGAGCACACCCTCTATAAATAGTATTATTTTATAAATGGTACAATTCAATAAAATGTCAGTCAAGTGCCATACGTAATACACGCTTGGGCGATCATTTCTTGAAAGCGACATGACTAACTGATCAAAAGATTATACCGCTGCCATTCTTTCTTTCTATAAATAGTACGATTCTATAAATGATACAGTTCTTTAAATAATGTTCTATAAATTGTATCATTCTGTAGCTTTTATTTTTGGTAGAAATCAATGCATTTTAGTCACTATTATTTTTTCTTTTAATTTGTAAACGCCTGTCTTTTGTAAAATGCATCTTTCTCCGCATTGTAGTAACTTTCTCTTTTACGAATGTTAATGTCCATCTGTCTGGGATACCATGACCTGAGGAAACGACCTGGACGCAGATCAAAGTGTGACCTGGAGATGACTCGGACGTCATTCAAAAAACACCAGATACGTAGTTATAGCGTGACCGTTTTGTCTCTGATTTGGAAATCAAACCGACAGAAACACGATCATCTTACAAAAAGTCAGAATAGCTGGAGTAACGATTTAAGTTGGATAAATCGGACGCTGAGGCGTATACTTTCTGTTTCAGGCTAATTTTCAGCTTTACGTGCGTTTTATGAGTTCAAAATATGAGTTCAATGAGATTTTTATCAAAATTTTTGAAAGACATAGCGATTATGTCATATCCATTTTTTATTACTGCGTCTGTTTTTCTTAGTTTAGTCAATTGTTTACTTTGTGTTTTTCCTATAGAGAAAAATCATTAAAACACTGTTCAAATGTCAAACAAACGTCGACATGTTAGAAAAAAGCTGTTTGGTTTAAAAACAAAATGAATCACAACATAAAGACGTAAACATTCAGGAGGATATTATTACAATTGACGACAACAAGAAAAATGAAGAAATTCTCGTAGCTATAAAAGGGGAGAATTCGAAAACCGCGAAAAAGTATTCAAACAGAAAATAAATCTACCGATAAGGAATTGATCTTTTGCTGGAATTTCCTCCTTTTCGAAGTGTATAATCAACATAACAGTGCTCCTGGAAAGAGCCAAAACTTACGAACATCTTATCAACGAAAATGGACTTCTAGAAGTACATCTCAGGAACTACAGATTGTTCAGAAAAGAGTTGTGTCCACCAATTTGGTAAACAAGCGTTCGCTCAATGTGTATCACTGCAATAAAGACACTGTGATAATATCTTTGACGTCCGTAGGAATTAAACCTCGAGATATAATCAAGGGGAATGGTACTTCATACTACCCAAGCTTATTACAGACCCACTCTCTCTATCAGGAGATTATGTTATTATTATCTTGCAAAATTTTACAAGGCAAGTAAGAAAAAATGAACTCATCCGAATCACCCTAAATTTTCTTCATTCTTTCATTGATGAAACTGCAATATAGGTCATTATTGAATATTTTTAAATTCATTTGATGCACATGTTATTGTGCAGTATTAAAAAAAACATTCTAGTTTCATTTACAATTATTCACTTGGCAATAAATACTAAAAGAGAATATGAAATACATCATTTTTTAAAACTAGGCTCGCCTAATAATTATGGCCGGTAGTGTATATTTATTCACCCGTTTTAAGTTTTGTCACCATTTTATTTGGGTGACCAAAAATATTAGTTTTCTGGTGAATGAGAGGAAGGCTTTGATTTTTGAGTGTATGTGTGTGTGTTTTTTTTTTAATTTTCATCATGTATGAATGAGTGTGTAACTGTGTGTATGATTGTTGGAATGTCTGTTTTAAATTTATCCAAGTCCCGCTTAAATATCATCGAGTTAATTTGTATTTCTCTCACAATTAATGATTGTGGGTGTTTTTCTTTATTACGAAAACAATTTTATAGCATTTATATCTATTGTCCTCCTCTTTGTTGCCATTTCTCCCACGTTTCGGCCGTTACACGCTCCGTCCTTCTTCAGGTGATAGGAATTTCGAACCGAACCCTTTATTATGATCACTGCAGTATATCATTTTCATTCGTTGGGTAGTAGTAATGCCACGATTGAAAGTCATGAGTTATCTCCCTCTAACCCTGAAAGTTACTTGTTCATCACTACTGTAACTTTATTATGATCACTGCGGTATATCATTTTCATTCGTTGGGTAGTAGTAATGCCACGATTTAAAGTCATGAGTTATCTCCCTCTAACCCTAAAAGTTACTTGTTCATCACTACTGTAACTTGGTTTTGAACTCACAACACTTTCTGTCAATTCACAAGAACTAACCAACGTCCATGTCCGCTGGGCCATGAGTCTTTAAATATGTGCGTTGTGGTGATTCACGTGGACGGGTCATCAGGGATAAAAGCTCATCAGAACAGTTGTTACGAAAATATTTACAGAAAAGATAGAAAGAAGCCACGTCTCATCGGTGAGAATAAAACATAAGTTAATAATTTTAATTCAGGAATTCGTGTAAAATATGATGTATCCATTTCTTATCACATATTCAGTTAACCCTGGAACACTAAACATTAATTAAAGTTACACAACTACGTACCATGTGAGTATTATACCCGATTTTAAAAATATTAAAAATATTAAATATATAGCTTTATTTGAAATATTTTAGACACTTCAAATTTTGTATTTTAAGTTAACATTAATAGGAACTGAAAAACATTATTTAGGTAAGAAAATCAGGTACCGAAAATTGTAATTAAATTGAAAAAAAAAGGCGTCATTTGCGCTGGGTACTATATACCCATGGTTAGTGTTCTCTGGTTAAAGGTTTAGAAAGGACATTAAAGCCACACCGGGTTAGGTGTCACGAGTCACCTCTTGGGTGATAGCTGTAGCAGCATACAACAAAAATGGCCTGGTTGAGACTTGACCACTTTTTCAGAATATTACGAACCACGAAACCAATGAATCAACTGTTTGTTTTTTTTTTTACTATACAATTCAAAAATGAGCCTAACAATATAAGATACGCAGATGATACTGGTAGTAATCACGGAAAAGGAAACTACAAGACCTCCTACAGAAGGTAACAAAGTGAAAGGACAAGAAAGGACTAAACACAAACTAAATGACAAGTGAATGCATTGTCATTCTAAAATGTCAGTTACAAGTCGGGGTTACCAAAATCGTACAGAAATTTAAATTTAAATACAGGGGACGTGTTATAACAGAGGAGTAAAAGTGCGACACAGAACTCCGAAGGCGTATTGGCATGGCCGAGTAGAGTATTGAGAGATAGTAAAATTTCATTGAAAACAAAGAAAGAAGTACTGATTTGTTACGTGATATCTGTCCTCCTATATGGCAGCAAACGATGGACAATCTTCTCATAGACGTCGGAGAGACGCAAAGCAACAGATATGTAGTTTTTCCGAATGATTTTGAGGATACTATGGACCGAACATGTGAGCAACGACGATATTCTGCAGAGAATAAACATCAAATTAAGACCTATGCTTAACATCAGGAAGAGACAGTTGATATTTATAGGACAGATATTGAGGAAGCGGGGGTGGATAGATGGGCAGACAAGAGAAAACAGCGCCAAAAATACTGGATTGGCTAAAGCAAATGGATAACAAGCAAGATTTATGAGAAAGAAGACAAAATGTATTAACATCTACAAAGGACAGGAAGTTGGACATGGACAAGAAATGATCACCTACGTCCTGAAGAGATTCAGCACATAAAAGAGGAATTGACAGGCAGAATTCCATCTTCTTGGCATAAGGATCTTCTACGTCACATCTTCGTGTCCCCTCTGAGATGTAGATGTGACGCAAAGTTGAGTTTATTATAGGAAACCGGAACGCATACACTCAGTCCGGGGACAGAAATTACCCAGCTCCTGCAACCGACAGTTGCACTCGCCTCACCAATCTAACCTTTTATTGCAACAAAGTGATTCAACCTCAAGACACTGTTCCCCTGGACTCGGCATCTCTCAGTGTTATTTTTATTCTGTTCTCGGCATTTGACACCTAGCATGTGAAACGGTTCCCCTTTTTTAGTAATTCTACTCTTACCTCCTGCCGACTTAATGAGGAAAGAAAATAGATCAGATCTGTCAGACAATATTCCTTCTTTGGTATGAAAAGCTAAAGAGACTGACTAGGCAGAAGATTATCCCTCAGTAGGTTGTCAATGCTTTCTGACGTAGACTGGTTGCCAGCCAAAGCTAAAGAATCTAATGTCCTGTTATTCAACCCATAACTGGAAGGAAGAGACGGATTAATACCTTTCCCGAGGGTATTTGCGCGTAAGTGTATGCAAGGACTTCAACTGAAATTCGCACTCGCCTCCCCGATCCCTCGTTCTGTGCCGATAAACATTACCACAACGCACATCCATTTTAAAAAGAGTTACTTTGAATATATTAATAAAACCTAATCCTAAGAAAGCGAATTTACTTTTGAGAATGATAACAAAATAATGAACACTATTAATTTATTTGTCTATATTTCTGAGCTGAGGTATTTGCATTATTTACTTTGTTCGGACTGTTGTCCTAATCTTTATAGTCATATTCACGACGCTTCGGCCTATGTACGCTCCGACCTTCTTCAGATAGCTGGAATTTTGAACTGAAAAATTTATTTGATCATTGTGGTAGATTGTTCTCGTTTTATCTGTAATGCTACTTCCGGATATCTTAGTTATCTCTATTAAACTCTCTAAGCTTTTGTTCGCTACTGCTGTCGCGAAGTATTGAACTCACAACTCTTTGGCTCAATTCACTTGATTCAAGCAATTATCCACTATGCATTGAGGACTGTTTATTTATTAGAATTTTTCATTTATAATATTTATTTATTGTATTAATTACCAAAATGGGAGTAAATATGGCTAATTGATAACTGATTAAAACATTATGAAATCGTAAATAATAAGAAATTTATTCCTTGTTTATGCTTATTTCCTGTTTAGGATTGAGTTCCCTTTTCTTTCTAAAGTCTTCTAGTTTTTTTTTTCATTCCTAATAAATCTTTTTAGAGGAGAAATAATTTGAAAAAATAATTATAATTGTAACTGAACTTGTTGCGTTTACAAAATCCGACTGGGCGATCTCTTTCGGTATCGACCATCCCTATAGAGATTAACCTAAACATTTTAGCAAATAAAAGCCGCTTGTGTTACATTGCGTGTTGTTTCTGTCTTCTCGTCGTCTATCCTTTAACCTTCAGCATCGTAGCGCAGACTGAACGTATAAGGGGTAATTTTCTTCAAATTATTTTAGGAAGAGATACCATATTAGTAGTATTGTTTTTTTTTTTAGATAAAGCAAGAGACAGAGAAAAAGAGACAAATAAAGAGGATTATTATGAACAGGCAATCTAACTACCGTGACTTCCCCTTTTGTATACCTACACGTAAATTTATAAAGAAGACTTATAAACAAGCGGAAATAACATTCATGCAGCGGTAGAGAATTCCAAACACATTCTCCTCCCTAATTCTTTGGTGTGCAATGCATTTAGCAGAAAAAAAGAAGCCATTCAGACGAAATTTTACGTAGCTAGGCAACCTATTAACATCCATTCTATCTCTTCCTCGAAATTTTACCTGCTCCAAGAAAGGAGTACAATATCACCCACTGAAATAATCCGAGCAAAAAGAAACCCAATCTGTCCTACTATTTAATCCATATCTGGAGGGAGAAGCAACGGATTAATAACTTTCTCAAGATTATTTGCTCGTAAATGAATGATTTGAATTCGAAGTCGGCTCTCCGATTTCTCGTTCTGAGCCGATATCCACTTCACCAAAACGTAAATGAACATTTAAAAAATGCTAAACATTTATAAAACATGTCTTTATTTCTGAGATGAGGCGTTATCATTTTTTACACTATATTTACATGTGGGTAGTTGTACTCAACTTTGTTAATTTTATCTATGCCGTAGAGCCTTCCTGTCATCACCAAATGTATGTCGATCTGGATAACCTACACGGAATTCTGAACTGAAACCTTTATTTAATTTAAGCAGATAAACAGTTCTTGTTTCATTCTAAGGAGAATTCTAAATTTTAGAAGCGCTTTTATATTGCTCATCCTGTTTTCCCTTAGTTTAAGTTCACACTGCTTGGTCCAAAGATTGAACTCACGGTTAATTTATAACAATGTAATTTGTGTAAATTTATGATGAAGTATTTGCAACATTTGTCGTTTATTCAACTCTTGCTAGTGGTATCGGACAATTGTAGTACACCGTTCAAAATCCTTTGGGGAAAATAAAAATTTCGGGTAATAGGTTTCAACTGATTTTTATAGAAACAGTCATTGCTTAATGATTAAACGCTTGTCTTTCTGCTAGTGTCCGGTACGGAATCAAGTGTCCAATATGTCACTAAAGGTGAAAAATGGTCTGATTACGAAATCATAAAATGCAGTAATTTGTAGCAGTGTTTTGAAAATCATTGGGGACTTCAGACTATACGGACACCACAGAAAAGAAAGATCTCGGACGATGTTTGGCAGCAATCAAACGGATAATCTATTTAAAATTGCTCGATTCTTGTCTATCTGTTAATGTTTTAAATTTGCAGTGGGAAGTTACTTTGGCTTAGATTTGCTAAACAATGAAAACATTTGACTGCACTGATCGGGCCTATTCATGTTTCGCATATGCGACACACCAAATGAATGGAGAGATTGGATAAAAAGAAATCATCTACATCAGATCTTTTTCCCAGCCTGTTATATTCCTACACTTGTTTCACGCTAAACAAGTGTGTTCCTGGTCAGAGTTTCAAAAACGTTTCTTCCATTAACTTTTTCACGTCCCTAATTCATACATTATCATACTTGGCCTTTTGAGTAATACGTAGCTGCCAGTCTGTGAAGCCCAGTCTTTAAAAATATCAGTTTTCGGAGAATTGCTGTGAAGAGAAGTTAATTCTTTTTACTCTTGTAATATAAAGTGCTGGACTTGAGAATAAACACAGTAATTGAAAAAAAGTACTAGCTTTCATTTTCAGTGTCGCAGAGAAGTTATGCAATACTTTTTACGAGGCAACGTTGTTACCTCTCTGGATGAGATAAAAAAAATCATTTACATACTTCCAACTTCTCCATGGTCTTACAAGATTTGCAGGACGATCGAAAATGGCAAATCCTGCTGTTCTGGTTAGAAGTATGACAATCCGATTTGGTGGTTGTTAAACCTCGTAATGCAAAGTGCTAAATTTGTGAGTAAAGGCAGCTAGTGTAAAATTCACTAGCTTTCATTTTCAGGTTCGGAGAGGATTTATAACATTTTTTCCGATAAAACAGTATGATAACTCTTTAGAAAGTACGTTCTTCCGGCTTCTCCCTCGTTCTACAAAGTTCGCAGGCCTTTTCAAAATGCAAATCTTGCTATACTAGTTGTAACTCTGACGATAAGATATGATTAATCGTGGTTTGAAGTCTGGGAATGTAGAATCCTAATAGTGAGAACTGGATTGTGTTTGATTACATTTTAAGAGAGGGTCCCAAACGCACAAAGACCAAAAATGGAGTTGTGAAAATAGAACGTCGGCGTTCTCATATTCTTTGTTAGATTGGCCACAACAGAATGATAGGTAGTTTTTAAGTGTTATAGTTTTTTCTGCGAGGTATACGTGTAAATATATATATATAATTTTAAATGACGTATGGTATAAAACTTACTTGAGAACAAACCATATTTGTCATTATTTGCATTTTCACAATTCCGTTCTGGCCATGAAATAAGGTGATATTGTACACTTAATTAAAATTATTGTATTGAGTACCCACTTTACATCAGGAAAACAAGGCGTTCCATACCTATTTACTTTCCCTTTAACTAAATTCGTTGGTGGAATATGACACAGTCTTTTTAATTAGTGCTGCTTATGTCCGAAGACTAAGTTGTTCAAGCGATAAGAGTCACGCTGGTTTCCGTATTTCACAAACACTTTTTAAATGCAAGAAGGATGATGCTTTCACATTATTAAAATCCCCATGACACGCTTTTGACTGAATTTATCTGCTGAGAGGATAGATGCTGCGCATTATACTCAGTGCAAAGGTCGAGAAGAGCCTCACCGCTAACATATAAAAGTATATTCACCCATCCTTTTCGCTAAAGGAAAACGTGACTAAAGATAAAAGGGTGTACTTTTCAGTACGTCCATATCAAAACCGATTGTGACAAAGGGTCAGTTTAAAGTGTGTTTAATGGTAATGCCAACAACTTGTATTTTAAATTGTACACATGAGAGACAAAGAAAAGAATGAAGTTGAGATAAGAAAAATATTATTCTGCAGAAGATTTTGTTTAAAATAGCTTAAAAATAAAAAAACACTTATATTCAGCATCAGAATGAGACAGTTAAAATTTATAGTGTATATAATGAGGAAAGAAGATTTAAAAATTTGATGCTCACGTGAAATAATGAAGGCACAATAGACACAGTCAAGCCGTGCATAATCTACCGAACGACCTAATGTATATGGGTAGCAGAACAGTGATTAGAAGAGGAGATAGCAAAACTGAAAATTTACTAAAATCTAAGGAAGTCGTAGAGAGTCATGATCGCCCATATCTTGAAGAAGGATTTGTTTGCCATATAAAGTAAATAGAAAACGCTAAAAATATTGCTAGAAAATTATGAAACATTTTTAAAATGTGAAATGAATTTCTAAAAAATTACTTATATACTAGATGAGTGGAATTCAACACTATTGCAAGAACTAGAATTCTATTTCATGTAAGCTTAAACAAAAACCCTCTTTGTTATTTAGTTAAACAACTAGATACTTAACCAAAAAAAAGACCCGTTTTGTTTTTTGTTTTTACAGAGTTCGTGCTCAGATCATCCAAGCCGATAGCAAAGCATTCCTATATACTCTCCAAAATCATTTCTTGCTTGGAGCCAGTTTTTACAGAATTTATTAAATAACAACCAATGCCAGATGTAACTAAGTAATAAATATGCTAGCATTTATGTCGAAAAAATAAAAAATTAAATATTACACATAGCTGTATTCTAGTGACCTGGTCACACTGTCTATTTGACTCCCCACCTCCTTGGGCCTAAAAGTTTAAATATTTTCTTCAACCACCGGCAGAACAATATGGAATCATCTCTTAAAATATTGTTAATATTGTTAAAATGTAAGCCGTTTTTTCTTTTAACTTTTGCTTAAATTTAAAAGTGTTCGTGCTTAATTGAAGGATTGATTTTGTTTTTGTAGCCAAAATTTCACTGCCTGAACTTTAACTAAGTTAAAACGTAGCAAGTCACCATCATTTTCTTTCTATTAGAGTGGATGGACTGGGCTATCATCCGGTTCAGACTCCACCCACGTCTATTGAACAGGTGAAGAGGCTCATCCCTTGTTTCCTGTTTAGGTTGTGGTTTCTGGTTTTTCTCTTTTCCAATCTGTTCACTCTTTTTTTTTATTATTTTTTTTCAATCCTTGTTTCCTGTTTAGGATGTGGTTTCCGGTTTTTCTCTTTTCCAGTCTTTTCACTCTTACGTAGCCCCCTGCGCATCAGTGGCGTTTTCGCCTTGCTTGGGGTGATATGATTAAAAAAAAATTTAAACATATAAATACCACGTTAAAAAAATTCTATTTATAAGCTCATCGATATTCATTTTTAAATGAAATCAGACTGAATTTTTTAAAACTCTAAATTCGAAGCTGAAAAGTAATGAAAACGAAACCTACGATGGTCGAGTCAGTGAAATGAATATCGTATGAAAATCGGTATAATTCTAATCTTTGATTCTATGAATTTCTCATACAAAATTTTAAATTTCGTTCTATTTGTCTGGCATTTGGCTCTTTGTTTAACAGTTTTATTTTTCCTGTTTCTTTATTTGGTCCTTTTGCTTGGAATTATCTCTTTAATAATAATCTTAATTGTTTTTTTTTGTCATGACTGCAGGTTTCTTATCTTTCTTATTTAAAATCTATTATAATTACCCCCCCCCCCAAAAAAAAAATAAATTGATCCCATCATGACAAAATAGAGAAAAATATAGAATGACTTGACCAAATAAATATATAACTACAAAAACCAGTTAAAATTTCAAATTTCCCTATTTTGCTATTCTGATGACTGAATAATCTTCAGTTTTAAGACGGTAAAATATCATTCGAACTTCTCTTATCTCATCATTAATTATCTCAGCTTAACAACTTTAACAAAATATTGTAATAAGAAATACCTTTATTATATGTTGTGGAGTGGCTGACACCCATGCAGGACTCTCAATGATGCAATGGCCCATAATCTGAAATAGTCTATTTAAGTAAAGAATTAGAGTATTCGAGGCGTAATTTTCGAGTGTCATTCTAATAATATACGGACTGATTACGTTGGTGACTATTGTGATCTAAACACCTCCTCTCTGTGTTGTAAGTTCTGACTTGTTTGTCAGTATAACTATTGTACGGTTCTGGCATATCAGATATTTGTACTGAATAATACCGAGAATAGTGACCAGGAGCGAATGTTATTCTGAGTCAGTTCTACACTGTTGGAAGAAGTATACTATTGAAAATGCTAAATTTCATCGTATTATAGTTTCCTATTATCATTGTGAGAGACAAGAAAATGTCATTGGAGACAAAGAAAAGAGTGCTGGATTGCTATGTGATGTCTGTCTTTCTGTATGGCAGTAAACGTTGGACGATCTCATCAAGGACGAAGGAGAAGCTTGAGGCAGCAGAAATGTGGTTTTACAGAAGGATGCTAAGGATACCACAGACAGAGCACGTGTACAACGATGAGGTTTTGGAAAGGATGCAAAAGAGAAGAAGACTGATAATAGTGGAAATCAGCGTGAGACATACTTGATAGGCCTTGGCAAATGGATGGTGGAATAGGGTTTGGGAAAGATACCAAGTGGAAAATTACTGAGAGCGACAAAAGACAGAGTACATTTTCATGTGAAACTCTCATTCAATTTCTTACTTTCTTTTAAATAAAACACCAACGCCGTCTTCTCGAATTCTGTTCTTTTTATTCCTATTTCTGACTTTCTTTCACTCTCATTACTTTCTGGGTGTTAGTGGCTTTATCGTCTTGCTTGGTGTGAAATATTTTCTGAACTTATTAAACTGCCCTCGGAGCTAAAAGAACACATAATGTAGAAAGAAAGCGGGGAGAATCTGATACTCAGGGACAGATAAAAAGGAAAAGGGACAAAAGAAAACAAGTTATAACTTTCCTATCGTGTTTGAGTCAATGCATGGCGGAGAAAGTTTTAGGAGAGACAACAAGATAAAATTTATTAAGGGCAAAAAATGACAGGATATAGAAGAAGAAAAAGAAGAAGAAGCAGAAGAAGAAGAAGAATGGATTAGCAGCAAGGTCTCGTTATTTTATATTTGAAATCTTTACATTTAATCCAAAGTTCTATGCAAACATTTTCCTCTCTCTCACTTCTCGCATACGGAAACCTCTTCTAACATTTTGCTTTCCAGATGAATTTGATCTTTAAGAATTTAAGTGCAATGTCAATTGTTATCTTTTTTCTTTACATTTCATGTCTTTTATTGGAGTTCATTTTTATCTTTTGTCTTCTCACTGTCTGTTTTTCATTGGTCTTGTTTTCCGTTATCTCATGCTTTCTTATTTCCTTCGCTTTTGTTCGCCTTGTTTTTTCGGTATCGTTGTTTTCTCAGATTCTTTTACACCCAATAACGCTCGGTACCTTAGTGGATTTATCGCCTTGTTTGGGGTAAGTTGTTAAAAAAAATCCAAAGTGACTTCAAGAAAAGTATAATATAAATAATAATAAGAATATTTTATGATATAAAATCAAGATAAAAAGCGAAAATATTTTAGAAGTAAGATTAAAAAGATAAGGCAAAAATGACAAAATAATGAAAGTTATATCAAAAGAAGGGACACGGAAAATTGAAAATAAGTGCAAAAGAACGGATGAATCAAGCAATGAATATCTAAATACAAAAAGAAAACATTTGAGATTACTTCAGGTATTTAAGGTCAGAGGCAAATTCTACGAAAGACAGGAAAAGTGTATGAAAATAATGTTTTGTTTAAAAAAGAAAAGGGCGCAGTAATGTTGTCTGGATGGAATCTTCTGATCACTGCAGCAATATGAAAAGATTTTAACGGGTGAAGATGAAAGGAAAAAGTGAATAAAAAGCACCGAACGATTCTTAGAAGAGATTGTGGATGGCGAATAATATTTAACTCCGGTAAATCAGGCTTACACAATCACACACATGCAATAAATACTTGTATGTGCATTTATGTATGTGTATAGTTCACTTTGCTCTCATAGTAAAGCCAAATCCATATGTAAGTTTAAAGTTTTATGCAGCTGTGCGTTTTATATAACAGCCGCTGCTTTGTCACACTAAGATTTTCATATATTTACCTCGGTTGATATATTATGAACACTTGCTTAGATACCTATCGATAAAAACAACTCGTGTATAACTATAACTATACTTAATGTGATAGAGGCTCGGCAGAAACGGATAAATTGCATATTTTGAATCGAGTAGTTATACAGAGTATTTCTGATATAAACTTGCCTGAAAACACCCGAAAATTACCTTCCGGAAATAAGCAATGTCATAATCCTCTCTATTGTAATAAAGACAGTTTATATATATATATATATATATATATATATATATATATATATATATATATATTTCTCTTGTGATGACCCTGGAGAGAGGGACAGATACATCGGCTCAGTTAACTTTCTTTACTACCAGTTATTAAAATTTACTACCAGTTTTAAGAGCTCTTTCCTAGGTCTTGTACTTTATTATTTTATTTTTTTTGCAATAATTATGTCTACGAGCAGTGTGCCATATTAATTAATTTTATATATATATATATATATATATATATATATATATATATAATTTGTATGTCATCAGCAACCTGTTCTTAAATTATGGATGACAAAAAAGACGCATTTTATTTTTTCAAACGTTTTCCCGTTTGTTGGCAGTAAGAGAGTATTAAAATTTTACATAATGTTCATTATGTAATGACGCCGAAAAGTTAAATTAATAAGTCTTGTCTACCATCTTTAACGAAATATTTATACATATATATATATATGTATGTATGTGTTTGTGTGTATGTGTGTGTGTGTGTGTGTGTGCGCACACAAAAGTACGACAAAAAAGCCCACCATTTATATGTGCATAAAAAATTGAGACATATAAAGAGTTAATTGCTGATAATTCCTAAAGAGTGGACGGACGAGTCCGTTTACAAAAAGAAGGTGACGGATGCTGAAGTTAACATAAATCTGCTACGTGATCAACATTTACTTATATGTGTGTGTGTGTGTGTGTGTGTGTGTGTGTGTGTGTGTGTGTGTGTGTTTAGACAGACAATTTTCTTTTAGACATGTCAGATTAAATAAATTGCAAACACTGTGTCTACTTATTTTTTCTATAACACAGATAATCTTTTGCGTATTATAACTGAAAGATGTAAGAAATGTGCTGTACATTTGACGGATGGTTTTATTATTCATTTCTGGATGTTCCCAAGAACTTTCAGTTTTCTTGGTGTAGCAGAGTTTTTTTTCTCGATCATTATCTTTTTATATTGTGAAATTTACAGGAATAAGAAAAAATAATGATCGATAACACAATTATCCTAAACCAGGAAAACAAAAAAAGCAAAATACAGATCCTCGAGACAATATTCATTAAACATTCAACCGTGAATTAATAGTATTAATTATGATTACGGTAGTAATGTTCTAAAATGTTTATAGAAAGAACACGAGCATGACCATGACATTACAACATAAAAAATTCATTTTGGATAATTTTACGTTCTATTGAACGCTAAGCATGTTGTCAACCGTTATATTCGAAGCAAGAAGAAAATTTACAGTATTTTTTAGCAACAGAGTTTTGCGGTCATGTTTTGTTAGCACAACTCCCACTCCTGAATATGACCTCGGAAAGAAATTGAAACTTCTTGGGAACATCGAAAAAGGAATAATAAAATCAGCTGTCAAAGTTACAGTTCATTTCTTACATCTTTCAATTATAATACGAGAAAGATTAATCGAGAGTATAAACGTCTTTTATGAAAAATAAATTTATTTAATCCGACACACACACACACACACACACACACACATATATATATATATATATATATATATATAAGTACAATGAATTTGTCTCTGTAACTGAGCAGATTTATGCCGACTTCGAAGTTTCATGAGGACACCGTTATTATGTTCTCCCTCATCAGGGCAAAGCATCAACAATCTGTCATCCCCCATATCAAGCACTTCAGGAAAAAAGAAGTTCCTTGCTAAAATTCATTTAATCAGTCAGTAAAACTGCTGAAAAATCTAAAACTTTGGAGCTAAGCATTATCACAATTCAACAATATATATATATATATATGTGTGTGTGTGTGTGTGTGTATGTGTGTGTTCCTTGCTCAGACTCATGTTCAAAGATATATATACAAAATGCAAAATCAGAAACACGCACCCATATACAAACAGACATATACAATTGGAAACTCATCGGGAACACATCACATTAATGGAATTTGAGTCCAATTTACGTTAAAGCCGGTCTTATAAACTGCTTTCAAATTCTAGTGTAGTGACGTAACAAGACGGTTTGTTGAACATAAAGCTTTGTTAAATTCGAACAGGAAATCGAATTCAACATCAGGCACAAAGAAAAGAGTTGCACAAAGCGTTTGAAGTCATCTTCTCCCAGTTTTCTTTTTACTTTTATTTAGTCCCGCCTTGTTCCGAATACAGCTTCTGTGTCCGACACTGGTGTGAGCATTAGTATTCAAAAGTGATCCATTATTGCCAAGAAATCTGTCCTTTGTTGTATAATCTGAACGTCTCTCATGAATTGTTCAGCAAATTCATTTAGTATTACGGTTACTAGGCGGCTATGATTACCGTCGTTATAAGGAAGAACGATCGAATATGTCGGGGGAATTTGTTTCCTCAGGCAGAAAATACGGTAAATGCAATAAGTGTTCCTTTTGCTTTCTGGTTATATCCCCAAATGATGACTGTCAATATTCACTCAACGCATTCGACAATAACTCAGCCTTCACTAAACGATTATTACTGATGCAACTTCATTTTCATAAATCATTTCACCTCAAGTAAGATTTAAAGCCGCTAAGACATGAAGGTTTACTGGGAGTGAAAGAATAATAAAAAGAAAAAAACTCATTTAAGAGAGAGAACTATAAAATAAAAAGAATCAATTAGACTGCAGATTGGCATTGCAGTTAAATTTTGGAAGATCAATGTTTAGTAAAAAATAAGAAGCCCGTCAAGATTTTAGCAGGTGAGAAGTGCAAGAAAAGAAAATATTAGTAAGAATTATTTATTTTAAGTGAATTCACCCCATGCAAGGTAGTAAAGCACCTAAGACGCAATGCTTTACTGGGTGTGAAAGAATCAGCAAAACAGATACATTACTAACGGGTGAAAACAACAGAATAGTAATCAATATGACAGAATAAAGCGATTGAAATCGCATTTAAATTTTTGAAGATTAAAGTTGGCTGGAAAGAATGGAACCAAAAGGGAGCTTTATAAACAAGAAGAGCGAGAAAAGAAACTGTTATTATCAAATTTACGGCTACATCTAGCCAGCTCAAGTGTAAATTTATGAGGTCTCGATGCCATTCTAAATTCTCTTTACTTCAAACTGTCTAGGTGTCATAGCGAAGATCTCAACCAAACAATTACTATGAAATTATTTGTGGAAAATACACAGTAAAGCAGCCTTACGGTTATATGGAAGCGAATGAGACCGAGACGCCAAAGCATGACCGATAATATTGCTGATTCTTTTTTGGATTTTATTAAAAAGCTCTAGAAGAACAGTAACAGCAACAGACCATATATGGCAGCCATATTCTAAGCATAGACGAATGTTAGATTTATAGATATGTAGGATAATTCTGGAGAGAAAAATTTCTTCAGACAACACACTGAACCAGCTTTCTTAGCAGATGACATAACAATAAATTCAATAGAGTGTTTCTAAGAACCTTAGCCAGATAAACCGCAACGAATCACTGCCCTAGAGGTTTAAATTAGCCATGCTGATAGTTGATTTATTAAGCGACGTTTAGATGTGTCACAAGGCCGACGGTATGGCGTACCCAGTCAGGATAGAATTCACTACTCAGCTGTAATAGGTTCTAGCGAGACAAGCTTGATAACCATTACACCAAGTCGAGGTGCCCTAGTCATGCTGATAGAAGGCAGTGAGATGTTTCTCAGCTGATTAATGGAGAGCAGTTTAGTTTTAAGGGCGTTATATGTATCAACCTCTTTAGCCAATTCATTTATAAAATGATTTGACCCTGTTGCCAATATACAACTGCGGTTAAATTCATAAGGTAAAATAGTGCAAAGTTAATCAGAACAAATAACGTGTGAGTATTTATAAAAAAAAAAGGTATATAGACCATAGATTAGGGCGATAGGAAATTGACTGAAGCCAAGTTGCCAATTCAGAAGAAATTGGGATACAAGTATCGAATTGCATTTTTTATTACTATGTTCAGTATAAAGCACCTAAGAACCATTCGAGAAAGAAGATTCATTATCATTTATCCATCACACCCAATGGTGCATAAGGCAGCAACTTTTTGTTGCTGTAACAAACGTTTTTTTACGGGGCAGGGTTGTTAGCCCTGCACCCAGCCCCCACATCTGGAGGACCAATGGACCATATTTGGTCCTTACGTTTACAGCACCTAGTATTCCCAAATGGTCACCCATTTAAGTACTGACCAGGCTCGATGTTGCTTAACTTCGGTGATTGGACGGGAACCGGTGCATTCAACACGATATAGCCGTAGACGATATAGAAGATTACTGAGGCACAATTCATAGACAAGAAAATTGTTCGACGCTTTATTTTTTTTCAAGTCCAATTTCTTATCCCTTTCTATTTTTTTTATGGAACATTCTTTCTAAGCCCTTCTGTTGACATCATGGTGTTTGCCAAGAGAGAACGAGCAAACAAAACGCTTTCATTTGCGGATGAATTTATATTGTTGACAACATTACGGAATCTAAAAGTTACAGGATGTGCAAACAACGAAAACTGTGCATTGCAAGACGGACAACAATCGATGATGTAAATAGCAGAAGGCCTTCGGAAGACTTGCATCCACCAATACCTGGACAGTGCGCCGACAGTTTAAAAAATCCATGAGATCTTGGACATTGAAAGATTTAAAGCGACGACCAATTGTCCTATCTGTGGATTGTCTGTCTGTGAACGGTTCGTCGGCGAATTGTCTTTCAGCAAAATGTTCACACACGTAATTTATACCGGATTTTATAAGCATACACATTTTTCAGAATATTCTTTTTGCAAATATGTAATAATTTTTTTTGCAAGACAAGCAATTATACTAGGATTATATTTTGATTTTTTTTATATTTAATGCCAGTTTTTATATGTGTAGAATAATTACAAGCTCTATATGGATCTATTTTTATTTGCAGAACATTTGTAAGATACGAATTAGTAGGAGATTTTTATTTCAATATTCTCAATACGTAAATTAATCTATGTTACAATCAGCAATTAATAGCTGACTTTTGATAAATTAATCTAAAATTAAATCCAGGTATTTTTTTTTCTTCAGAAAACTATTTAATATTTAACTTTTGTTCCACAATTTTTTTAGACACCGATAATTAATAATTGATTTTTCGTTTCGAATTGCTACATTATACACTACATACGCATAGTAATAATAATGTAATAACATGCTCAATACTAGAAATAGAATGTTTCAAGATAAAGACAGTGTAGGCAAAGAAACCAACGCTGTAATGTCAGTATCAGTTTCATGACTCAAGAAATCTTTGCATCTACGTCAATATCCCTTGTACTGCAAAGCTTCAGCAGCTACCATCCATTGTTAGATTTTATGATTACTATCTATCTATCTATCTATCTATCTATCTATCTATCTATCTATCTATCTCCTCGGAAAGGTGTCTTAGGCATGACGGTAAACTACATCCGACAGCAAAAATTTTTGTTCAATGTTCAATCGCATAAAAAAAAAGATTTTTCTTTGACTCCAAAATTCGGACGGTAAACTGCATCCAGTAGCAAGGCCTCTGATTGGGAGGTTTTGAGGAGCGGGAAACCACCTCGTAATTGCTGTTGCTCTCAAGTCCACTCTGGCCAGGAGTGGTAGCACCTGTAAGGGTCCCAGATATGAGTAAATAGTTACCCCCATCTAAATTGGGGCTAAAACACTATGAAAGTATAAAAATATACTTTCATAGAAATATATACATAAAGATAAACTTTTATAGAAAAATATACATTTTTGAAAGAAAGATATTACCAATAATAACCTTTTGTAGAAAATGTTATAAAAAAGAATGAAAACAAAAAAAAAATAATTAAAATCTGACTAAATCAATCGTCTCATTATAACCGAACATTAAAAAATACCTTAAAACTTCACCTTTTTGGTGTTAAATAGAAGTTGATATGGCGTTAAACAAAACTCAAAACCAAAAATCAAACTCCAAAATTCGGTTTTATTATTCCACAATGTGTTGATGAACCGTAGAAAATCAACTCAATCAGCATATTAAATAACGATTATGGACATGAAAGATATACGTTGTCATCAGGATGTCGTGTTCCAATTACAACCAACGCTATTGCATGAATTGTTGCAGATGTTAACATGGCCGTGTTTCCGACCATTAAATTATTTATAAAGCATAAAAAAACAAAAAAGCTTTACATTTCAGTTGAAGACGCTTTAAATAATTCTTTACGATAGTGCATGCTGAGACCTCTCTTTAGTCTGAATCTTCATAAACTAGGCTACTAACCAATCCTAATGCTCTGCATTTTATCCTTACTGTGTGATTTATGATCGTAACCGGATGCATCTCAATATACAATAGAGGTCTTCAAATTAGTTCCTTACTGAATTTGTGGGTTCAATCCTTAATAAGTGTACCAAATCATTTAGCCTTCTGTTAAGTATATTTGATAAATAGTTTTGATATCTACCTTGGTGTCTTTTATTTTGTTAAATAACAGTCAATACAAGTTTCAACATCTATTGTGTATATCGAGGGTTGCAGTTGACAAAATAAGTATGCCTGAGATGTGGGATATTAGTGAAAGAACTGGTGTTAGGAATTGAAAATTATGAGGATAAATGTGATAAAAACAATAGAGCCTTGATATCAAGAGTAAAGTGTTCAGTGGGGGTGATTATGCGGGTCTTAAAAGGCTTAGTGTTTTGAAAAAGCTGGAAATAAACGAGTAATTACTATTACTTTTTTTTTGTTAATCATTTCACCCCGTGCAAGGCGGAAACGCCACTGATGTGCAGGGGGTTACATAAATGTAAAAAGATTAATTAGAAAAGAGTGAGGAGTACAAACTAGTTAGAAAGGAAGAATAGAAAGCAGGTGCGATGACAGATACATAGGTGGAGAGAAAGGGAAGGTTATACAGGGGGTGGGGAGAGAGCTAAAGTCCAGTGGTTAGTAGATGACTATTGACTTTGCATTTAAATTTCTTGAGGTTGTAGCCGTCAGGAAAGCAAGAATACGGGAGCGAGTTCCACAGGCGGGAAGTGCGAGAGAAGAAGCTGCAGGAGTAGAATTGTCGTCTGCATCTGGCTAACCTGACTGTGAATGGGTGGGACCCAGTTGCCAGTCTGGTTGCACGAGTAAACACCTGTTGAGGAGGCATCAGTGACTTAAGTTCGTCCGAGCAGAAGCCATGAAAGTATTTATAGAACAGACAAAGGGAGGCCACATTTCGACGATGGGGAATTGGCTGCAGTCGAGTCGCCAGATCAGTACCTATCACATTACAGACTCTCCTTTGGAGCTTGTCAAGAACACTGAGGAGAACGGCAAGGGCACCTGACCATAAATGGCAACAGTACTCCATGCACGGACGGATGGTTGACTTGTATATATGCAGGAAGGATTCAGGTGGAAAAAACATCCTGGATCGACATAGAGATGTGCGTTGTGGTGCAGTAGATATCAGTTTGGAACGAGAAGTCGGTGAGCCGAGATCGAATTCCAGTTGAATCCATTGCATTCACTTACGCTCAAATACCCTTGGGAAAGTTATTAATCCGTCTCTTTCCTCTAGATAGGCGTTAAATAGCAAGACAGATTGGGTTCTATAGCCTTCGTTGGCAACCAGTCTACAGCTAAATGTAATGGCAACCTGCTGTGGGAAAATCTACCCAATCAGTCATGGCTCTTCTAGATATGATCGCTGAAGCGTGTATAACGTATGACACTTAACTGACTGGATGTGCGTTGTGGTGCAGTGGATATCAGCTCAGAACGAAAAATCGGCACTTAACTAACTAATTACTATTTATATGGGATTCGTATTCACTAAGCTTAGCTGAATTAATACGTATATGACTTTGGACGTTCTAGATCGTTCCACACGGTTTTGCGTTCATTTTTAATGATATTTCAACAGTTTATTAGTAATGATGTGTGAATATTCCATTGGTTAATAGCGGATTGTATTACAAGTATAATCTTCATCGGAATTAGATTAATAATGCCAATTTCAGTTCGACATTAAATATTAAGTCCTACATTAATATGCCGCTAAATTTCACTCTAATATAAGGATCGATTACGAAACAGTTATGTTTAGTTGCAGTTCGTCTTTTCCAATGTTTCGTAACAAAACTGTTCGCGTATACACTTTCAAAGGCTTACGGACATTTTTTTTTTTTTTAATCATTTCACCCCGAGCAAGGCAGAAACGCTACTGATGTGCAGGGGGTTACATAAATGTAGAAAGATTAATTAGAAAAGAGTGAGGAGTACAAGCTAGTTAGAAAGGAACAATAGAAAGCTGAGAAAGCAGGTGCAATGGGCGGAGAGAACGTGAAGGTTATACAGGGGGGGGGGAGAGCTAGAGTCCAGTGGTTAGTAGGTGAGTATTAACTTTGCATTTAAATTTCTGGAGGTCGTAGCCGTCAGGAAAGCAAGAATACGGGAGTGAGTTCCACAGGCGGGAAGTGCGAGAGAGGAAGCTGCAGGAGTAGAATTGTCGTCTGCGTTTGGCTAACCTTTCTGTGAATGGGTGGGACCCAGTTGCCAGTCTGGTTGCACGGGTAAACACCTGTTGAGGAGGCATCAGTGACTTAAGCTCATCCGAGCAGAAGCCATGAAAGTATTTATAGAAGAGACAGAGGGAGGCCACATTTCGAGGATGGGAAAGTGGCTGCAGACGAGTCGCCAGATCAGTACCTATCACATTACAGACTCTCCTTTGGAGCTTGTCAAGAACACTGAGGGGCACCTGACCATAAATGGCAGCAGTACTCCATGCACGGACGGATGGTTGACTTGTATATATGCAGGATGGATTCAGGTGGAAAAAACATCCTGGTTCGACATAGTGACCCAATCTTCTTAGCAGTAGATTTTGCTATGGATTCAATATAGTGCTTCCATTTGAGGTCTGAGGACAGGGTAAGTCCGAGGAGGCGTAGTGTATTACTCTCCGGGAGAATCATCTGGTCCATGCTTATGGGAGGCAGAAGAGGTTGCCTGTAATGGTTGACAGACAACAGCTTGGTCTTAGAGGAATTGAAGTTGACAAGCCACTTCTTGCCCCAGTTCACCACAGAGTGTAGATCCCGCTCAAGGTCAGCAGCGAGATTATGTCTGTCCGCCACGACAGGTTTCTTACTGGAGCGGGAGTATATTGTAGTGTCATCTGCGTAGATGCCTACTTGGGACTTGATCTCATCTGGGAGGTCGTTGATGAAAATAAGGAAGAGCGTTGGGCCCAGGATAGAGCCTATATAGAAACATATATCTAGCAGTGAGGAATGACCCGAGGGTGTGCTTGGGAAGCAAGGGGGGAAGTCCACCACTTGCGTAAGGGATTGGGAAATAGCAAAGTTCATGGCGTGAATGCCCGCCGAATCAGTAACAGCGTTTTCAAGCCACTCAGAGTGATGGGCATTGAGGTCTCCAAATACAAATATGTGGGCAAATGGGTGATAGGAAATAGCCTTATCTATGTCGTCGGCAATGCTATCTAGTAGGGAGCAGTCAGGAGAGGAGGGAGAATGGTAAAGAAAGAATAGGTAGCTAACCGAACTGAGGAGAGACAAGCGGAGACATATGTATTGGTGGTCAGTAGATTCGAGTGAAGTCACCCTAGTTATGGGGAGGTGTTCTCTGACATAAACACCCAGCCCATGCATGTGGACAGTGGAATCCTTCCTTAAAAGGGGAAGATAACCAGGGATGAAGAGGTCAGAGGAGGGAATAGCTGAGTTGAGGTTAGTTTCGCAGAGCGCGAGGATGTCAGGGGACTTTTCATGCAGGAACGCTTCTACACTAGCAAAGTTAGTACGAATGCCTCGGATATTAGTGAAGGAGAGGTTAATGGGCTTAGGTGGTTTGGATTTAACTGGTTTAGGGTCATTTCTGATTTGTTTCGTCATGTTTTTTGTTTATAGAAAGGGACCTAGGGTAGAGGACACAGGCGGTCATTACCCACGATCTGTGCTGGGAAGGAGACTGGCTAGGGCTGCAACAAGGTGTGGCCTCGGGGTTGCCCACCGAAAGCGCTTGCAGGGACACCTATCCATGCGCGACATGGCACTACAAGAACCCCGATATTATACAACTGTTGATCAGAGCAGCCGCTCTTGACGCTACGCAAGAGTTAGGGCTCCTAACTACCAGTCGGAAGCAGCAACCAGGAAACTGCCAACCCGGTACCCTCTCAGTGATGAGCCATTGCCACCAACCGGCCAGATCGCAGGAAACTCACGGAAGCACCAGTACCAATGTCTGAAGAGAGAAAAGAGAAAACCGGAAACCACATCCTAAACAGGAAACAAGGAACGAGCCTCTACTCCAGTTCAATAGACGTGGGAGGAGTATAGACCGGGCGATAGTGTGACCTATCTACTCCTATTAAAAAAAAACATAAACAAACGAACACGAACAACCTTTGAAAAAACACAAACTTACAAAAGTGGAGTTAACTAAGTTTTAACTTAGTTAAAATCCAAATGAACTCCAAAAAGGGGAAAAAAAAAACACAGATATATAAAAAAAAAAACAAAAACAAACGAGAAATACCTCACAGTTTAACACAGGAAATTTGAATTAAAGATTCATTCTTCAATTCTTGCTTTTCCCAAAAATCAACATCGAGTTAAGCTGCTAAGTAAATTCCCATTCAAAGAACATCACATGGCATAGAGGTGTAATGGCTGCTGATACCTTGGCCAAAGTAGCTTCGCATAACAGAATAAATAAAAATTTCAAACTTTTTTTTTTCCTCCCAAATGAAGCATGAACTCCAAAAAGGGGAAAAAAAACAAAACACAGATATATATATAAAAAAAACAAAAACAAACGAGAAATACCTCACAGTTTAACACCGGAAATTTGAATTAAAGATTCATACTTCAATTCTTGCTTTTCCCAAAAATCAACATCGAGTTAAGCTGCTAAGTAAATTCCCATTCAAAGAACATCACATGGCATGGAGGTGTAATGGCTGCTGATACCTTGGCCAAAGTCTGGCTGCTGATACTGTTGAAATGATGGTTCCTAGTATAATTGGATTTCTTGGTGTGAATTGATTAAAGAACATATCTGAATCTTTATCCTGTTGGGTTTCGGGTTAGCAAACCCAACTTAGAAAAATACTTCCTTGGTACAGAAAAAGGGCGCAACAACAGGAATTGCTATAATGAACAATAAATAATGACATTAGAATTAAAGTGAAATATGAAATAAGCTATGTAGTAACTCTTTAATTTTAAATAGATATTTATTTGCATTTTAATTTTACCTATTTTCTTTAATTGAGATACTTAAGTCAAACAGATGACAGTATTGGAGTTGATAATGGTGATTTTCTAAACGTAGCTAGGATGTGCACAATGCCGAAAGTATTGGGCACCTGTGAGGATCATACCTTCGGTCTACGCTAAATCTAAGCGGCACTTAGTAAATCAACTATAGTGAGGATCTAAGTCCTCACAGGGTACCCAATACTTTCGGCCTTGTGCCACATCTAAACAGCGTCTAGAAAAACAAATATCTTGCTAGCTTCCAGGAACATCGATGTGTTGTAATGGTTAGCAGGCGTGTTTTGCTAGGCTGTATTACAGTTGAACAGCGACTTCAATCTTCACTGGGTATCACTTAATTACAGCGCTTAGAAAATTAGCTATCTACTAAGCCTTGATTTGTAGAAAGGTATGAATCTTTCTGGTGATATCCTAAGCGTAGCTTAAATGTAGGACAAGCCAGAAAGTATGAGGAACAAAGTGGCATCCCTATTCAGTCGTAATTGAACTAGTGACGCATGTTTTCTATCCATTACACTATGTAGAAGTGTCAAGATGCTTTTTAAGCGTATCAGTCAGTCAGTTAAGTGCCGTACGTAATACACGCTTGGGCAATCATGTCTCGAAAGAGACATGGCTAACCGAGCAGAAGGTTATCCTGCAGTAGGTTGCCATTGCTTTCTGGGGTAGACTAGTTGCCAGCCATGGCTATAGAAACCAATCTCTCCTGTTATTTAATCCATAACTAGAGGGAAGAGACGGATTTGCAAGGGTATTTGTGCGTATGTGAATGCAAAGAATTTCTCGTACATAAGATGCCAGATACTATTGATTTCGCCTTGTGTTGTAGAAACGTATGAGTCCTTTCGGTGATTTTCTAAGTGTAGCCTAATTGTGACACAATGATGAAAGCACGGGGTACACAGTGACAATATATTTCACTATTCTGACGTAATTGATTGAGAAACAAGCTTGCTAACCATTACACCACGCCGAGGTAATCAAATGTTGTTTTCTAAGAATAGCTAAGATGTGACATAAGGCCGAAATTATAAGACACCCACTGAGAATCAAATTCACCTTTCAATTGTAACTGAGCCAGTGTGACAAGCTTACTAACCATTACATCAATTCGAAGGGTCCGTGATGGATTTGCTAATAATATGATGAAATATAAGAATTATTTCTTAAAAACAAATAACTCATTAAATTCATGTTTTTTGAAAAATTTTGATAGTAATACTTCGGTTTTCTATCAAATTATGATGTTTAGTCATACAACAACTAAATTTAATATATTTACTTTAGTGCAATATCCATTTAACCGATACAATAAAAATGTTAGTTGATAAAATATATTTATTTTATACATTCATTTACTGTTTGTAATTAACTTAAGCACTGAAAAAGCTTAATTCTTCTGTGAAAGGCGTATTTAAAGTTAAGTTGGTTGCTTCAGTTTTACTCAAAGTTTTAAGCAGGGCCTCGAAAACTCATCAATTCATGTAAGGCCGTAACTGTTCAAGCAGTTACTCGTTTCCCCCTTCAAAGAGAACGACCAGATGATTGATTAAATAGTTGTAACAGACGTGTACGCCATCTTAAATTCTTAAACAGTCGAATCGTTCGATGCAAATATAATCTTAAATCGATGCGACATTTGTCGCAATTCGTTTGTATTGTCTTCAATGTAGTACCGTTCGAAACCAATAAAATTGACTAATGACTAACGAAAAATAAAAATAAAAGGAAACAAAAATAAAGCTTCATGAAAATATTTTTCCCCTGAGAAGGCCATGTCGTATTTGAAACTCTGATACAGAATTCCTTGCGATTGAAAGGGGAACAGAAGAACTATATCGTTTGATTGTACTTCATAAGTGAAGCCGATCAATTCGTTCAGACGTAGTAAGAGGTAAACCTCGCAAAGCAGGGCGATCGTAGAAGAAAAATAGATTGCATGCTACTGATTGTGTGTAATGGCTGTTTGGGTGGATTATTTCTGCTTGTATAGGTGAGCGGCCTGCAGAAAATCCGGTTGAAGCAAGCCAGTAAAGAGAATGGAAGAGAAGGCGACTGAAGAAAAGATTCGACGACTGGATGGGTAAAAAAAAAAAAAGTAAAAAAAAAAGACAGTTACGAAAGAAAGAAACAACAAAAACGAAAAAAAAAAAAGAAATATCGTGGGATAATGATAGATATTGCCAAGAAAACAACAAAAAAGCAAACGACTAGGATTTGCAAAGAAACGGAAAGAGAAGTTGGTGGTGGAGATGAAGATAGAAAGGAGGTAGAAATAGAAGGATTTTTGATATTCGATAGAATAGCACCTCTTCAAGTAATACTTATTTCTTAAAATTTGTTTTTTCAGATTGCTAATGAATGAGAAATAGGACAGCCGAGTTCTAATTTCAAGTGGATTTAATTGCATTTACTTTGGTGCAAGTAACCTCTTATCTATGTTGCGTTGGAGTTTGCAAACAAAATTTCAACTAATTTATAAACAGCCGTGAAAGATTAATTCAAATAGTGTTATGACTTCATTTTCTTCTTGTTCTTCTTCTCCTTTTTTTTTTAACTTACCATTATTTATTTATTTTGTTTGTGTCTGCAAACCAAAGGTTTCTGTATGATCACCGAAGTTAAGCAACGCCTAGCCTGGTCATTATCATGATGGGGGACCACTTGGTATTACCACGTACTGTAAACTTAGATGTACGCGTTGTGTTATGGATAATAGCTTTATATATATATACAAATATACATGTATATCTAAATCTAATCTATCTAAACTTATTTGTAAATGGAACTTTGTCTGTGTGTGTGTGTGTGTGTCTGTGTGTATCCATTACCTATAGACTCCGAAATGGCTGAACCGATTTTCTTGAAAATTTACACAATTGTGCTATAAGCGTCTGCGAGTGTTCTTAGCTAGGTTTTGTGTCGAGGTATCCCAGATAAATATCGAAAATCGATAATCGAAAAAATCTGGTTATAGAAGGATTGGTCCGATTTTAATCAAATTTGATATACTTATAGACAAAGACAAAAAAAAACGATATTCAGACGTTTCAAGGTTGCAGTTCTTACAATAGGGCAGAAAATCGATAATATATATATATATATAAATCGACACCAGGAAATCAAAATTTGACTTGCATCCATTCATTTACTTTCAGTCTACAGTTTTGCATTAACGGGAAATAACTATTGCTTTTTAGTCTTTCGTGCCAACGTCTAAAGGATCTGAGCGCCAGGACCATGTATTAGTTTTAAAGCTTTCGTTACAACTGAGCAACGCCGGGCTATACTGCTATATATATATATATATATATATATATATATATATATATATATATATGTGTGTGTGTGTGTGTGTGTGTGTACATGTCTGTATATACATATATATTTACATATATATTATATATAAGCATATATATATATATGTTTATATATACACTTATATATATGTACACGCACATGTGTGGATATAGAAACATATACATGTTTGCGTGTATGTATATATTTCTTTTATATTATTTTTAATGGATACTCGAATTTGTGCGGATAGTCTGTATTTTGGTTCTTTTAATTTTCCCTAGAATTAAACAGTATATTTTAATTATTCACTTGTTCGTGAAATCTTATTTTGAAAATATTTATCTTTGATTATAGAAAAAAAGACTATCCATTCAAATACGAGTATCAATAAAACAGATAAATCTAAATAAATATGTTAATACCATTTCGCAAATTTCCATAAAATTTTGTAATAATGTGTATATATATATATATATATATATATATATAGGGATACAATATATATATATATATATGTGTGTGTGTGTGTGTGTGTGTGTGTGTGTGTGCGTGTGCGTATGTATACATGTGTGCATATGTATATTTTACTCGTTATATAATATAATTGATTCATTCGTTTACTCCGACTTAGCAACCATTTACAGATTAATGCCCGAAAATATATTTTGGTTGTTAGAATCTTTGTGGAGTGAAAATAATCGTATTCCAAACTTACTAATTAATCCATAGAGGTGGAGATGAGGTGAATGCTTATTTTTCCCATGGGTATTTTATTGTATGTGTATATAACGAACACAACAGGAATTGGATCTCTGTTATCCGATTAACGATTCCCAGCTATTATCGATTACCCCACACGCATTCGCTATTCGTAAGCGGTCACGTATCTTGCTACACACCAATCTTCAGTGATCGTACGATAACCGCTGTTTAAGCGTGTTTTGGCCGTAAGGATATAATAATAATAAGATTTAGCATAAGTAGGAAAACTACCTAGACATTTACAAATATATGCCTATCACGTGGAATACGCAGGTTCTCGCTCGATCACCGAAGTTAAGCAACGTTGAGCCTGGTCAGTACTTAGATGCGTGACCGCTTGGGAATACCAGGTTGCTGTAAGCGTGTAGTGTCGGATGTGCATTGAGGAGCAGTGAATATTTGTCTCTGAAAGAGAAATCGGTAAGCAGAGTTCGAATTCCAGTTGAATACCCTGCATTCATTTAAGCACTGGTACCCTTGGGGAAAGTATTAATCTGTCACTTCCCTCCAGTTATGGGTTAAATAACAAGGGTAGGACTTGGGGAGCCTGCATCTTGAAAAGTAAAATTTATTACTAGACACACAAAAATAAACAAATCCAAATGAATCTTGATACTCGAAAAGAAAAATATATTACTAGACACCAAAACTTATATAAACAACAATAAATTCTTGAAAGAAAAAAGGTATTACCAGCAATAAATAAATAAATAAAGTTTAGTTGGTAATAAATGACCCGCCGTGGTTGATATGCCATAAAAACAACCAACCAACAAATATATGAACTGAAACATTTTTATCGCACTTTATAATACACACAGACAGAACAATCAAAGGTAATCGCACATACATTGTAATCAAAGATCATAAAAGAACAAAATGTGCTTCCTTACTGACATGGCAGTTTCTGTAATGTATCTATGAAGTTCTTAATAAAATCTAGCAAAATACAATGAATAGTATAATCTCAAAACAGCTCACATTTTACGAATGGCTTTTCCGGGTAAATTATGTGCAATCATAATTCTTTCATTTTGAGTTTTTACTTATTTTTACAAAAATGCCATGAACCTATGGTTGATATTAAGTCTCTGACTGAGACCGGGAGGAAGTAAATATACTCCAGAAATAAAAGAAAATGATAATAATAATAATAATAATAATAATAATAATAATAATAATAATAGCGCGATTGGAATTACAACGAGAATGACGTGCTTTTCTAAGGCTCCTGAAAACGTAACGTTTTTTTGTTTACGTAATCATTAATTTTTAATTTCACTATTTTAAACATAAACATTAATTTTTTGTTCGTATATAATTTTAAATTGTATGTTTCTTCTTTAAATGATTCTTAAATAGATTTATTAACTAGTTTTCTAAAGCAAGACAACGAAAAAAAAGGAGAAAAAAAATACGACGAAAAACACTAAAAAACTGTTCGATCTACGATATTCTTTCTTAGAAAGAATATGTAATAATTTATTTATATTTGTTCGTTCATTTTATATATTTATTTATTTTTCGATAATCTTATTCTCGTTGGATTTAATGAAAGAATAACACAGAATACAGTGGGCGATCAAATTTTTATTTTTAAATTTTACGGTAGTAAACTCAAAGGTATATCCACTTTTTCTTTCCTATTAAAAATTTTGAAATTTTTTTTTTTTTTATCTTAATTATTTTTATTGCAAGGACAGTGGTTGATAGTAGCAACAATTGTTTTTTTATTTTAACAATACTCTCTAAGTGCAGTGTTGTTTTTTTTTTTTCCGTTGAACGGCCGTTACGTCCAAGTTTGTTTGTTTTTTCAACCAGCGTCTCTCTCTTTGAATTTTTCTTTTTCTCAATATGAAATTCTGTTTTAATATAAACAGGATTTTTTCTTTAGATATTATCGAAAAAAATTTTTTTTTTTAAATTTATCTGTTTGTTCTTTAAATGAACCTAAATAAAGTCATCCGTATTATATTTCCTTTAGCTGTCGATATTTCGTAAAATTTTTTTTTTTTTTAATTTATCTGTTTGTTCTTTAAATGAACCTAAATAAAGTCATCCGTATTATATTTCCTTTAGCTGTCGATATTTCGTAAAATATTTTTTTTAACTATTATAATTTACTTAAAAACAAAACAAAACAAGAAAATAAATTAAATCCGATGAAAAACAATTTCTACGGTATTATTTTATAGAAAGTCTACGTATTTATTGATATATTTATTTTTATTTATTTATTGATTTAATTTACTTATTTAATTTATCTTATTCTGATAACCCTATTTTTGACCAACGACTTTATTGAAAAAATAAATGATAAAGTGAACGAACAAATTATAACATTTTCTTTTTTTTTTCCCCCCGTTGAACGACCGTTACGTCCAAGTATGATTTTTTTTTCAACCAGCGTCTCTCTATTTGAATTTTTCTTTTTCTCAATATGAAATTCTGTTTTAATATAAACAGGATTTTTTCTTTAGATATTATCGAATTTTTTTTTTATTTTATTTTTTTTTTATGAAATTCTGTTTCATTTTAATCTATCTGTTTGTTCTTTAAATGAACCTAAATAAAATCATCCGTATTATATTTCCTTTAGCTGTCGATATTTCGTAAAAATTATTTTTTTTTTTTTAACAAAATACTCTAGTATTGATGTGTTGTTTCGCTGAGCCGTTGCTACGCCAAAGTTTGTTTTTTTTTTTGTTTTTTTTAACCAGCGTCTTTCTCCTTGAATTCCAATCGCGTCTATGTCATATGTTGCTTGGCAGCCCATTTAGGAGAAGAAAACTCCGAACAACAACCCGCAACTCAAGGTGTTAATCGTGCCGAGGAGTGAATGGCTACTGCGTTATGAGGTCACAAACGATCCCCTACAGGCTTCGGGACCCTGTTTGTAAAAGACCGTTACCCAACGTGCCGGGTAACTTTGGGCGGACTTTTAGACCCGTGCGTCACTCGTGGGAAAAACATGAAAAATACAAATAGAAATAAAAAGTCCAGTATGGCTCTTCCAGTGGATAAACAGGGAGCCCGTCCTTCAGGAGGGAACCTACCTGAGGTCGAAAAATCTGCCATAGGAACAAACTCCTACACAAAGAATGAATCTTCAGGTCCCCACAACCAGGATAATCCTAATGATGGTCCTGAAAATTCACCAGCTAGATCTACAACCGTATATTTAAAGAAAGAAAAAATAAAATGGTCTCGTGAGGAGTACAAAGTCGTTATGACTGCATTTCATGAAGCGTTGCTCAAACCTCAAAAAAACATGACTCGCCAAACATATGACATTTGGCGTGAAAAAGTTGGTCAAGCAAATAGAAAGTATATTGACGAAAATAAATTAGCCAATGTACGTAGGTACATTATTCGTAATAACCGACTGACAGAGGCTGAAATTAATGAAATTAAAAGAATTGTAACGAGAAGAGACGAATTAACAAAATATGAAAAGGAACCGGAATCAGAAATAAAAAGTAATAACATCAAACAAGCCACAGGTCATAATGTAGAAACCGTGAAACACACAAATCACTGCGAAGATAATGCTGTAAGTTTAAAAGTGCTGGAAAGGTGTGATCTGAGTCTGAGTCAGTTAAAAGACAAAAATAAAACGAGTTCAGAACACATCGAAGATAATTATTTGGCAGAAAATAAGAACAATATACAGGAAGCCAAGATAGAAATAAAAAACCATCTTAGTCAAATACAAAATATTACAATGGAGGAACGTGAACAGCTCCCAAAATTCCAACCAACAAAACATAACCTCCGAACTATTAAACTCTACAATGCAGCACTGAAATTAATACTAGATGAAGACACTCATACAAACCTCAACGAAGTAATATATGATTCAGCAACTGCAGCAACAAAAAATTGAATATCAAAATAAAAACAAGGCAGTCTCGCAGACGTGAAGATCCACCTTGGAAAAGAAAAATACAAAAAGAAATCGAACAACTTAGAAGTGAACTATCAGTACTGGATGAACTGAGTAGAGGAATAAATGTAAGAACTAGGAAAAGCAGAAGAGCCGAAAGAAAATATAACATTAGGAATGAAAATTAAGTCTTATCAAATAAAGAAAAAATAAAGCAAAAAATCCAACTGAAGGCTCAAAGAATAAGACGCTATGAAAAAAGAGCAAGATTTTACAGACAAAACAAGATTTTTCAGACTGATACAAAGAGATTTTACAGGGGAATAGGTAAAAAAAGAATTGAAGTGACAGTCCCCCCCAGAATGGAAGAAGTCACACAGTTCTGGGAAAAGATATGGGCTTGCCCTAAAGAACCTAGCAAGGAAGTACATTGGATTGCGCAAGAGATAGAACGAATGAAAAATAAACCAGAACATACATGGTCTGGAATTACAGAAGATGATGTTAAATTTGCACTAAAAAAGCACACAATTGGAAATTCCCAGGTATAGATAAAATTCCTAACTTTTGGCTATATTATTTAAATGCAGCACATAAAAAAACTAGCCAAAGAACTTCAAGAAATGGTTGACGATCCCACTAAAATTCCTGCATGGATGACCAAAGGAATTACATTTCTTCTACCCAAGAATGGTGACACAAACAACCCGAAAAAAACTACAGACCAATTACATATCTTCCGACAACATATAAACTATTAACATCTATTTTAACAAAACAGACATATTTATTCTTAGAAAGAAATGACATGATACCGCTTGAACAAAAAGGGTGCAAACGTGGCTGTTATGGTTGTAAAGACCAATTGCTAATTAACAAAATTATCCTGGAAAACTGCTACAGTACAAAGAAAAATCTTAGTACTGCCTGGATAGATTATCGAAAGGCATTCGATAGTGTGCCACATTCCTGGATTTTAAAGACTTTAAATATATACAAGATAACGCCCGTCATCATCAAACAGTGCATGTCTATATGGAAAACAACCCTTTACCTCAATCATATAAATGGAACCTATAAGTCTGATGAAATAAACATCAAAAGAGGTATATTTCAAGGTGATTCTCTATCTCCCTTACTATTCTGCATATCATTAATAGCACTAACCAGTCAACTTAATAAGACAGAATGTGGTTATAAAATAGGCCAAAAGAAAATAAGCCATCTATTTTACATGGATGACTTAAAGTTATATGCTAAGAATGATAATGAGCTGGAAGATCTTCTGCAAACTGTAAAATGCTTCAGCGAAGACATTGGAATGAAATTTAATTTGAATAAATGTGCTAAAGCTACAGTTTTACGTGGATCAATACAAGAAACATCCTCAATTAGCTTAGACCCTGCTGTAACAATAAAAGCATTGAAACCAGAAGAAGTTTATAAATACCTAGGTGTAAATGAGAGCGAAAACATTCACCATAAAAAATGAAAGAAATAGTGCGTAAAGAGTACTATAGAAGGCTACGAATGATATTAAAAACTGAATTAAATTCACAGAACAGAGTTATGGCCATTAATAGCCTTGCAATCGCAGTTGTCCAATATAGCTTTAACATCTTAAACTGGACTCTAAATGACATATGCGACCATAGCAGAAATAAAATTATGATAAAAAATGAAAAAAAATATTATAAATGCACTTGTAATGATAAAAATGATAAAAAATAGAACAAAAAATACATTGAAAGAATCCCTGGAAACCCCAGTTTAAAGGATATAAAAACATATTGTTAAGTACAGCCCACTCAGTATGGGGGACTTTAACTATTTAACGCTAGGGATGTTATGGGAGATAGAAATAAAGATGAAATGGAGGCATATCAACACAATACGACCTGCCTTAGGTCTTTCCGCAGACTTGGTAGGTAGTGCGACCATAGCAGAAATGGAATTATGATGAAAAATAATATAATAATAAATATAATTGATGTAAGCTTACGACGGAAAAAGAATGCATCTGTTTAAGAAAGATGCGGGGGAAAAGGAATGCTTCTGGTTAAACTGAGAAAGGGAAAAACGCATATATTTAAACTAAGAACGTGAAAGAGGACGCATAAGTTTTAATTGTAGAGGGGAAGTAGAACACATATGGTTAAAAATGTCTGGAAAAAGAACGCCTCTGGCTAAACTGAGAACGGAAAACATAAGTAATCTGGTTAAAAAGATGTCGGTATAAAAAAAGAACGTCTGTAATTAAATGGAGAACGGAAAAATAATGCATTTGTTTAAATTCTGAATAAAAAAAGACGCATCTGTTTAAACTGAAAAGTGGAAAAAGTCATCTCATTAGCTCGGATGTCAGAAGAATATCAGTGTTAATGATTTTAAAAGAAGGAAATTTAGAATGAAAAAATATAAGTAGCAAAAGAAAGAGCAACGAAGTCTAGGCTGTTATTTTTTATGTTGTTTGTTCATTTAAAAACATGAAAGACGCAAGAAGGAACGATTGAAGAGATAGGCAAGGATGTTAAAAAAAAAGGTTTTAAAAAAGAAAATGATAAAATTATGAAAGAGGAAGAAATGGAAAACTGAGAGGAAAAAGCGGAGAAAAAAGATTAAGAGTCATGGATAGAAAGAAGAAAAACATATAAGAAAAGAAGGAAGAAGAGGGTAAAGATTATGAATAATAATAAGAAGAGTGTAGAAGAAGAAGAGTGTAAAAAAGAAGAAGTATGTAGAACAAAGAAAAGAAGAAGAGGAGGAGGAGTAAAAAGAAAGAGAATTATGATAAAAAAAAAGAAAAAACATAAGAAATTGAGATATATGATATGGAAGAAGTATAGGGAATAAACAAAACAAATTAAATAAATAAAGAAACGATGAACCTCATGATAAGGACATAAAAACCAAGAAAATTCGATAAACGAAAAAAGGTAATACGAAATAGATACAATTGAGATAAAAGAAAAACAACCAACAAGAGAAGCAAAAGAATGAATATCTTTAATGAAAAATAACAATATATTTTAATGAAAAATAACTAGACACAACTTATTAAGAGGCACAACAGACAAGAAAATATTGAGGTCCTTGAAATCTTACATCCTGAAGGGACACGGCACATAAAGACGAAGAAAGAATCTCTCCTGCCACCCATAAGCATGGATCAAGCAAGTTTCCCCGAAAGCGATACACTGCGCCTCATCGGCCTTACCCTTTATTCCGAACTCAAGTGGAATCATTACATTGAATTAATAGCTAAAATCCACTGCTAGGAAGGTTGGGTCACTGTGTCGGGCCAAAATGTTTTTCCCCTGTATCCATATACAAATTAACCATTCGACTTTGTATGGAATACTGTTGTCATATCTGGTCAAACACCCCTACTATTCGTCTCAGTCTTCTCCACAGGCTCCAAAAGAGAATCTATAATGTGATTGGTTCAAACCTGGCAGCTCGAATTCAACCACTTTCTCATTTCTTTTTACTCCTCCTCCTCTTTTTCTTTTCTTTTCGGCGGGATGTGGTTTACCTATGTCACTTCAATATATATTTTCATGGCTTCTCCTCCGAAGAACTTAGGTATTTGGTTAATTTTTCACAAGAATTTACTCGGGAAACCAGACTGGCATCAAGGGTCTACCCTTTTACGGTTAGATCAACCAAATGCAGGCGACAATTCTACTCCACCAGCTACTCTTCTCGCGCTTCCCGCCTGTGGGATTCTCTTCCATATACTTGCTTTCCTGATCGCTATAACCTCCAAGATTTTAAATGCAAAATCAATTCCTATCTCTTATCCACTTAACTCCAGCCCTTTCTACATCACCCCCGTGTATCTTGTTCTATTTCTTTCCCTCGACCTTCGCAACAGTCTTCAATCCTGTATTCATATCCTTCTTTTGCCCTTTCTCTTTCTCCCCTTGTAGCTAGTTCGTCTTTGACTTCATTCTTTTCTTGTCTAAAACTTTAACTCTCTTTAACCCTTGCATATCAGTGGCGGAATCGCCTTGCTTGGGGGAGAAATGATTAAAAAAAAAAAGGTTGCCATTGTAGGTTGATTGATTTCTTATTGTCTGGAATATACTGATACATTTAATCTATTCAGTTCTTAGAACATCATCCACTGCAGCAAATCACGTCATTTAACAGCGACTCATTTTCAACCTATAACTGAATACAGAGTTCATTTTTTCATTACGTCTCTTTAATCTTGCTCAAATCTATAACTTATGCATTTCGCACTTTTTCTCTGTTCGTTCTTTCTATCTCCAAATATGCTCGGTATATTAGAACTTATTCTCTGTGCTTCTTTTCATTTAGGACTCTTGCAATTGGCATTTATATTCTATTCTTGCTATATTTTTTTATCGAGAGCTCACGTAAGAGATCACTGATATTGCGGTTCGTCGTCGAGAGAACTAAGCTACAAAGCTCCGATTCTCTTTCGCTTGCCGATAGCTCTCAGGCTGAGATGACAGTAGGCTTTTTCTAAATTCGATCAGCAGAGTTAAAAATGGCCGAAATGAAAAACGATTACTAATTAGAGTGCTTCCATCGGTTTCACATCAACCTCAGTCAGTTTCGCAGAGCGTAAAGGCCTCGTTCAAAAATTGCCATTGAAGTCATAATTATCAAACGATGTCAGCGATGAGTCGGGGAGTTGACCCGATGAGATAAAAACAGACAAAAAAAAATAGATAAATAAAAACAGGTCGTATATCCGACCAGGCTTTTAATCAACGCACCATCGAAAATCCATTATCAGAACATTTATAAAAATTTAAGCGCGCGCGCTCTCACAAACACACCTACACACAAAACACACACAGAGACACACAAAGCACACACACACACATACATACACACACACACAAAGCACACAGACACACATATATAGAATTGATTTGTGATGATGCTGATTGCGAAGAGTGCTGGGTTTTTTTCATTGATTTACTGATAAAAAGATATTTCTATAAAGATAATTCAATAACGAGAGAGATAGAGCGTTAAAAACAATAATATAAAGAATTGTGTTACTTAACTGAGCAGAGTCATGCCGAATTCAAAAATTCAAGAAGAAACGATTGTGATGTTTTCGATCCTCAGGGATATTTCTTCTTCTGTTGTTGTATATGTGTCTTTTTCTTATATGGAATTTGGTGTAATTTAAAAACATTACAGGTGAATATATATATATTTAATCATTTCGCCCCGAGCAAGGCAGGAATGCTACTGATGAGCGGGGGGCTATATAACTGTAAAAAGACTAATTAGAAAAGAGTGAGGAGTACAAACTGGTTATAAAGGAGCAACAGAAAGATGAGAATGTAGGTGCGATGACAGATACATAGGTGGAGAGAAAGGGAAGGATATACGGGGCTGGGGAGAGAGCTAGAGTCCAGTGGTTAATAGATGAGTATTGATATTGCATTTAAATTTCTAGAGGTTGTAGCCGTCAGGAAAGCAAGAATATGGGAGCGAGTTCCACAGGCGGGAAGTGCGAGAGAAGAAGCCGCAGGAGTAGAATTGCCGTCTGCATTTGGATAACCTGACAGTGAATGGGTGGAACCCATTGCCAGCCTGGTTGCACGAGTAAACACCTGTTGAAGAGGCACCAGTGACTTAAGTTCGTCCGAGCAGAAGCCATGAATGTATTTATAGAACAGACAATGGGAGGCCACATTTCGGCGGAGGGGAAGTGGCTGCAGACGAGCCGCCAGATCAGTACCTATCACATTAGAGACACTCCTTTGGAGCCTGTCGAGAACATTGAGGAGAACGGCAGGAGCGCCTGACCATAAATGGCAGCAATACTCCATGCACGGACGGATGGTTGACTTGTATATATGCAGGATGGATTCAGGTGGAAAAAAACATCCTGGATCGACATAGTGACCCAACCTTCTTAGCAGTAGATTTAGCTATGGATTCAATATAGTGGTTCCATTTGAGGTCTGAGTAGAGGATAAGGCCGAGGAGGCGTAGTGTCTTGCTTTCAGGGAGAATCGCTTGGTCTATGCTTATGGAGGTCAAGAGAGGTTGCCTGTGATGGTTGACAGACAACAGCTTTGTCTTAGACGCATTGAAGTTGATAAGCCACTTCTTACCCCAATTCACCACAGAGTGTAGATCCCGCTCAAGGTCAGCAGCGAGATTATGTCTGTCCGCCACGACAGGTTTCTTATTGGTGCGGAAGTATATTCTATATATATATATATATATATATATATATATATATATATAAGATTATAACTATAGTCGTGTCGAAAAACCTTCCACGAATCTACGAAGAAGGGAAAAATTGGTTTTAAAAAAGAAAGAACTAAGTACATGAACATCAGTCAAAAGGGTTTGGACCGAGTCAGCACGTAGGCCAAAGAAAAAACCCGACACTAGTAATCAATTAAGAAAAGCGCTCAATACTTAGGTAGAGCAGAATAAGTAAAAATTATTTTTTTACTTATATATATATATATATATATATATATATATATATATATATATATATATACTAAACAAATATTGTTAAATAAAACAGAAAATGAATGTCTATTCTGTTTAACCATGAGCCGTTCTAAACATTGTATTTTTGCTTTAATTTCATGTGCAAATAAAGACAAAGATTTTCAAACACTACGATATTTTTTACTATACTAGTTCTAAGCTTTCGACTCACATGACCCACCGTCAGAGTGGTTACAGTGACGTTTCCATAAAGACATCCACTATCAAAGATGATATTAACTTATGCTGACATATGACACTACTCTGCGATGATAACAAGCACTAAATAGCAGACACATGTCGTAAATATGTTATGTGGTTCTATGATACACTATCACACACACACACAAACACACACACACACAAATATTTATATATATATATATCCGAGTAGTTAGGATTTTCACTTTTTAACCATGAAGCCAGAGTTGGAATCTCACCATGCTCGATTTGTAAGGAAGGTGATTTCTTGATATTAGCGGTTTGGAAGAAGCGATTCCAGGCTGATGCACTTTTCGAATGTACCTGAAAATCATACTGCAATTTGATCCATGCCTTGTCAGTGAAATTGAGGAGTCGTCCATGGTTGTGCTAGCTAGACGTTACAAGTTATCGTAAACGAGATTTTGAGCGTTGTTCAGACTGTTGGACACGCTAGATAACGCGCTCTTTCCCAGAAAGTGTAACTAACGTCTGCTTAACATAATTACAGTATAAACCAAAAGTGGGCTATGTGGGTGTGCCTGAGCAGGATTAGCTAGCCGCCATGGTAGACGGGTATCCTCGAATACGAATGGCTAGCAATTACATATATATATATATATATATATATATATATATATATATATATAAACGTTCTTGTCAGTCGCTTATTATTTAACACGATTGCACGTAAATATTTGACATGATTGAACGGAAAATTGATTTTTTTACGTAACACCATTTTTACGGTATTGCACAAGGAAAATTGTGTTTGTCTATTTTACACACAGAAACGTACAAAAAGTTGATTGTTATGAATGTAATTTTATTATCGTTGTATTTTTCAGTGGATATCAAATAGCATCAATTCTGCCCATTAAATCAACGTTCTCTTAAGTGTTCATTATTGGGCAACTTTAATAGTGCTAGTGCATTGATATGAACACTCAATGTTTTGTGCAGTTCATGTTAATATTCACCGTTTTCCTAAAAGGCAACAATCTACATTAATTCACTCGGGTACTGCTTTCGGTTGAAATTAATAAAATCTCTCTCTGAAAACAAATATTCAGGAAAATAGATTTTTGAAGTCCAGTAGCTGTTATAGTTCTTTACAGTACTAATGGAAGTTTCCTTCCTACCCTTTTATTTGAAATAGTGATAAATGTTACCTTCTTTATCATGTCATTATTTTCATTCCGGTTTTGTTGCTGTTGGTTGTTCTTAAATGACGTGGATTCTATAATTTGGTACAGTTCTTTTGTGAGAATCCGTAGCACCATCCGACAATGTTAAAAAGAGTTTTTTGCCAAGACATTCAGGCTTCAATATTTTAAACGCTTTTCAACCAATGCTTTTCAAAAGCGACGGTAAATAGCCAACAGTTTAGATGTTTCAAATAAATATGAAGACATTCATGAAATCCATACGTAAGTCTTGATCTGAACGCTCTTTTGTAACAGTTTGAAAACGTTCTCCAGTAACAGTTTGAAGCGTTCTTCAGTAACAGTTGCGACGCTCTTTAGTGACAGTGTGCAGAGATCCCCAGTAACAGTTTGCAACGCTCTTCAATAAAATTTTAAGTGAACTTCAGTAACAGTTTGCAACTATCTTCAGTAACAGTTTGCAACGCTCTTCAGTAACAGTTCGCAAAGCTCTTAATTAACAGTTTGAAGTAATATTCACTAGCAGCTTGCAACGCTCTAAAATAACAATTTGAAGCGATTTTTAGTAACAATTTGCAACACTCTTCAGTAACAGTTTAGAAGGCTCTTCAGAAACAGTTTATCACGCTTTTCAGTTACAGTTTGCAATGCTATTAACTGACATTTTAAAGCTATCTTTAGTAGCAGTTTGCACCGTTCTTTAGTAACAGTTTGAAGCGATCTTCAGTAACAGTTTGGAACGCTCTTCAGTAACACTTTGCAAGGCTCATCCTTAAGAGTCTGAAGCGCTCTTCAGTAACAGTTTGAAGTGATCTTCAGTAACATTGTAGAACACTTTTTACTGTTTCAAACACTTTTTTGTAACAAACACCCTTCAGTAACAATGCACTAAAATCAGTAATGGAATTTAGTATAATGATATCGGATGTGGTCTTCCTGGTCAAACCTTTATGGAAACACAAGGCAGGAAACTCTCGTCACATTCACTCATATTTCTTTAGTATTGCACTTTTTTATATTCACTTCATGATCTGTTAAAGAAGTAACATACACTATTGGCATGTCTCTGTTATTATTATTGTCATCATTATTATAATTATTATTCGTTCACTGAGTGGTCATATCTGTACTGCCACATTAATCAATTTTATCACAGTGATATTTTGTGTTAAAACAAGTATTGAGATTACTGGGATTATCCATTACTTAATTCTTTATCCATTACTTAATTCTTTATCGATTACTTAATTCTTTATCCATTACTTAATTCTTTATCCATTATTTAATTCTTTATCCATTACCTAATTCTTTATCCATTACTTAATTCTTTATCGATTACTTAATTCTTTATCGATTACTTAATTCTTTATCCATTACTTAATTCTTTATCGATTACTTAATCCTTTATCCATTACTTAATTCTTTATCCATTACTTAATTCTTTATCCATTACTTTATTCTTTATCCATTACTTAATTCTTTATCCATTACTCTCAGTAGTATAATTTTCATCGCTGAATATTTTTTGTTAAAGTGAATGCAAGAATTTCAGCTAGAATTCGAAATCGGTTAGCCGATTTCTTTTTCCGTTACACAATCGCACATCCAGATATTAAGCGATTCATAAGAATACTATTTGAAATGATAGAAAAGCTTGATTTAGCAATATTTGCCTGAATTTAGACGTAAAACAATGTCACGTTGAAACAGCGGTTCTCGTACGATATTCAATGTTAAGAAATGTCGTGATTTAGATTACCAGGTGCTGTAAGCTTTGATTGGAAGAAAAGTTCAAAATTTTATTTCAGTCAGTCAGTTAAGTGCCATACGTGATACAGGCTTTGGTCGATCATGTCTCTTTCGAGACATGACTGACTGGGCAGAACATTATCCCGCAGTAGGTTGCCATTGGTTTCTGCGGTAGACTGGTTGTTGACCAAGGCTATAGAACCCAATCTGTCCTGTTATTTAACCCATAACTGGAGAGAAGAGAGGGATTAATACCTTTCCCAAGGGTATTTGTGCAAAAGTGAATGCAATGAATTTGGCTGGAATTCGAACTCGGCTCCTCGATTTCGCGTTCCGAGCCGGTATCCCCTGCACCACGACAACCCATTTCCTGCATATAAGAGGAATTTGATTGCGTATAAATGAGGAAATCTACGCGATATAAAAGAAAACGATTCTTTAGACTCTCAGCTGTTGGAACGTAAAAAATAGCCGCCTATATAACCCTGAAGTGTCGGTTTTGTTGCAAATTATGCTGATAGTTTGGTGTAATTTTCAGAAAATGTTTCGTGGTTATAAATTCAGGCACCTGTGTGGTTTATTACTTATTAGACAAGAGAACGAAATTATTAACATTCATGACCTATCAGTGCCAATTACGTTGAATTAAGCAGTAAATTTCCTTTCTAATGTCTATGTGATTTTTTCTTTTATCATGATGGTGCAATATCATATATTAAAGATAATTCGTCTAAATTCTCCCTTATATATAATAAGATAGAAATTTCTAGCTGAACAAATTACATCTGATCTGCCTTTACAAAAGAAATATTATAATATTCAGACAAATTGAATTTTCCATTATTTATTTCAATTCATCATATTCAATTACTTTTATAATAGTGACGAACTGCGCAACTGATAACTAGAATTTTAATTTTAGCTTTAAAACCGGATTCGGACAACTTGGAAATCGACAGATTTAGAAGGAAATAATTCAGTGAGAGTGAACTGTCATCTCTCCTTCCTCAAGAGAAATATAAAATGGAAAAAATGTAGCTTTACACTTTCGCTCCGCTTTAATAGATATTCAAAATGTGACCAATAAAAACGAATTTTGAAAGTTGAGAGTTTACTTTTACGAAATTTTCTAGAAAGTGGAATTGCTTGTTAAATACACAATTTTTAAATTACATGTCCTTATATATACATGAATAGAAAAAGTAAAGAACTGTTGGGGAAAATTGTCTTTAATCTAACGTGTTTCACTTCTAACAAGCTTCTTCAGAGAGTTATTAAAGACGAATGATTTAAAAATCTAAGACACAGTTTGTTGATTGAAGTAAAGTTTCATTTGTCAGATACCCAATATAAAAACAGATAAAGCAATGGATGAGTATTAAATGTAGAATAAAAAAAACTTGTGTGTGCGCCAACGTATAATAAAAACATTAGTTCGTCTATGGTTTTGAAGTGCTTAATGCCCATTATTTTCGATTGCATATACTTATATTCATTAAAAAAACATGTAATGTTTTATTACACTTTGACACACACACTTAAACAGGCAGTTTTTTCTTCTACATTTAACATTTCTCCATTGCTTTATCCCTTGTGACACGTATTTTTTATTTAATTTTTCTGATGTTCGTATAAGATTTTCTTTTCTGGGCGTGAAGTATGTAATGATTTTCGAATGTTCTGTATATCACAGTGCTTTCGGATATTATTTTAGGCATTATAAAGGATACCTTGTATTTTCCTTTATAAAAGCTATTTTACTTTAGCTTTTTAAGTTTTAGTTTTGTTTAACGGCATATCAACACCTCTGTGGGTTATTTAATACCAAAAAGTTGGGGTTTTAAGGTATTTTTTAATGTTCATTTATAGTGAGTAGATTGATTTAGTCAGATTTTAATGAAATTCTTTTGTTTTTATTCTTTTTATTTTAGAAAACTGAAAATGTTTTCTAGTCTAATATTCAAAAATGTTTTGCTGAGAGTATTTTTTCCTTAAAAAATCTGATATGTTAATAATTTTTTCTTCAAAAAACGTTTATTTTTGTATAAATGTATTTTTATGTTAATATTTATATAAAAGAATTTTTATACTTTTATATTGTTTTGACCCCTGTTTGGAGGCTAACTATTTGCCCATAGCTAACATGTGCTACCACCTCGGGTCAGGGTGAACCCGCGAACAACAGCAATTAAGAGATTGTTCCATGCTTCTCACAACATCCCATCAGACGCCTTGCTGCCGGATGCAGTTTGCCGTCATGCCCATGACTTTAATTTAGCTTAATCTCTGGAAATTTACTTTTGTATCTGGAGTGATAAGAAGGGTCTATTCATTTTCCAAACGCAACATTTGTTAGCTGACATCATTGGGTGTTGCGCTTTTCTTTATTATTATCAGTACTTTCATTACTTTGACTTTTTATTTTTACACCTGAAAGGGTTTATCATAATTGTACTTTCTACAAGTATGTTCCAAATAGATTTTAGTAGCTTTCTGTGTATGAGTCACAATTTATCTTTATGCCCATGAAATAAAAAAACTGACATGAACACAAGAATAATTAAATAAAAAGCCGAAGCACATTACCTATTCAGACGTCTTTAATGAAATTCGTGTGTATATCTAAACTTATTTATAAATCGAACTTTGTCTGTGTGTGTCTGTGTGTGTGGCTGAACCGATTTTCTTGAAAATTTACACAGTTGTACTATAAGCGTCTGCTAGTGTTCTTAGCTAAGTTTTGTGTCGATAAATATCGAAAATCAATAATCGAAAAAATCTGGTTATAGGAGTGGTCCGATTTTAATCAAATTTGATACTTTCATAAACAGAGACATAAGAAACGGTATTCAGAATTTTCAAGGTTGCAGTTCTTATAATAGTGAAGAAAATTGATAATATATATATAAGGCAAGATGTTTGTGTGTGTGTCTGTTTATCTGCCTGTATGTCTGTACGTTTTTCAGCCTTTTATTTTAGTTTTTGTTTCGGGTTTGGCTTTAAGTAAGTATAATTGTAGTTCTTAAACTCAGCCATGATACCATTTACTCAGAGGACTTTTTTAGCTTTCAAAATTCAGTTTGCGACGAAAAAACTTATTTGATATCGATACCAGTAAATCAAAATTTGACTTACAGCCATTCATTTTTCTTTCAGTCTAAGGTTTTGCTTTAACTGGAAACAACTATTGCTTTTTAGTCTTTCGTTCACAGAGTCTGAGCTCCAGGACCATGGATTTGTTTTAAAGCTTTCATTACACCCGAGCAATGCCGGGTTATACTGCTAGGATATATATATATTTTTTTTCTTTAGAACATGTGCAAATTACAAACTATTACAAAATAGTACATTTTGTTTCGATATTGAAAGCACAAAGTCTCATCATGTAATTAATGATGGTGATAATAAACAATTTATTTAAAAAAGAAAAACAAAAGAAAAATTTTAAAATGCTGTCAATATCTGTCTGCCATTAACTTCTGCCCAAAATTTAAAATTTCTGAGCCTTTCCTCTCTATAATTTTCTCACTTATTTTCCTCTTCCCTTTCTACTTCTTCTGTATCCTTTCCATTTTCTTCTCATTTTTTTGATTTCTCATTTTATTTTTTGATCTTTTCTTACTTCTTTCTTTCCTTTCCCCTTTTCTAATATCTTGTACGACAAAAACTCCAAAAATAAATGGAAGTGGTGTCTTATTTATATATTACATGCCCCAGAAACTTCAGCTCTGACTCTTCCTGGTGTTAAAAAAATTTTCTTTTCGTTTAATCTTCTCAAAACCCCGTTGTTGATCAGTTGTACGGTCCATGGTATCCACAGTATCCACAGACTTCATCTTTGATGATTTTGTTCAGCATTTGCTGCATAATAATCGGACAGATATCACATAATAATCCAGTATTTTTCTTTTTGTTTTCAACTAAATTTTCCTGTCTCTTAATACTTTGCTTGGCTTTTAAAATGCGTCCTTGGTCAGCCCAATAAGCCTTCGGATATCAGCATCACACTTTTTGTCCTCTGTTAGAACACTTCGTAGTTATTTAAATTTTTGTACCTGCTTAATTTTAAAATCCCTGACCTGTAATAGGCATTTTCATCTTCTTTTGCTGATGACAATATATTCAGTTTTTTAGTCCTTTTTCCTCCCTTTCTTTTGATATCTTCTAGCCTTTTAGCTTCATTTTCTGACTGCTATCAGCACTGTGTCATCTGCGTGTCTTATATTGTTAAAATCGCGGGTGTCATTGACGAATCCTACCAGTATTTCTATCTGCTGAAATCATTTCCTGTCCGGATGCAGAGAGTTTGCTACCAGTACAACAATTGTAAATAAGGCAAAGATCAAAGACGGATGTGTGTTCCTTCAAAGATTAATGTTCTTCGACCTATTATGTAATTGGCATTAAAATGTACTGCTTTCGAGAAGATTGATTAAGATAAGATATTCGATAGATCACATCTATCCTTTTCCGTTTGGAATCCTCGACGTTGTGTAACGGTTAACAAGCTTGCTTCCTAGAACCTGATTAATGAGTTCGACGTGGCGCAGTAGATATCGACTCGGAACGAGAGATCGGGGTGCCGAGTTCGAATTCCAGTTGAATTCCTTGCACTCACTTACACACAAAACCTCTTCTTCCAGTTATGGGTTAAATAATAGGACAGATTGGGTTCTGTTGCCATGGCTGGCAACCAGTCTACCACAAAAAGCAATGGAATCTTACTGTGGGATAATCTTCAGCACAGTCAGTCATGTCTCGAAAGCGACATGATCGCCTAAAGCGTGTATCCCGTTTGGCACTTAAATGACTGAATGAGTTCGATTCTCAATGGGTAATTCATACTTTCGGCCTTGGTCCACATGTAAGTGGTGCTTAGAATTCTCAATATCATTTTCTTTTCTCTCCGTCGACATATAAATGGTGATTTTCTAAGCGCAGGTGAGATGTGGCACAAGGCCAGATTTATTAGATACCCAGTGAGAATTCAACGCATTACTCAATTGTAATGATTCTAGCTAAACAAGTTTGCTAATCGTTACACCATCTTGAGTATGTTCTGCTTATACTTCAATTTGCCATCATTTGTTTGCAAATCCATTTTTAAGAGAAATGTTGGTATTGTCAAACGCTGGAATATTTAGAAAAACTTTACTATCAGATGTGATAAATGGTATTTTATTCTAAAACTGTAAAGTACTTTTCAAGTTCTTTCTTAGGTGCCGTAACAACTATGGGCGTAGAAAAAGGAGTCTGCCAGCCATGTTCAAATTCAAGTCTGCTCTTTTGATTTAAGTTTCTCACAAACGCAATAAAAGCTGGTATTTTTAAATTATTGATCACTCAATATAATATACAAGACTCAGTTAATGTTCTAATTTGAGTGTCTTGTGTACCGGAGAATAACTGATGCGCATTAATGGAGTGAGTAAGAGGAAGGCAGCGGATAACATATTTGCAGGGCCTGATCAGGTGGATGACGGAACGGAGGTTGCCAGGAGCAACAGGAGCAAACATACTAAGAGCCACAAGGGATAGGGAGACGTGGAGAGCCATGATCGCCTACGTCCTGAAGGGACAGGGCACATAGAAGAAGAAGAAGAAGAAGAAGAAGCAGTGCATATTATCAACATAAGTAGATTAAATAACAGCTAATCTTAGACTTAAAGAGAGTAAGATTGTTGTGCTCATGAAAGAACGCATACATATGTGAGTGTATATATATATATATATATATATATATATATATATAGTAGTATCCTTGGTACTTGGTAAGGTTAATTCAACAGGAGATTAAATCTGATGAGAACTCAATGTTAGACGTTAACAGAGTATGATAATGAAAATAAGTTGGATGTCTTAAAAATCAATTGTTAATAGCTTATTTTGCGGAGCTCTTACAGACAGCTCATCAGACCAAATTCATACAACAATAAATAGATTCTGGATAAATTTAACCCATTCATTGCTGTATGAATTTGGTCTGATGAGCGGTCTGTACGAGTTCAGCGAAATCTACATCTTACTTATATATATATATATATATATATATATATATATATATATAATGAATTATTTTGAACATCATTTTTACCGATACTCGTATTCAAGTAGATATTCTGTTTTTAATTAAACAGTATTTTTATATTTATATCTACCGGCCTGATTATTTCCGTAACATGTTTACATTTATTGACATTACGATACATTTCAGAGCAGATATGCTTGTTTGCGGTAAAATCGATAATTGTGTTATATAAGCATGATAAAAACCTCGTCTGATCAAGTGGCTATCCATGGTCGAGTGGTCAAGACGGTACCAGATCAAATGGTATGCTTCCCCTATGTAATAGGGGTCGCAGGTTCGAATCCTGCTGGGTAGCACACATTTTCGTAATAAAAATGTATCGTAAATAATACGGCCGGTAGATATAAATATAAAAATACTGTTTAATTAAAAACAGAATATCTACTTAAATACGAGTATCGGTAAAAATAATCTTCAAAATAATTCATTACAAATTGTCGGTTGCTTATAACCAAGTTTCGTTAAAATATATATATATATATATATATATATATATGATAACTTGGCTATCAGAAAGACAAACGGATCTCGATACGTAAAGCCACAAGTTTATTCGCCTGAAGAGAGTCAACTTTAGACTCGAAACACGTGTAGCGTCACAAATACCATTATGGAAACTTAATTATAACACTTTTTATTCTATACCAATTTCTCTCGTTCGAACATCCCTATTTCTGGTTTTAATATATATATGTATGTATGTATATAAATTATGTGCAGAAAGGAAGAAAATCATACGAACTGAGTAAAAATAAATAAAACATCTTAACTTAAGTAATTTTTTCAGTTGTTTTTAATGAAACTTGTATGGAAGAGAGACTGCTATCCAAATAACAATTTCAATAATTTTATAATTGAAAACTTCTGATCAGGAAATCAGAGGTTTTGAGGAGCATGGAACCACCTCATAATTGCTGTTATTCCAAGGTCCACCAAGACCCAGTTCTGTCATCACCTGTTAGGGTTCGAGCTATTAAAAAAATATGAACCCACAAAAATAAAAAAAAAACAAAACAGACGAAAACACTATGAAAGTATTAAAATACATATTCTAAATAAAAAAGAAAAAATATATATTTAGTTGAATCCTTAAAATTGTTTACAGATTATTTAGATTCCGGCATTAAATAACTCAGCGTATTTGATATGCCGCTAAAGAGAATCAGCCAAATAGCAAGTCTCAGTTCCGTGAAAAATTCTGAGCGCATAACCAATCTCTCTCTCTCTCTCTCTATCTATCTATATATATATATATATATATATATGCATGTGGGTGCGTTGTGTGTGTATGTGTGTGTTAAAATATAAGTTTAATGTGTGCTACATTTATAGATGTGCATTGTGGTGCGGTGGATATCGGCGCAGAATGAGAAATCGAGGAGCCGATTTCGGATACCAGTAGAATTCCCCGCATTCACTTACGCGTAAATACCCTTGGGGAAAGGATTAATCCGTCTCTTTCCACCACTTATGGATTAAATAACAGGACTGATTGGGTTGTATAGCTTTGGTTGACAACCAGTCTACCGCAGAAAGTAATGGCAACCTACTATGAAAAATCTTCTTCCCAGTCAGTCCTGTCTTTTTCGAGATATGATAGCCCAATCGTGTATCACGTATGGCATTTAAATGACTGACTGACATTTATGTGGTTAAAGTGCTAAATATCTGTTTCAAAAACCATTGTCAGAGATTTTTTTATATATGCTAAGTAAGAAAAGCAGGTTAAATCTGACTTCATTCTATTTCCAATATTTACGCAGTACCAGAATGTGGTGCAAGGTGGAAACACATAAGGTCACACAACTTGAAAGAGCAATGGACATGCAAATACGCGTTCTTCCACAATCTGCACGTATAGAATTCTTTGGGAAAACAAGGCTGACGTATGTTAAATAAAAAAAACTGTATGATCAGCATAAAATCAGCGAATGAATGTCTACCTCAGTACAATGAGAACAATGTGACAGGCTCTCGTGTTATAGGAAGGCGGCTGGGTCGTTAAACAGTAGACTGTAGACGACAGACGGTGTTGGCTTAGAAGAAACAAATATGATATAACAATTGAAGATGCTGACGATAGAGACTTAACAGTGACAATGTTACTTTGATATCGGTGTATCATAAAGTCGTTTGTGAAGGGGAAATCAGGGGAGCAAGCCAGATGAAAATAACAAAATAGTAGGAAAAAAAGAAAGGTAAAGTAATAATTTGTAGTCATAAAAGGAAAAGGATTGTAAAGAAAGACAATAAAGAGACAAAGTTATACAATCAAAAAAGATCGAAAATTTGGCAAGACACAGCAGCTGGAAGCCAAATAAATAAATAAAAAATATATAAATTAGATGAAAATAACAGTGTGTATTGTGTATTTGGGCAGCAATCTCTCTTTTATGCAGGTTTCATTAAAAATGAGAGACACGCTCCTAGGGTTGAGTTTTAATTTAATATTTCATAACCATGAAAACTATGGCCGAAACCTCTCAGAAAAACGAAACATTTGGCCTGTTTTATACAAATTATATTCTAAAAAAAATGATAAGTTCATGAAAATATAAAAACTTATACACATTACCTTGCTAGTCATTTTTAATCATTCTTAATGAAATCTGCATACATCTATATATTGTGTATTTAGGGAGCAATCCTTCTTTTATGCAGGTTTTGTTAAAAATGACAGACAAAATTCTATGGTTAAGTTTTTTTTATATATCTTTTCATGTATTCTTATTTTCTTTTCAATACACGAGTTTATGTAATAACTTAGCAAGTTCTACATTACAGAAAAACAATATTATTTAAAAATATACATGTCATTTAAAGAACTGTATTTCTGATCAATCCTATATAATTACAGTAACCTGTTTAACAAAAAGACTCATGTTACAACTCGCGACTATAGCTTTATAATGGCTCATTCAAATACACATGGGAACCTACCAAACTCTATCCGTAACTTACTCGTCGATAATAAAAATATAATAAATTTATTCAAATGTAAAAACAGGTAAAACTAAAGAGAGCATTATTAATAAACTAGTAAGTACCAACATTTAGTAATATCAACTGTGAACACGGTCACATTGTGCTGACCGTGTTTCTAAAATAAATAATTCCTATAGCTCTAGATACACACATAAACAATCCGTACATTCAGTTAAAAGTAATATAAAATTCACGTTACTAATAGGTAAAAATATATCTGAAAGCACTTCGATAAAAAAAGGTAAAAAATATATTCGGACAATTATATATATATATATATATATATATTAAAATAGGATTAATTCAAGGATTTTGGATGACCATTTTGATATGAAAATCCCCACGGGAGATAACACATCAACTCAGCAACAAAAAATTCTTTCAGAAACTGGAGAAAAATCAGTCTAATTTTCCTTTTTAAATAGATTTACAAAGAAATTAAAAAAACAAAAAGATAAAACAAAATAAAATCAAATAAACAAGAAAAGAAAAATTGGCATTGTCTGGGTTCGCAAAAAGGAAAGAGAATTGTAACTTAAAAAGAACGGACGGCGTGTTGAATTGATATAAGGTTAAGCAAAACGGAAAAAAGGTGGGAGATAAGATAGATAAAGGAAGGGAGGGAAAAAAGAAAAGAAAGAAAAAAATTTTTTAAATATTACAGACGCTGGGCATATTCAAAAACCTAACTTCCTAAAAACGTTGAAGTATTAGAAAAAGGCCTTTACTTAAAAAGGTATAATTATTTTTAAAGGGAATAAAAAGATATAGGATTAAAAATAAATTTTAAAAAACTATATACGTATATACACATACATGCGCATACACACATATATGTATACACATATACAAAAAATCTACACACACAATATATATGTACACACACATATGTATACATACACACACACACATACATATATATACATTATACATATGCACACATAGATATAAAATACATAAAAATTTAATGAATATTATAAAAGGAGCATTTAAAGAGCTAAAATATATTTACACACATATATACACACATACATATATACATACATACATATATACATACAAATATACACATACACACACAAAATACACAGTGCATAAAAATTATAAAAAGAAAAATTAAAAATTAAAAATTAAACAATTTAAAATTTAAAAATTTAAAATTTAAAATTTAAAATCCGCCCTATGACGGCACTTATTAATGAATTCCTTTCTAAGATTCAAAAGTAAGCCCTGATAAGGATACTTCAAAATCAGAATCTTCTCCAATAAACATAGACGGCACCTATCACGAAAATTTTTAGGGGTACAGACTGAGCCTATTAATTTCCAGCTGTTCATAGGGTCCTGCCCTTCCTCTTTCATTTTCCAGAATCTACGTGATAGGGCCGTCTGGAATATTTGGTTAGGGTTCGAAAACGAGTACATGTGGTTGTAAATTCTCTGTTTGAAAGGGCCCGCGGACATACCAATATAAGACCGGTAATTGTCTTTGTTGTTAGATGGAGAAATACGGGCTTCATAAATTACTTGGGTGGATTTACATTTGCCTTGCATCGGGCAGGTATCCACAGAATTACAATTACATTTATCAACAATTCCAGATTTAACGTCGGTATTATTTACGTTCATTAAAATATGCCTATTATGGGAATTAATCATATCATCTATATTTGAGGTGCAAGAGTAACTGATTTTTAGGGTGAATTTATTAAAAATTTTATTTAATTATTATTATTAAATTGTTTATCGATTAATCTGGGAAAATACTTATACTGTATATATATATATATATTTATACATATATATAGTATAATGCTCTACATTTGTATCGAGCACTCTTTATAAAAGTAAATGCATGAACAAAAGGTTAAAAAACATACGAGTTAAACAACTTAGTTACAATACTAAATATATATATATATATATATATATATATATATATATATATATATATATATATATATGTTTGCTCTCATACCCTGATTGAGCGCTATGGAGGAATGGTAGACTTGTAAAAAAATCCATTTAAGCATCATTCATTCAGTGAATTTGAACACTCTCAGCTAAAGAGAAGAAGTTATTTATGACACGTTTAAAGTTCGTCTACCGAGCGGCATTAGCTCAGAGGTAGAATCAATGACTGATGCCAATTCTGTCGGGTTTAGATCCTGGCTAGAAGCAATCGGATGCCTAACCGTAATGATGACTGCGAATGACTATATATATATATATATATATATATATATATATAACTGTGTGTGCATGTTTTTACTAGTTCACCTTAAGCAAGGCAAAAACATCACTAAGATTGAGGGAAGGTGTTACGAGGAGTGAAGTAGAATAAAAAGGCACCGGAAATCTAATCTTACACTAGAAACAAGGAATAAATTACTAATTTTCTTCAAAGGACCCAGAAGAATTGTGAACCGGACAATAAGAAACCTTATCTATATATGGCTAATGATAGAAAACCTACTTCTAATAGATATACCAGGAGGGTAGTCTATGTCGGAAAAGAAAAACGCTGATTTTTAACCTCCGCTGATTTGCGGATGTGTATCGTCGTGCTGTTGAACAAGAAACTGGAGAGCCGAGTTCATATCACAGTTGAATTGGTTGCATTCGCATACGCACAAATATCATTGGGAATAGTATGAAATACGCTGCTTCTCTCTCGATCGATAAGTTAAATAGCTCGAAAGATTGCTTTCTGTAGCCTTGGTTGATAACCAGCTACTGCAGAAAGTAATAGCAACCTACCGCGGAAAAATCTTTTTCACACCCAGCCATGTCTCTTTGAGAATCGCTCACCCAAGCATGTATCACGTATGGGACTTAAATGAACTTGCGGTCATAGTTCATATCCAAAACATGTATAAACCTATGGATGTAAATGCAGGCGAAAACCAGGCGTAGTGTTCTAAAGAAGCTTGGCTATCAGCAGTGACAACTTTTAGGTAACATTTGCAGCCAAGTTGTCGCCAAATATAGTTCTCTGTATTGTTTGTATCTTGCCAGTAGGATCGAGATCGGCAGAGACATGTAGTCTGGGCAGAGCAAGGCCTTCATATGTCATCGACGGCGCACTGGTAAGGTCACACCAGTTTACTAACATAGCAGTGAAAAGTACTACCTTTATCTCCTGAGATAATCAGATACCTGTGTATAGAAAATAAGGTAATGTAGAATGTTAAGGAGTAAGGTGCACTTTTTATGGAATGCACAGTTTATGGGAATATATGAGAAGATAATGGTTAACACTAGCCTTTAACAGGTTGTATTGTAGTGATCGAGGAAACGTCCTCTTAGTAGCCGGTTCCATAAAGCAGCGGTTCGTCAGAAGAAGCTGTTCAAGTGAAACACGCATCACAACAATGGAACAGGAAAGCGACTTGGGTGATTCGTTAATATGTGCGGGGCAAGTTAAGGAAGCACACGAGAAATGTTGTTTCGTTTGAAAACTCTCCATGGAACTCGATATAGATCTGCGAGAGTACTGCGACTTTCCATCAATTGGAAAGTGGTTGTAGAGTGGAAAACAATTCATTATCTAAAATGGTCCTTATCATCCTTTCGGCTCCATCATGAATGGGAAATGAAAATTTGGCAGCAGTGATCTATTTTCCCTTTTTCTTCTGGTTCTTGTAAAAGCAGAGAATTACAGAATTTTTTCTTACTAAAATGTTATTTTAAGTGGTGACACGTCTCTGTGTTGCTATCTCTGTTTTGTTCATTTTCTCAAGAGGAAAGCGATTTGCACGAGGTTTTATTTGAAATTTGATATAGACACCAAATTTTATTACCAGTTCCTTGAACCTCCCAGAGTTCACGTCATCTGATTTTACTAGAGACCCTTGTGGTCTAGAAGATATAACTGCCTGTATTCGCACTTTAATTTCTTCCAAAGTCTCTGATTTTTCTAGTAGACTTGCTCCTTTAACCAACCACAAAGAAAATATTTCACTGCGTGTTAAGTTAGAACCCCTGGCTGGTCACTCATATAAAGTAGAGAGCTATTTTTCAATTACGCTGTCGACCCCCCTCACTCTGTCTCTCTGTCTCTGTCTCTGTCTCTGTCTCTCTCTCTCTCTCTCTCTCTATATATATATATATGTATGTATGTATGTATGTATATAAACGTGATTATATATAGTTATACACGTTTCGAAAACCTTCCGCAAAAACTTTCGAACGAAGGTAAAAAATGGTTTTAAAAAAATAAAAAAAGAAACAAGAGCTTAGGGCATGAAAGTCTGTTAAAAGTTTCGGACAGAAATCAGCACGGAGCCCAAAGAGAAAAGAAAAAACCCGACACGAGTAACCATCTAATAGAAAGCGCTCAATACAAAAGAGCAAACTTAATAGAATCTAATGGGCCAAACGAACCTACCTAGGTTTCTCCTAAACTTACCATCAGGGATAGCTTTCCCTGACGATCTGTTTAGGAGAAACCTAGTTAGGTTCGTCTGGCTCATTAGGTTCTATTATATATATATATATATATATATATATATATATATATATATACAAATTCCAAATGAATAAGGAACGAAGAAAATATTTGCAACGTTCAAAACATTAATTTAAAATATTGCTTAATATAAGAATAGTGCAATGATTATTTATTATAAATTATACTTTAGAACATGTACAATCTAAAATCTAATACAAAATTGTGCATTTTGTTTCAGCATTGAAAAAACAATGTCTCATCAGGTAGTTAATAATGATGGTAATAAACGTTATTTTTTAAAAGAAAACTTAAAAAACTAATTTCCTATTTCGTGCGGGGTAAGAGATTAAAAAATATGGGAAAAAAGAATAACAGTAGATAAGATGAGAAAGCAAAAAGAGAAATAAAATAATAGAAAAGAAAAAGGAAAGAGAAGGATACACATGAAATAAAAAGCAAAGGGAAAACAAGAGAGAAAAAACCGAGAAGAAAGTGCCAATGAAAACAACTCAGAATGAAAACGATCCCAAATTGATGCAGGAAGTAAAATATAGACAGATACATTTATCGGTCACGCGACATCTAGGCTTAACAAAGAGAGAAACGTGAGAAGATGAACAGAGGGAAGAACGTGTTAGGGAGACAACAGAAGCGGCAATTTCTTTCCTCTGTGCATTTTCTCACATATTCCTCATTGTTTCTTTCTTTCCCCATTTTTTATTTCTCTTTTTGTTTTCTCATCTTTTCTAGCCTCTTTCTTTTTTTTCTCTTCGTTTTTAATATCCTCTGAGCTCGTAAAAGAGATTTTCAAAAATAAAATGAATTGAGTTCTTTAAATTTTCTTTCAAAAAATAACGCTTATTATAATCATTATTAACTATCCGATGAGATATTGTTCTTACAATGTTGATACAAAATGTGCAATTTTGCAGTAGATTGAAGTTTGTACATGTTTTAAAGTATTATATATATATATATATATATATATATATATATATATATATATATATATATATATATATGCTCTCATTACGATTGAGCACTCTAGGGAGGAAAATTAAAAAAAAAACATTTACCACTTCTGCGATTTTTGCATAACTCTTCAGCAATGAATCGAGTTCTTTCGGTGACTGGCATGTGTATACATAGCTTATATATAACACGCTAAAATTTGCCAACACTGATGCCATGCGCCTATGGCTTAGGGGTTAGTAACTCCGAGTGACAGTTAATGGGTAGACTTTCGATCCCGGCCAGAAGCAATTCGAAGTCTAGCTACATTGATGGGCGGTGAAACGGGCTTCTATGTGGTTGATGAATATATAGATAAATTCTACTTTTTCTGTTTATGTTTTTAATCTAATTTCTAGAGAAAATTTGGTTATTGAGCCACACGAAATGAAACACTTGTACTTAGGTGAAGAAGTTCCTGAGAAAGCAGAAACAAATACTGAAAAGAAATTTTAAACTCGGTTTACAAGTTTCATTTTACAGACATTAAAATTCTGCACTTAGAAATAAACTCTGAAATTAATATTCCCACACTGGACAATCCACAGATCATACTATCAGTCCATTTTCTAACCACCGAGAAAAATTTGCTGACGCAGCTGACGGAAGAGAAGCAGAATAAAACTTGGAAAACACTGATTAGCGTGAGTTGAATAGCGTCCATTAAAAGTGCGATGTCATCGATAGCATTATCTGTTGTTATGATGTCCCAAGCGCAGCTCATTTGAAATCGTCAACGTTTCAACTCCCCTCTTCCGCCATTAATCCCCCCCTTTCTCACTTCCCACGTCCCACTCTGAGAGCTGGGGAGAGATCTTTAATTTCACGGCGTATCGCACCATTACTTTCATTCATTGCCGCCATGTTGTCAGCTAGCACAATTCAGGTCTGACGACACCAAACAACTTTCTGTTCGATTAACTGTCACCTGGGGAGACGTCTAGCGGCGTTGTAGTGCACCAATGAACAGACAGAGCTATAAAATGGACGCGCATTTGCATAAGCGCATCAAACATGATTCTCTGGCTGCTTTCCCAGCAGACGTTTTGTTCGTTCTTTATTAAGTGTTATCTATTCTATACTTCTAGTTTTTAACCATTTTTTTATTTGTTGTTTCAATGTCTGTTGAGCTTATCGACATCTGTATTTAAAAAAAAATCCCAAACAATCCAATTAACTGACTTCTGATCCATTTTTACATTATTCATTAAGTTTTTTTATTGTATCAAATACATTTATTTGAACTTTCAGTATTTCAGCCTATTTGCGTAACTCACATATTCATTTGCATGTTAATTTACAATGTTATAAAACTAGGGTAGGAATATGTATTCTTTAGCAGTTTTTTCGTCTCCAGTGTTTGTTTAATAATATGTTTTATGCCTTATCTAATCAGGACGTAAGCGAATATACATCACCACAAAATCCTGAAACTTAGTGAAATATTAACTCTTGTAACAAAATCAAAATTCTGTGGAAATGAAAGAATGTCTTGAAACATAATGTTAAATATTTCTGTTCTTTAAATCTAAAAATTATTTTATTTTTGATTTGTATATTAAAAGAGAGATATTAGTTTTGCTACTGCAAAATTAAAAAGGTCTATTCAAATATTAACCCTCTAGGGCCATTCGTATCATATTTGATACAGTATTTCTCTATAAGGAAACATTTGGTATTTCCCTATAAGGAAACATTTGGTATTCATTGACTGAGCAGTCAGTACTGCTTTCATTTGAAATTTATAAAATATTTCTCTTAAAAAATTTTTCAGGAAAATATTTCTTTCAAGGCTTGTTTTCATACTGTATCAAATATGATACGAATGGCCCTAGAGGGTTAACTGTAATGGTTGACATTACCGTTAATATCTGAATAGACTTTTTTAATTTTACTTTTATGATGAGGAATTATCTTTAATTGGAAATATTTTACCGTAAATTCTTCAAAATTCATAGCATGATAAAGAAAAAGTTTATGGGGAGAGTCATAATCGCCAACGTTCTCAAGTGACATAGCCTAACATAACACCGTATTTTATGCATGATTAGTCAGATTGCAGTCCTGGCTGTGAAGTTGGTTAAAAGAATAAATCTGCTATAGCAAACCAAAGCATTAAAGGAAACGGAAGTCGAATACACGAAGTTATGTATTCCATACCAGAGGAGTTGCTGGTGAAATCAATTAACGTGATTCCTGAGCAGATCAAGAAGCTGGTAACAAAATCTCTTACTTACCAAAAAAATGTACATAAAAAATCATGCAATAATTTTTCTTCTCATATTAATTTCTTATATAAATCATAGTTAAAAAATAAATTATAAGTATTTATTTTAAATGATTTGTTTGAACATTATTTTTGATCGATACTCGTATTCAAGTAGATGTTCTTTTTCTAATCAAACAGTAATAAATATCTTTTGTGCCGGTCTGATTATTAACAATAAATTTGTGTTACGAAAATGTGTCTCATTCGGCATGATTCGAACCTGCGACACCTATCTACATAGAAGAAGCCACCTCTTGACCACGAATGACCGACAGTCTAAACGATGTCAAATCAAGCGTATATAACAACTTTCGATTCATTGTAATATCTGCTCTGAAATGTATCGTAATGTCAACAAATGGAAACATATTACGTAAATTAACAAAATGGTTATAAACAAACCGACAATTTGAAATGATTTATTTGACTTCGTTTAGACTGTTGGTCATTCGTGGTCGAGGAGTCTAAGACGCGCCAGATCAATTGGTGGTTTCTCCTCTGTGGATAGGGGTCGCAGGTACGAATCCTGCCAAATGACACACATTTTCTTAACAAAAATTTATCGTAAATAATAAATAAGAAAATTATTACACTCAATGAACAGGGCCAGAATATGTGAACAATGCATTGAAGACAAAACATACATATAACTCTACACATAACAAAATTAAAAACCTCTGATAAACCGCCCTTGATACTGGATAAAAATATGCAAAATATTTGGAGTTTTTACACATTTTATGTCCGGAAACGAAAAGACTTATACGAAAAAGGAAAAATTTAGTAAACATTTAATGGTTTTAATCTGTCAGTCATTTTTAACAAAACATATAAAAAATATGGTTTGCTACTCAGTACACAATACCTGGAATAGATGGCTTATGTATCTATGTGACATAAAAATACATCTAGTCACACACAATTTTCAAGATCCTCTAAGAAAAAATTTGGTCTAAATGCCAAAACTTCTATATAAATAAAATTAAATGAGAGGGGCTACGTATATAAAACACCTCGCTCTCAATATCAAACTCACGTTAATCGACAGCGATAATAGATAATAAAAACACAATAGAAAGACGTTCATTTCAGTTCCAGCCTCGTTCAACTCACGTATCTCATACAAATATTCAAAACTATACAAAATTCAGTAAAACATGAAGAGAAATTAACAACACAACAAAACAAACTTTTTTTGAACATGACTAAAGAAGTGGCCGAAAGCATTTGGGACAATATGGACAATTCTTGTTCTTACTTATTCCTGCCAAAGAGAAATTTCTAAAAATCCCGAAAAAAAACTATTTAAAAGAAAGATTGCTGAACAAATGTAGATTATATATATATATATATGGTCTATAATTAGGTTTTAAAGCTATCACAATGCGTTTAGTAAAATAAAGGAAGGTTGTTGGGTGCTACTACCTATTTATTATACATTAATATTTCAAGATGAAAATCTCATTTTGAGAATGGTAGGAGAGCTTGTTTTCTCATTGAAAGGCACGATTCACGAAAACAAGCTCCACTTGTACTGCACCGAAAAGGTTTGATATAGCGAAACAGTCCGGTCAGCGGATAGATTTACGTGGAAGGAAAAATGGTTATAAAAAAAAAGAAAGAACATCAGTCAAAAGGATTCAGACCGAGTCAGCACGTAGCACAAAGAAAAAAAACCCGAGACGCGTAATCAACTAACAAAACAGCGCTCGGTACTTAGATAGAGCAGAATAAATAAAGTATAGAAAATCTTTATATATATATATATATATATATATATATATATATATATATATATATATATATATATATATATATATATATATATATATATAGCATACCTAGTGAGCCAACAAACCTACTAAGGTTTCACCTAATGGATCGTCAGGAAGCGCTTTCCCAGACGATCCGCTTAGGTGAAACCTTGATAGGTCTGTTGACTCACTAGGTATACTTTATATATATATATATATATATATATATATATATATATATATAAGGATGGTTGCGTATCACAAAACTGAACTCCTGAATACATTTTCAGAAATATATATATATATATATATATATATATATATACATACACACACACACACACACACACACACACACACACACATATATATATATATATATATATATATGTCAATATATATATATATATATATATATATATATTGACAGATTAACATGATCAAATCTGATTTCAAGTCAACATTTTGTGTAATTATACGCTAATTGAAATAATTTTTCTTCTTTCTGGTGAAGCAGAGGCTAGATGTGGTAAAATTTCGATGATAGGACTCAAAATAAAGCCTGTCTTTTATAAAGGATAATAAACAAAATTCTAAAAATCGTAAGTCTCGATATTATATTATTTTATCCGACGGATATGCGGTAAATCGTTACTGCATTTTGGCTCTACAAGGGAAATCTACTAGGAGTGTTCGAATTCTAGCCGATTTGGTTTTTTTCATTTTTGCGTCGAAAAACGAATGAATTCAACTGTTATCCTTTTCAGTTAACAGCTTAAATGTTAGGACAAACTGGGTTTTCTCAATTCGGATGGCTGTCATTCTTGAAAAAGGCAACTCTGAATTTGAAACATGCAGAATATCCATTGAGAAACAACTCCTTTCTTTAAGAATTTGTGGCATTTAACAAATACTATAAAGGCTCGAACTGTCTGAAGACTGTCATGGTGGACACTACTCTTGACATTCAATGTTTTACGCATCGAATGAGTCATTTAAAAAAAATCAAATTTGTTTCATTAAAACAGCTCTAGCGAATCGTATTTCGACACAAAATTTACTAAGAGGAAACCCGAATCCAAACTCTTGCCTAGTCTGTAACTGAATATAATTCGTGTAATGTATCAGTCGGTCGGGTAAAACTGTAGATTCCTATGGAATGAAAAACTACAGCTTCATATGGTTAGGCTGTTCCCACAGTGATTCTCGTATCCTTACAGTGTAGGGTTGCCCGACCGGACCTGAATTCAGTTTTATCCTAATTGTAGATAAGTTACCAACTAATTTCGGCTTGCTATTTAACACACAGCTGCAAAGAGAAGTGATGAATTCATATTTTACGTAATGTTATTTCTTGTCGAAAATGATTGCAACGGAATTTGAATTTACCAATTCCAAGTTGGGCATGTAAATTGCTACACTATGCACAGAAGCGTAATTTATGAAAAATTATAAATTCTTTCAGGATTAATGAAAAAGAAATTGATTTTTGAAGCCCCAAATAAGGGTTTTATTTTCCCCTAAGTGAATGCAATAAAGCCGACTGGAATTCGATCTCGACTCTCTGATTTCTCAGTCTGAGTCTCTATCTATTACAGCACCCACATACCCAACCAAATAGCCAGAAAGAAGTTGTAGTTGTACCCATATAAATGTTTCAGATGCCAAAGTAAAAATCATAGGAAATGCTTAAATGTCCAGAAATATCGAATAGAAATTTGATTTACTTTCTAAAGCCAAAAGCAATTTTATGACAACTCATTTTCAAACTAATATCTTTACAAAACAGAAGAGTGATTGATCTATTCGTTTCTATGAATTACAAATCTTTGGCTGTCATTTAAAACCATAAAATATTTTTATAATTTTTTTTAGGGGGAGGATAATAATGGTTTAGTAATGTCAGTCTTACTAATTAACCCATCGCTGGTGAGACAAGAGGAAGTGAATTCAGAAAATTTCTCGAACAGTATTTGCTCGTAAGTAAATATACCAAACCAAACTGGAATTAGAACTCACTCTCAATATTAACAATTCCAAGGATTTATACATTACACCATCTACACAACCAAGCTTACAACATCTGATATTTTTGAGCGGTCACCCACCTAGATACTGACGCATCTCGACGATGATCGTCCGCGAACCGGTGCTTCAACCTGATGTGACCAAAAACTCTTTTATTTCTATATTGATTATGTCTCACCAAAGAATTTTCTCTGAAATAAAATAATACGTCAATATTCTCACGGAAATTATCATAAAAAGCCATTACGAACTTGGTTCTTTTCACACTCACAATACTTCTACTGAATGCATTCATAATCATTGTGCAAACCGTTCAAATAATTTGCATAAATCGATGACATTAGGAGTTTGAGTTGTGTTTAACGGCATACCAACCTTATTTAATGACAAAAAACTAAGGTTATAATGTATTTTTTCGGTTATTGTGAGAAGGTTGATTTAGTTAGATTTTGATGAAAGATTCTATTTTATTTTTATATCACTTTAGATAAAGGAAGATGTCTTCTAGTTTTCTATTCAAAAATATATTGCTGGTAATTTTTTTCTTCAAAATGTGTTAAGGTAATGTTTTCCCTTCGAAAATGTATATTTTTCTATAAAAATCTATTTTTATGTACATACATATTTCTATAAAATTGTATTTTTATACTGTCATAGTTTTTGGACCTCAATTTTGGGGTTAACTATTTACCCATAGCTTGGATAGGTGTTACCACTCCGGGTCAGGGTGGACCTGGAAACAACTGCAATTGAAGGTTGTTTCGTGCTTTTCACAAACACCCAATCAGAGGCATTGCTGCCGTATGCAGTTTACTGTCATACCCAGGACAGATCACATCAGGATGAATCAAGTACTTCCTAGAGACGTATAAGGAACAGGGAATTTTACGACATTTTTAACATTTGTATGACCCAATAGGTATCAAAGGCAAGAAGCCTCCTTGAGAGAATACATGTTCATTATGACAGTGCATGAGCAATGATAATTGAACGTTACTCTTTTGTTTTTTAGGTACTGAATGATGTAAAACAGTTTTACCTCATTAGGTTGCTCAAAATCCGCCAGAGGCAATAATTAGATAATAATAATTTCCTGATAAATTTGAATAATTAACGTATAATAGGGCAGAGAATTGGTGAATCAATAGTTTCCAAAGTGAATTTGCACATGACTGAATATAACGAACCTAACTGGAACAGGAACTCGGCTCTCCAATTAAAAATTACGAGTTATTAACCATTACACCAACCGCATATCCAAGCTTACAACAGACATGAATATTTATTCTATACTCCAAGTTAGTGCAATCGGATGTGCATTGTGGTATAGCGGATATCGGCTCGGAACGAAAAATCGAGGAAGCCGAGTTAGAATTCCAATTGAATCTCTTGCATTCACTTACGCACAAATACCCTTGAGAAAGATATTAATCCGTCTGTTCCCTCTAGTTATTGGTTAAATAATAGGACAGATTAGGTTCTATAGCCTTGGCTGGCAAACAGTCTGACACAGAATGCAATGGCAACCAACTGCGTGATAATCTTTTATCCAGTCAATCATGTCTCTTTCGAGACATGATCGCCCAAAGCTTGTATCACGTATAGCACTTAACTGACTGACTCCAAGTTATGGGGTGATAGCATGTAACATTACGCTCGCCATGAAATAACATGAAATAGAGAGTAGGAATCCATTTAACTATCGTTTCTAAGAAGAATTTGCAATTCACAAATATTAAAGAAAATGAACAAGAAGAGCACACAGGTTACCTATATCCTGATAAGACATGAAGTTTAAATTTCTTACCTTACAGATACCGTAGAATAAAATACAACAGAGTGTGCTTGAGATTGATTGTTACATTCTGACTAGATAAGGTAAATTTCATTCTAGGAATAAATGTGTTTAATCGCGAACAGTCTATCACTGTTAATATCGACATAAGTTCTGCAAGAAGAGCCAGACACTTTCTTATAAATACATTCTTTTGATCCTTTGCCTCGTTGTCAAATATTTTCTAGTGACATAATATTAGAAGAATCTGAAAATCCGGGCCAAATGCCAATATAAGTAGAGTGTACAAATATTTCTCAACCGAGAAGCTAATAAACTTGTCTTAAGCCATCTTTAACGGATGGGGGCATCAAGGCGAATCTATAAAAACCGTTGGTTACTTTGTTGTGGCAGGAAACAAGCAAATACAACGCCGAAGTTAAACTCAATTTCAGTTTGCTCATTTCAGTCCGGGGACTAGCATAAAGAATTTGAATATTCATCAGCAAAAACAACGTAACAGCGTGTAAAAGATAATTTTGATTGAACGTTTCCGATATTTCAGTTGAGATTCCATAATATAGCAAAGGAAATTTAAATCCCAGCCTGTCAATAAGCTTATATCTTCAATATGTCATGTCTTTTCAGGGCGTTTGCGATCATGGTCTTCCACGTCTCCCTATCCTTGGTTACAGCACGCTTTCTCCTGTTACACCATCCAAACCCTACTCTGCCATTCAATTACTCAAGCCCGTTAAATACGTCACACGCCGCTTTCCCTGTCTCTCTTTCCCTCTATTTGGGATACATCAAGGTGGTGTAATGGTTAGCAAGCTTGTTTTGCTAGAATTATTATAATTGAATAGTGAGTTCGATCCTCACTGTGTGCCCTATATTTTCGGCCTTGTGCCATATCTAAGCGACGCTTATAAAATCACCTTCCCTCTATTTGACCTATGAGTATCAGATTCTTCAACACACATCACCGGAACTTTAGTTGTCTTTTCTTGATGTTCAGTATTAGTTTCCTCTTCGTTTCCATTTTTTTTCCAAAACCTCATCATTGTTCCCATACTCGGTCCATGATATCCGCAGCATCCTTATGTGAAACAACAGTTTCAAAACTCTCCTTCATCTCTGATGAGACTGTCCAGCATTCACTGCCATAGTAAAAAAAAAACAAAAACATCGCATGACAATCCAGTACTCTTTTTTGTTTTGTTTCTAGTGAAATGTTTTTGTCCCTCAGTACTCTACTCAGCTTTTGGAATGCATCCTTGACCATGCCAATTTGCCTTCGTTAAGTCAACCATCCGTCCGTGCATGGAGTACTGCTGCCATTTATGGTCAGGTGCCCCTGCCGTTCTCCTCAGTGTTCTTGACAAGCTCCAAAGGAGAGTCTGTAATGTGATAGGTACTGATCTGGCGACTCGTCTGCAGCCACTTTCCCATCGTCGAAATGTGGCCTCCCTCTGTCTCTTCTATAAATACTTTCATGGCTTCTGCTCGGATGAGCTTAAGTCACTGATGCCTCCTCTACAGGTGTTTACCCGTGCAACCAGACTGGCAACTGGGTCCCACCCATTCACAGTCAGGTTAGCCAAACGCAGACGACAATTCTACTCCTGCAGCTTCCTCTCTCGCACTTCCCGCCTGTGGAACTCGCTCCCGTATTCTTGCTTTCCTGACGGCTATGACCTCCAGAAATTTAAAAGCAAAGTTAATACTCACCTACTAACCACTGGACTCTAGCTCTCTCCCCTCCCCTGTATAATCTTCACGTTCTCTCCGCCCATGTATCTGTCATTGCACCTGCTTTCTCAGCTTTCTATTGTTCCTTTCTAACTAGCTTGTACTCCTCACTCTTTTCTAATTAATCTTTCTACATTTATGTAACCCCCTGCACATCAGTGGCGTTTCTGCCTTGCTCGGGGTGAAATGATTAAAAAAAAAAAAAAAATTCAGCAAATGAATGATTAATGAATGCATTTTGACAAATAATTGACACGTTTTTGTTGAATTCTTCAATCATTATTTACCCAGAACGTAAGGTTAATTAGTTGAATTGAGTTCGAATCCCAGTTGAATCCATTGCATTCACTTACGCGCTAATACCCTTGGGAAAGGTATTAATCCGTTTCTTCCTTCCAGTTATGGGTTAAATAACAGGACAGATTGGGTTCTGTTGCCTTGGTTGGCACCCAGTCTTTCGCAGAAAGCAATGGCAACCTACTGCGGGATAATCTTCTGCCCAGTTAGTCATGTCTCTTTCACCCAAGCGTGTTTCATGTATGGCACTTAACTGACTGAGTTGGACTAATAAGAGAATGATCTACAAGGCGTTCTGCTGTTACTGTAAACTCCGTGTAGAGTAGAGAGCTACAGCTATAATACCACATGTATTATCACAATGGTTCCTATCGCCATCATATTTGATGGGTACCAGTGCTGAATTCATAGTTAACTTTATTGTTTTTTAGGTGCCAATTAATTCCGCCCTGTCATTTAACCCATAGCTGCGGGGAAAAAGGAAATGACGATATTTTTCTAATATTTTGAAATGTAAAAGTGAACACAATTTGAACTTGAGTTCACAAATACCACAGTATGTACATACAATTGCTACCCTATGAATAGATTCCTATTGTATGACAGTCATAAATTATTTCAGGATTAATGCATGAGAAATGTATTATTTCATATACAGATTGTTACAAATTACATTCTGGATTTAGAAATGAAGTCAAATTTCTGCTCGAAAAATATATTGATTTAAGTATTTCTTTCGATCCAATGATTTAATTATGTTACTATGATTTATTTCAGATACCATTATTTCCTATGGTTTTAACTATAGTAATAATTGCACATTTATGGGTACAGAAAACAAATTCTTTGTCACTGATCCGGCGGATATGTGTGTGGTATGGTGGATAGCGCCCCAGAAGTAGATACTTGAGACCCGGATTTAAATTCCCGTCGGCTTCGTTCTATTTACTTAACAGAAATCAACTCTTGGAAAAGAAAAAAAAATATCTCGCCCATCAACGTCGCCTTAAATAATAGAACTTATTTTTGGAAATATCATTGTTACCCTTCAAAAATTTGTTAATGCCATATGGATCTACAGAAGGATACCGAGAATGTTGCCATCCCACACTGCTTCAAGTAAATTGTTAGGAAAAAGCTCTCATCAGTACTGGAAAGATCGCTAACTGCTTATGAACTTGAGAAACTTATTTGTCTGAAAAGGTTGTTTTAAAAGAAAGAGTTTATAAATTTCAACTGACAACAACACTGGACGCTCGGTCAAGGAATTCCGAGTATTTATCGTATTAAGTTTGTTACCATTTCTACACTTATTAATGTATGTATTAAATAAAATTATCATTAAGAGGTTTGTGTGAGAAATTAGTTATATTCAAGCAAACATGTTTTCTCAGAAGCAATAAAAACTACTTAAAGTAGAAACAAAAAGAATTACAAAATCATTGGTTAAAATGATTAAAGTTATTAAAATGATTAAAGGAGCCTTTGTTAACATGTTCAATAGCCATATATCTGGATTGATTCATATTCTTCTTAGGTGGACTTTAATCAATTCACCCCAAGCGAGGTGATAATGCTGCTAAGACACAAAACGTTAGTGAATGTAATTGAGAAGACTTTAGAAAATAACCGGAGATCCTTCTGGGCATTATCAGGTCTCCATAGATGGGCTTATGTGGAAAATCTCATTGATTATTGCGAAATATCCTGTGAAATCAATTATTGTTCTTTCATGTTTGTAATTTGGTTCTCTCACTACCAAGTCCAAGGATCGAACTCATGACCACTAGAAGATACTAATTCAAGATATAACCAACTTCGAATTGCCTTCAGTGCGTAGTGCATATAGTAGTCGATTGTACAAGTGCTAGTATCATCTAGTGGTCATGAGTTAGACCCTTGAATAATTCACAATAATCAAAAAATATTCCACATCAGCCAATCTATGGACACCTGATGAAGACCAGAGAGTACTTGGTCGAAACGTTGTGCTTATTATAACACATATATCAACCAAGATGAGAACACATGTTCAAAATAATTCCAAGATTATTGAAAATTACTCATTTCGTAAATAAATACAACCGGAAACCCATTGTTAAACAGTAAAGAAATTATATACTTTTACTCCTACCCCAAAAAACCGTGGTGAAGTGTAAATCTTTTACACACATACTTTGTTGCATATTTATAGAAAACCACATAAAAAATATCGCCGTGTTAAAGTTTATTCAATTTGAAAAGGTCCCGTCGTTCAGATGTATAAATTTTGGCACCTACTGTTTTTAGTCTAACAAGGAAAAGTTAACGTCAACCTACTCTTGATGATGGTTGAAGTGTTTCACTATTGGGTTCCCCGTCAGTAAGTTAAATTCTCACTGGGTACCTTATACTTTCGGTCTTGTGGCATATATAAGCAGCGTTTAGGAAATCAGCAACACGTAAGATTTTAAAAAGATAGAGTTCTTAATCTGAGAACACTGATAATCTCTAATCATCTAGGTGATTGAGGAACTGTGTTAATTCCTATATATATATATATATATATATATATATATATATATATATATATTAGTGGGGGCTACTTAATTGCAATTTCTTTGCGTGTATTAGTAAAAGCCTAATTCTCTTAATTCTTTTATCTTCTAAACACCAATGGGATTTTAGTAGAATCTCTTGATTTCTAGAACTTTTCCTGATTTTCGTGAACACGTTCTATCGTCAATATAGCTCATTCTTATTAAAACACGAACTGGAAAGTTTTTTCTTTTAGGTCAGAGGAGTTTTATGCGTCACTTGTCGAAACGTGAATGTATTCGCTCATTTATATCTACACTTAAAATCGTGATAAGAGAAATCCAGTTAAATCCTTCCTGAGACAGATTCACAGATGAAATAAACAGAGGATTGGAAAATAGAAAACGTTCTGAAAAATATGCTAATGAAATAGAATCCGCAGATGCAGTTCTATTTCTTAGCTATTTCTTAAATCAGCCATTTAGATGGATAATTAAATGCATCTTTCATTAGGCGGCTTTTTCTTAATGAGCCTTACAACAAACAGGAATTCTGATTTCGTTGTCACTATTATGGAAGATGCCAATTATATAAGATAATCCTTTAGGCTATCAAACCAATCACATAATTACAATCATAATACGTATATTCAAATAATTAACCATTATAGTAAGCTGTAATTAGCTAGAAGTATTCGCTGCTATGTCTCTAGGAGTTTAGTTTTCAATGTCAGAACGAGTTTAGCCACCAACTATTTAAATGGTGGAAATTTTAATATCAAAATAACAGGCAAATTATTATTTTACGAGTGTCCCACTGTCGTGAAAAATGTCGTCAAAATATTTGAGATTTACTAGCTGTTTCTACAGAGGTTATCTTCCCTATGAGCTTTACAGGAGGAAATATATATATGATGGCAAAATATTTAAGAAAATTGTTAGCTGTCTCCTCACAAATTTTATCCCTGAAGGTTATATATATAGTGCAAAATATTAGGTCAAAAACTATTTTATCTTTTATGAGGCATCAAAATAAACTTTAAAATCACCCCTGTCCTAACACTTTTGCAAACTACCGGTAGTGTGCAAAGTAAAAAACAAAACACCATAAGTGGCCAAAAACGTTTGGGACAATGAACAATACTTACAATTTTTAACTCTCTTATTCACATGAAAATGGAAAATGTAAGAATGCTGAAAAAACATCAATAAAATGTTAAGGAAATTTTGGCTCTCTGTCATATTCAATGGAACATGTTTGAAAAAGTGTAATGTCCAAAACAAACACACAACACACACACACACACACACACACACACACACACATATATATATATATATATATATATATATAGATAGATAGATAGATAGATAGATAGATAGATAGATAGTTGATATAGATATGTAGATACAGGGTGGCAAGAAAGTCACTATATAGCTGTATATGACAAATATTTTGCTAAGTGACACACACACACACACACACATATATATATATATATATATATATATATATATATATATATATATATCACAGTTCGAACAGCATGTGCAATTAATTAACTATTATTTACCATATCATTTTATTGTTAATGACCAGAACGATTTTAATAATAATTTCTCTAATAACGATTAACTCCTTTGTCTTTATTTATACTGCAAGTAATTGAATAATAAATTTATTGGCATCGTTTATATATATATATATATATATATATATATATATATATATATATAATTTAAAATATTTATAAAACAATACCACACATTATACATATACAACAGAAGAAATAATTATTGTTTGATTTGTTTTTACAACTCATCAATATTTTATGAGTTTTTTGTAACCGAAATGGATTTCAGTTTGTAAGAAATTTTGGGAGATAATAATTTTATTACTGATACAAGTACTATTAATTAGCTGGCAGTCGAGAAACAGTGGATTCTTAACTTTCACAAGGGTATTTGCATCTTAGTGAATATAATGAATCTGTACTTAATCTAATATGAATTAAACCACTTCTACACGCTCGATCAAAAGTTGTTTTCTCCTACAAAGGGAGTTCCTGGCTGAAACTCTCTCAGAAAGAGCATTTGCTTTCTCAAGTTAAACCGAATACTTCTCCGCCTATCTTCTAATACGCTTAAATTCATGAAGTTTAGATCCCATGAAGGAATGGGTATCAGAAAAATGTCCGTGTAAGTATTTATTAAAAGACACAGGCGAACTATATTACGGTAACGGAAATATGGCTGAAACTGAGATGCCAGGGCAGGACATAGCAGGAGCACCAGACCACATATAACAGTAATCTTTGAAGAATGGACTAATGGCAGACATGTAAATATGATAGTTTCCGCTGACAAAATATTGTTTAGCATGAAAAAGTGAAACAACATTTTTAGCAGTCGTTACCTACTAACAATTGTTTCAATTTAATCTAATTTTTCCATTTTGAAAATGTTACTCCGAGAATGTGCAACGAGTCACTCTACTCTCAGAAGATTTAGAGCGGGCACTTTTGTTGTGGAGGTGTTGAAATTAACAAAAACATTGCCTGCATCATTTAACAACTGATTAAGTCATATTTTCTTTTCATTCTTAACCACCTAAACTCTCAGGCTACGCCATCATTATTCTCATAATTTTCTTGGATATGGCACTGTTCTTTATTTATTGAGAAGTATTTCTGACGTATTATTTTAATTTGCTTTCGATCGTCAGTTTACGGCTGGGCGTCAGTTTACGGCAATGTTTTGTATATAGCTATCTCAAATATGACACTAATCGTTTTTATTGAATGTCGTCTATTTCATCATTATTTTATTTTATTTTCATCATCAGTCCTTAAAATAAGCATTACAAAATATTTTCTTGGTGTGTTATCCAAAGAATAAGTTGCTCCGATCGTAAGCATATTCGTGTAATATTTCTGAAACGCGCTTATCGTAGATTGGTGATTTGAATAGTTTCATGGAAATTGAAATGATCACAAAGGTAATATTATTCAATAAATAATAACGTCTGACAATGCGTAATCTAATAAATATTCAAGATAAATTTAATGTCCAATGAATGAGACACATATGAGAAAAGATTGATATTTATGTCGATTTAGCGAAGATAATAAATTCTTGTCGTAAGCCTCCAAGGTAATTTTTTCCATATTTGCCAACTATTTCTTGTCCATCAATTGTCTTGCTTATTCTATTTCTATATTTTAGTCTTGATACATATTTATTTTCTGCTAACGTGCTTGAGTGAAGTTTGCAGATACGTTTGTTTGGTTATTCTTTCAGACTAGATATCTCACCAATGCAATACAAAGTTAAGTGTGGTTCGATACAATGAGCGAAGCGTGGCAGGTATTAGAAGTGAAGTTTAGAAATAGTGGTACTTACGAATTTAGTCCGTTTGAACAATTTGCTTGAAAATGGGGATGAAATTGCGACGTTTCCTCGGTGGAAAAGGCATTAGAGGGCGAGAAATAATTCGAGATAATTCGGACTGGAAAGTGAAGACGGCACAGTTCCTAGCAATATATGGCAGCAGTAAAGCATTTCAGGTTCTGGTAAGGGTAGTGGATAACGGGAGGAGTGAGGTACTTACGAAAGTGATATAGGTAACCGACCATTTTCTATGCATCTTTAGCTAGCGATCGTATGTTAGCATTCTAACCCGTGTTCGAATCCTTCCCCCAAGCACTATTTATCAAAAAGAAGATTTCTTGAGCAGGTGTCTTTGTGTACCCACTTTGCAGATGTTTATATTCGGATAAGAGCCGCTAGGCATAGATAAATGTTTGTTTGGACTCTTTGATTAATTTCGTTTTGTAGGGTTTATCAACAATTGCATGTTATGTTAAAACTAAAATATATGTGCAGATTGTAAGAATTTTAGAAATTGTTTAATGATACAAGTATGCCTAATTAATCCCTAATTCGGGGAGCAGAATAGATGAATTCATGCTTTTCCTAGTAATATTTGCGCTTAAGTGAATCATGCATATAAGACTAATAAGATCTGGGGTGCGCTTCTCCTAATAAGCGTTCAAGACAAGAGGCCTCCTTGAGAAAACACGTTCATGGCGATAATCGAATAATGGTTGTACGTTATTCTTTCTTTTGTTTTGTTTTTTTAGGTATTGTTTTTTTTTTAGGTATTCGTTATCAGCTTTTCCCTCATTAAGTTATTGGAGCTTTAAAAAATCCTTCTCAAAAAGGAGACCTATGAAGCTAGTTGCTGATGGTCAATCATCCAAGTCCCATGAATACAATGCTAGAGTTCTGCAAGGCATACTTTCCAGCCCTACCCTGTTTTTGCTTCTTAAAAATGATCTGCATAAAAGCGTATTCTTTTACTAACATCTCTTCAGATTTTACAATGGTATATATATATATATTATTAGACTACAGGATCTGAGCCTGGTAGCTGATCGCTCCTCATCCACTATGCCACCGTCCCGAATTATGATAAGTGGCACGAACCCACTAACATAATACAGTTGTTAAAATTCATCTGACACTTAGTATAAAGGCTCCAAAAATAAACCACTAAATTGCACTAAATTTGTGGATATAGCAGTCGGTCATACATGTGTTAGTATCATTTAGTGGTCATGAGTTCAATCCTTGGACTTGGTAGTGACGAACCAAATCTACCATGAAAGAATAAAAATTGATTTCAAAGGATATTTCGTATTAATCAACGAGATAATCTACATCAGCTAATCTATGGACACCTGATGATGACCGGAGGGTACTTGTACGAAACATTGAGTCTATTATAACACCTATATCAACCAAAATGAGAACAAAAGTTCGAAATAATTCCAGGCATCGTTGTTGCTTACATATTCGTTCCATGGTTACTTCAGCCTCCTTCTATAGTACTACAAGGTAAAAAAAAGAAAACAGGGATTATATTTTAAGTAAGAAAAAGAGTGGTTAGTGCAGTGCTACGGAAGAAATGTGAAAGAAGTGATATCAAATAAATAAAAGACTAAAACTTTTATCTGAAATTTAAACAAAAGATCAAATATAAAAGATGAAAGACCGGGAAAAGAGAAGAATGAAGACATTTAAGAATAGAAATTAGTCAAGCTATGAATAAAAGATGGAATTAAACAAAAAAAAATCAATAAAGAAGTAAAAAGAGACAGAGACAAATAAAAAGACAGGAAGAAATAAAGAGAGAGAGAGAGACAATGAAGAAGAGGAGGAAGAGTGAGAATAACTACCCCACCAAAAATAAATAAATAAATAAAATAAAATAAAATAAAATAAAATAAGATTGAAGATGTAATCAGTAATGTTATAGGCTAACGTATCCCAACCGGAAGGTAGATAATGACCGGAAGCCATGTCTAGCGTAGATAAAAGGAAGAGTTGTACAAATGAATCACACACGAGACATGACGCACGAGTTAATAGAGTCTAACGTTATCGCTCCATCACTTACTATGGACAGCCAAGAAACTGCTCTTCCAAAGAAAAGAGCAATTCTTATTCTGAGCTGAAAATGACTCGCTCTGACATTATCTGTTTGGCAGTCTCAGCACCTCGAATAGGTTACATAGCCACAATATCCGAGAATCCACAAAACATTTAAAAGTGACAGTACAGTTCAGAATTTAATTGTATAGTGACTAAAGTACATTCATATATACCAATTTGCACCTCTCTTTCTCTCTCATGTCGATTTAATAGACTTGTTAATGAAATTTGATGAATAAGTTTTCTTGAAGTTTCAGGCCGAAAATAGACGAAAATAATAGACGACAAGAGAATACCGTTTGAAATTATGGAACTTCTACTCAAATATGGGTATCCACAAAAAATGACGTTTAAAAAAATATAACATATCTGATTAATAGATAAGAAAACACAAAATCTTTTACTTCTTTACAAATATATTTGTCCGTTATTGAGTGCTAGTTATTTGACTTGTGCTATTTTGGCTGGAATTCATGTAATAGTCCGCTTAAAATAATTTTCTCAAAACAAGGGCAACAAAAAGGATACTAATATTTAGCATTTGAGAAAACTAGTTGAAATTCGGGTTACACATAATAAAGACCGAGATGTTTTCAAAATTTGAAGCCCACAAAACATCTTGAAGGTGAGAAAGCCAGAAGAGAACAACCCATAAACTATCTTGCGAATAAATTGATGACGGAACAATGTTTAGGGGAAATAAGAAAAAGACAGAAATACATTATAGCGGACCATGATCGCCAATGCCCTGAATGAGCACGGCACAAATAAGAAGAAGAATGTCAACAACATTAAAAATTATATCTATTTTTTTTTAATCATATCACCCCGAGCAAGGCGGTAACGCCACTGATGTGCAAGGGGCTACATAAGAGTGAAGAGATTGGAAAAGAGAGAACCGGAAGCCACATCCTAAACAGGGAACAAGGGACGAGCCTCTTCACCTGTTCAGTAGACGTGGGTGGAGTGTGAACCGGGCGATAGTTTAGTCTGTCTACTCCAATTGAAAAAAGTGAGGAGATTAGAAAAGAGAAAACTGGAAACCGCATCCTAAACAGGAAACAAGGGATGAACCTCTTCACCTGTTCAATAGATGTGGGTGGAGTGTGAACCGGGCGATAGTTTAGTCTATCTACTCCAATTGAAAAAAAAAAGTGAGAAGATTAGAAAAGAAAAAACCGGAACCCGCATCCTAAACAGGAAACAAGGGATAAGCCTCTTCACCTGTTCAATAGATTTAATGAAATACATTCGGGTCAATTTTCAACTTAACCTTATTTAACAATTGTAATAATGCATTCGACGGTAATTTAATGTTCTGGTTTGGTTGTTTTAGTTTAGCGGAATCAACACCTATAGATTATTTAATACCGGGCTCAAAATATTTTAGTGCCAGTATTTAATTTGGCCCACCTATTTTATTCTGTTATAGTATGTGACCTACCCAGTTTGAATGCGTCCTACCCCAGTAAAATAAAACGGTTCAGTGAGTTAAGTGTCATACGGGATACACGGTTGAGCAATTAGATTTCGAAACAGATATGACTGACTAGGCGGAAAATTTTCACCCAGTCGTTTGCCATTACTTTTTGTGGTAGTCTGGTTGCCAATCAAGAATATAGAATCACATTTGTCCTGCTATTCAACCCATAGCTGGAGGAAGAAGCGACGGATTAATATATTTCCCGAGGATGTTTGCGCATAAATAAATGCAACAAATTCAACTGGAACGCGAACTGGGCTCCCCGATTTCTTGTTCCGAGCCGATATCCGCAGCACCACAACGAATAGTGGTATTGCACTGAATTCGCAAGCTGCGGTTTGACAGAGCAAATACGGATACGAAATATTTTTGTTCCCATCGGCACTGTTTTTTGAGGAACTGAAATTATAGATAATGAAATGGGAATTAGATAAAGTTTCAAAATCGTAGCGTTCGAATTTAATTCCGGTGATCAGGGAAAGTCTTATTGCACATTCTTGTAAAATTTTTAATTTTCTGAAGCTTTAAAAAAATTATATGAAGAAGATATACGGCATAAACATATTATAACTAAATCGTAGTGCCATCAAATAAAACCTTCAATTAGTACAAAGGGAAATTATACTGAACAATTTATCGACACTATGATGTAATATGTTATATAGTTGTTATAATGCCCTATCAACATAAGAATAGACTCTTCGTTCTTCATAAATATTAACCCGCGAGACTTCCTAAAAGAGAAAGTGGAGAGGTAGTGTAAAATGACAGTTCGAACGGACACTTTCTATCTGCTGACTAATAACACTCTTATTTTGTATATATGTTCTGTTATTTCGATAAATTAGTTTAACATAACTTCTCCTTTTCGTGTCTTACTTTCTGGCACTAAAAGGCCGCAACAACAGTGCAGTAGTTTTATTGCAACTTTCAGCAAACCAAGCAAATCTAAAATTATTATATTATGAATTATTACCGGCAGTATTATTGTTTTATAAAAGATTTTCTTTAATTTTTTTATTGATTAAAAGGAACTAGAAAATTATCTAACGAATGATATGTCGTAACCATTTTTGTTACCTTTAATTATTTTTCAGACAAATACATAAACAATGCATACATAAGAAATTTGATTTAAATATATTGTCACTCAATGTATCTAATGCAAAAAAATATCAACATTATTTGAATTTGTTCATCAAATAGCGACATTTTGAAGTCAGTTTATAATTAAAAACCTGCGGTGTTTTTGGATCAAACATAAATAACATATGAACCTAATTCTTAGTATAAGAGTTAAGCAAAATGTTTACACTGAATGCCATGTGAATTTTCTAAAAAAACTGGAAAATCAAACTTGGCTTAATATTCAATGAAACATATCAATCTCTATGTGCATAAGCACAAAACACATTTATATCTATATGAATAAAGCAAAACATATCTATATCTATATGCATAACGACAGATATATATATATATATATCGCTATGAATAAAGACAAAACATATCTATATCTATATACATAACGACATATATATATATATATATATACATTTATATATATATATATCGCTATGAATAAAGTCAAAACATATCTATATCTATAGGCATAACGACATATATATATATATATCGCTCTGAATAAAGTCAAAACATATCTATATCTATATGCATAACGACATATATATATATATATCGCTATGAATAAAGTCAAAACATATCTATACTATAGGCATAACGACATATATATATATATATATATATATATCTCGCTATGAATAATGTCAAAACATATCTATATCTATAGGCATAGCGACATATATATATATATATATATATATATATATATATATGTCGCTATGCCTATAGATATAGATATGTTTTGACATTATTCATAGCGAGATATATATATATATATATATATATATATATGAATAAAGTCAAAACATATCTATATCTATAGGCATAACTACATATATATATATATATCGCTATGAATAAAGACAAAACATATCTATAGCTATATGCATAACGACATATATATATATATATATATATATATATATATCGCTATGAATAAAGTCAAAACATATCTATATCTATAGGCATAACGACATATATATATCGCTATGAATAAAGGACAAAATATATCTATATCTATATGCATAAAAATGATATCTATATATATATAAATAAAGATAAAACATATCTACCTCTATATGAATAAAAACAAAACATATCTATATCTATAAGCATAACGACAAAATATATCTATATATATATATGAATAAATAGAAAACATATGTTTATCTATATGCGTAATGCCAAAACAGATCTATATCTATATGAATAACGTCAAAACATATCTATATCTATATGCATATAAAATGATATCTATATCTATATAAAGATAAAACATATCTACCTCAATATGAATAAAAACAAAACATATCTATATCTATAGGCATAACGACAAACTATATCTATATCTCTATGAATAAAGACAAAATATATCTATAACTATATGAATAAAAACCAAAACAAGACTTATATTAGCCAACCTGTTACCTCTTCTGAAAGATTTTATCGACTAAATGGATATATATATATATATATATATATATATATATATATATATATAATACATATATATGCGTGCATGGTCCTACGTATACCTCTATCGTGGTGGTAGTCAAATGCCTGCTAGGAGGCAAATATAGATCCGTACAATTAATCGAGCAAGTCCATACTTCGCTAAATAACAAAAGGAAGAATGCCCAAACCTATATTGGTATATCCGCAGGTGAATTTAAACAATGTTACTAGACTCACAAACACTCTTTTGATAACCGCAATCTAAGATTTTAAACAATTCTTACCTGAAGATCTTTGAGAAATGAAAGAAGAGGAACTAAACCACATAGTTTATTGACAACTGACAATTGCAGACCGCACCCACACATACATTTACGATAAATGTAATCTATGTTTAATTAAAAAAATTAAAATAATAAAGTACCCTAAACAAAATCTCCTTCAAGTTATACGTAAGGAATTCATAAGCAAATTCAACCACAAATCTAAATTTCTACGTTTTAAAATATTAAATTACAATACAAATCCCTCTTAAAACTTAAAAATTAAGCTATGTCTGATAGGAGCTTTCCTTCCCTCATCCTAATCACTACAATATTAATTAAAACATCCACATAGATCTAACGTTTTAACTTTTACATTTTCCGAGCCCATGATTTTAGATAGCCACTAACTACAAATACTATGTTTATTTTCCCAATCCCGAATAAGTTCCATACGTAAAATATTTTATTTTTTGTTTCCATCTATACTTTTAGTGTTTCATTCATATCAAGAATCAATTTATTGATATAATGAGTTAACTTAAGATAACCTGATCTATACTCCAATTATGCATATCTATAAAATTCCCAATAACAATCCTTCCATTTTAGGTAAATTCTTTTCAATTTTGTGGATTCATATTTTCTTTATATATATATATATACATACATATATATATATATATATATATATATATATATGTGTGTGTGTGTGTGTGTGTGTGTGTGTGTGTGTGTGTATTATAAATAATGTTTTAGAACATGTACATAATTTCTTGCATATATGTCCTCTTCCCTACAATCATATATAGAAGAAGTTATGTACATGTTCTAAAACATAATTTATGATAAATATTCACTGCTCTATACATCATATATCGAGCACTGTTTTAAGTTAATGTTTTGAACGGAAATATTTTTTTCTTTTTTCTCTCCTCATTCTATACTCACTCTGATATATATATATATATATATATATATATATATATATATGTATTTATATATATATATATATATATATATATATATATATATATGTATTAGTCATCTCTATACAATCCTGTTTCGCTGTGTCACAGTGCAATGCCGATGTATATGTATGTATGTACATACATATATATGTGTATATGTGCGCATGTATGTGTGTATGTGTATATATTATGTTATTACACTTTTTAGACCCTCCATTACAATATTTTCCTTTGTTACTGCCTTTTTATTCTTGTAGTAGAATTTAAAGTAATTTTATCCCAATAATACTAAGATATCATTTTTAAGGAAACATTTTGAAAAAATACAATATTTTTTTTTTAAAAAACGTTTTTCTTTTTTTTCTTTTGCGTTTATATTTTGAAAATATAATTTATTTTATTTTTATTAAAATAAAAAAGAATACAATTTTTTTATTAAAATATTTTTTAGCATATTTCCTTTTTATTTTGAAAAATACAATATTTTTCCTGTTTCTCCTCGTTTAATCCAGTAGTAGAATTTAAAGTAGTTCCTTCCCTCCCATAGTTAGACGATATTATTTTAAACGAAAAAAAAAAAAAAATTAAAAACCTTTTAGCAGAGCTGAATATTACATCATGTTAACTTTTTCTCTATATTCCTTTTCCCACTTTTCTTATTCCTTTTCTTTCCCTTTTTCTCTTTTATGTAACTATCCCTTTCTTCCCACTCTCATTTCGCTGGCGTCTGACATGATGTTTTCTTCCCACAATTTCTCATTTAAATCTCTCCCTGTCTACAGCTTTCTATTCTATTTCCCTTTCTTTCCGTTTTCATTTTCCTCTACTTACTTTCCTGTAACAGGCTTATTTTTTTATTTCGTAACACAGCCTTTTCGGTGATCGTGTCTTAAATCCTGTTCGCCGTCTCTCCTTGCTTTTCTTTTACCATTCTACCCAACCTTCTCTATCAATGTCTAGACGACAACTTTCTAACAAAAGCTACACCCTCTTTTAACATCCCTCCCACTATTTTTTCTGATATTATATTATTTCTTCTTACGGGTATAAATTCCATTTGTGTATACTTCCGGGAAATAAATTTTGTACTGTATTTGCATAATAAATGAAATTTGCGGTTGAAGAAGTGAGTTTTTTTTTCCCACGTGGAAATGGTCATAACGCATGATTTTCACAGTTTTATTTGAATATATATATATATATATATATATATATATATATATATATATATATATATATATTCAGAATTAACGAAGCTTAACGAAATTGTTATAAACAAACCAACAATTTGAAATTATTTTGTATGAAAAATTTATCGAAAATAATCAGGCCGGTAGAAAAAAATATAACACTGTTTGATTATAAACAGGATATCTACTTAAATACAAGTATCGATCAAAAATAATATTTAAGAAAATAATTTCATATATATATATATAACATCACTGACAAAACCCAGGGCCTAACTAAATAAAACAACAACTTTTAGGAAGATTTAGTTTATACATCAACAAATTCTTCTGCTCGGATGATACACTGATTCTTTAATAATTCGCTGCCATTTTTGTAGAACGATTTTTCTTTGGCCTTAAAATACGCCTTACGATATCACCGCTTAATTGTAGCCAAATCACTTTCCCTGGAGCATTCTTTTGGGGTCTGCCAACTGCCAGTATTTGCTGAGGGACAGATCTGGAGAATAGGGTGGATGCAGAAGCAATTTGATTTCACAGAGTTTTGCCATCGTTGCGATCAACATTTGACGCGGTGCGTTGTCTTGGTGAATGTTCACTTTTTTCTTCTTCATTTGTGGCCTTTTTTGGCGATTTATTCTTTCAATCTAACCCATAATGCTATATAATATCCGCTATTGATTGTTCGTCTTTTCTCAAGGTAATCGATAAAAATGCCATGCGCATCCCAAAATATGAAAGTCAAAACCTTGCCTGATTATGTTTTTGTCTTTGGACAATTTGAACGGTTTCACCTGAAGCTGTCCACTCAGCTGCCTGCCGATTTGACTTCGCAGTGAAGTAGTGGATCCATGTTTCATCTATTGTCATATATTTACGCAAAATTTTCTTGTCGCGTTGAAGCCGTTACTAACAATGTTCTGAATCGTTGTCAGAATGTTGTTTTTAATCCACTTTGTACACAGGTTTCTTATTGACAATTGTTCATGCAAAATTATGAATGCACTGTCTTCTGATATTTTCAACTTCTGTCACGCAACTTCAATGTACGATATCCCAAATCTGTTAGGTGGAATTTTTACATATTTTCCGGGACAACTGCATATCTAGAGTGACCTGAGCGTTCAATATCATTCGTGTCTGTACGACCGCGTTGAAAGTCACCATACCCCCTATTAATCGATGGAGCAGAGTCCGAATAATAGTTGTCAAGCCATTGCATTGCATGAAAAGTATTTTTCCCATTAGAAAGCAATGCTTTATCAAAACAAGAAATTCAGATGTTTTCCATTGTTTTGAGAATTTTCAACAGTATCTTCACTTAAATAACTGTAATTTAAATAACTAATAATCTGATTATGCCTAAATTTCCTAACGTGTCATTTGAAGGTTACCGCTCCTTAATTTTATAAATAACCATGAATTGATCTTATATTTTCTAAATAAATAATTTTCGGTATTTATTTTAAAATATCAAATGAAAAAGAACGGCATTGTTTTGAAACATGAATAAACTTTTGTTCAGTACTATAATGCCATTGTTTAAACGATTGTAATAACAAAAGTACAATATTAAGCTCTACTATGTACTGAGCACTCTTTATAAAATTAACTGCATGAACAGTGAGTTTTTATATCCCTGTTCTTTACCTTATATATATATATATATATATATATATATATATATATATATATATATTTGATTTGTAAACAATTAAAATGGAAAATATTCTAAATTTTAAATAGAAAATATTCAAAAGTTCTACAATATAATTGTATTGAACACTTTTTATATAAATTTGCACTGGACTAATTCTATTATGACCAAAAACTAAGTAATTAAGCAATCAATATATATATAACGATCATATATATATATATATACATTTTGTTTCGACATTGACAGAAAAATATCTCATCACGAATATATGATGGTAGTATATATATATATATATATATATATATATATATCGCCATTGGTAAAAGGCAGATAGTTTGAATTTTTGCCTAGGGGAATCTTTATTTTGTTAGGACATCTCGATCAGTTTGGTTGTATACGTTATTTTGCATGTTTAAATAAAGAAAAAATTATTATTTCTTCAAGCTTTAGTACTTATGAAATATTGGCGTGCTACCTGCTTCGCCTATAAGTTAATGTACACTCACATTCTTTCGTTTTTGTAAATGACTTTGTACATTTTCTGAAAATATCTTCACTATTTTTACAAATTCAGTAATTCTGCTGAGAATTAATCAGAAAGTTTGCAGTGTTTTTGGATAATGTGTTAGCAAGATGAGAAGATGTTACTTCTAGCTAGCAAAATACATTAAGTACCGGTGATATCACTTTGTTGCAATAATAGTTCTGTCCAATTTCCCGCCAATTTCGCGCCACGAGAATCAAATATATTTTATTTCATGAGGTCTTCTATAAAGAATAAACTGTCATTTAAATCACGCGTTTCCCCAATTTATCATGAATATGTTTACGGCCTAAGTGCTTCTTGGTGGGCTGAGTAATTCATTTCGATATCCGTATCCCTTTGCGTTTTGGTGCAGTGGATATCGGCTCGGAATGAAAAATCAGAGAGCCAAGTTCGTATTCCAATTGAGGTCGCCGCATTCTCTTACGCACAAAAAAAAAAATAAAAAAATTACGAAAGGTATTAATGTTTCTAACGTATGGGTTAAATAGCAGGACATATTTGATTCCGTAGCTTTGGTTGGCAACCAGTCTACTGCAGAAAGTAATGTCAACTTACTGCGGGAAAATCTTTTGCCCAGTTAGTTATATCTCTTTCGAGACATAATCGCCGAAGCATGAATCACATGTGGAACTTAACCGAGTGACTGATCTATATCCAGACTTAGACACTATATTTAGCGATGGTTAGTTGTCTTACGTTTGCTACTTTTATTTTGCGGAATATCAAACTTTATGACTTATTTAATTTCGAAATCTAAATGTTTTGAACGTAATTATATTTATTTATTAGAGCTAATAATGTATTTAATGATACTTAACTCACAGATAGAGTGAGAATAGGTGTATTCATACCTTTTACACGAGTATTTTCTTGTAAATGAATATAACGAAACCAAAGAGAATTGCAACACGACCCACGATAAACAATTTCCAGCCATTATCTTTCACACCATCTGTAAATCCAAGCTTTCGGCACCTGGAATTTTCAAGCGGCCATTCATCTAAGTACTGACCATGGTCGACGTTGGATTAGCTTCGAGGATCGTACGAGTTGTGGTCTTTCAACGTGATGTGGCTGAAAGCCTTGTGTTTCTTAGATGTTTTGACTGACAATCTTTTCATATATCTTGTCTTTCTATCTCTTCTTTTAGAGAGAGCTTTTTTGCCTTCTCCTAATTAACATTTTCAAATGAGAATACCGTATATCTACAGAAACACTGAAACAGTTGAATGAGAACTTCGAATTGTAAGCTATTAGATGGCACGATTAATTGTTATTTTCTGAGTTAATTTTCTGCTTGCGTTGCCCAGACATGTTTCTGCAAAGATTATTAGTTCTCTTCATGTGATTATCAGAAACTGTTTCGGCGTTCAGTGTTAATGAATTGTGTTATGAGAAGTTAATGACAGCTTTTATAGCCGTTACCATAAAGTTGTTTTTGTGCATTTTTTTTCAATTTCATGGAGAAAATCCGCCCTTGCTTCGAGCGACGTATAATAGATTTACAGACTTGCTGCCGTCTTTTTTCTTGACGGATTGAGATTCTTTTATTTTTTACTGCTTTCCATCTGAGCATGAGTATCCTTGTAGGTATGCCACATACAGACGGAACAAAAACTTCATGAAAAAAAAAAAATATATATATATATAGGCCGTTTTTATGACTAATTATTCAATGATGCACGTTGTTGTATATCGGATCAGAAATGAGAAATTGCTGAGCCAGGTTCGAAATCCGGTTGATTTCTTTGCATTCTCTTACCCGAAAATATCCTTGATAACGTTATTAATCCGTCTCTTTCCCCTCCAGCTATCGGTTAAATAGCAGGAAATATTTGGTTCTATAGTCTTGCTTAGCAACCAGTCTACCGTAATGGAAACCTACTGCGGGAAAATCTACTGTCTCTTTTTGGACATGATCGTCCAAGCGTGTTTCACGTATAGCAATTAACTGAGGTCCTGAATTATTCTAATATCCTTTCCAAACATGTCAATGTTTAAGCACTCTCTGTTAATATTTCTGAAACGTATTTTTAAGGATATATGGCCCAGTGGACACAAGCGTTGGTAGAAGTAACCATGTAACTTGACCCAATTCATGGCCATAACAGAGATGAGCAAAAACCTGGAGTTGAGTTACTAAACAGAATTAACTGAAAACTGAGATATTCACAAAATACAAGAAGCGTTGATGTAGAACAATGTATTTCAATAGACTAAATAAAGAGTCCCGTTCGTAATTTCAATGTACATGATCTGAAGTAGCGCAGGCGTATGACGGTCGAAATGTCGTGAATATGATAATAAGGATGAGGATAAAACTCCAAAAATTTAAATAGTTTAATCATTTTGTCTATATTTCTGAGATGAGGGAATATTTACAGTATTTACATTATTGCGACTATTGTCCTGATCTTTGTTGCCATTTGTACAATGTTTCGGCAGTTGTACGCTCCAGTCTTCTTCACGTGCTATGAATTTCGAACCAAACCCTTTATTACAATAACTGGGGTATATGAACACCTTTTGTTGCATAGTAGTGCCTCTTCTGGTACTCATGAGTTATCTCCCTCTAACCCTGTAAGTTACTTATTCACCACTGCTGTAGCCTGGTATTGAACTCACAACTCTTTGGCTCAAGTCACAGGAACTAACCAACGTCTATATTCACTGGGACATGTGTTCTTAAGGACAAGAACACAAGGGGTGATAGAAAAATCATGTGTAGCTGACCACATATGGAGCGAGGGGATTACCGCCACCTATGGGACGAAGTTTAAATAATAGATATGGAACGCTACTGGAAACTACGTAAAGTTAAGGTATCAGCACATATGCTTGGCTTCAAAAAACTCCTCAGACGACCTAACTACTGATGAACACGATATTGGGACCAGTAATACGGAGTGCCAGAGAAAATCATTAGTGTCGAAAATTGCAATATGAACACGAGTAAAAAATACTAGAGAAATATATTAACATAAAACATTACTAGAGAAAACCATTAACATTAAAAAAATTTGCAATATTAACTCTGGTAAAAATAATTGGTTACTGAACATCAGGTTTATAAGTCCCAAAATTTCAGTTGATCTTGTCCTTAGATGTCGTACAAATGGCAACAAATATGAGGACAATAGTCCAAATAATGTAAATAGAGTTTAATCATTAGTGAGAAAAATCGTCGTTTCGCATAGCGGAATGACTTCATTATTATTACTTGGACCTTATATCAACGATGTTTGTAAGAATAAAAATACACTGACGTGTCTATCAGTTTTAAGAAGGGCGTCCTCTTCACAATAGTAATATCGTTTCAAACTGTTCCAGATGTTTTAAACATTCTTCTCTTTCTATGAGACGCATCCCTTCAAGAAATTGGTGATCATGTCTCAACAATTTACTGTTGTTTAATAAACAATAAATTTTGTCATCCTGCAATCTCTCTCAACTCCTGTTCGGTCATTCATTTAATCTCGCTCGCTAGGTAGGTACGCGTTGCATTCCTCTGACCATCAGTTTGCCAGAACCTCCTACCTCGTTATGGGACCTTCTGATGTGTAAATGTCAGTTTTGTATCCAATTTCTCTAAATTTTGTGAAAGGTCTTTCGTCAACCTTTTGGTAATTTGTAAAATTTCAAACTGCAATTACTTTATTGATGATTAAGTAAAACTGATGGTGTGCTTTCTTTCTCGTGTGTCTGTCAGTCAGTTAAGTGTCATACGTGATACACGCTTGGGCGATCATGTCTCGAAAGCGACATGACTGACTGAGCAGGTTATCCCGCAGTATATTGCTATTAATTTCTGCGATAAACATTACTTTCACAGCTAAGGTTATAGAACCCAATCTATTTTATTATTTAACTCATAACTGGAGGGAAGAGACAAATTAATTCCTTTCCCAAGTGTATTTGCGCGTGATTCAACTGGAAGTCGAACTCGGCTCATCAATGTCTCGCTCCGAGCCGATATCCATTGCACCACAAAGCATATTCTCGATTATACAATTCTTAAATAAAGTTTTAAATAAACATCTTGCGAAACTGATTCATTTATTTTCCTTTTTGAGTCTTATTATAAAGGCTCTTGCAAAAGTATACGGTGATTATAATTACTAATCAGAAACAAATCCAAGAATTATATAAAACCAACCAATGATTAACAATTGACTCCTATAATTCCAGCCCCTTTAATTAATCGACTTAATTATACGTTTGGCCTTTGTTTACGTGCTGAGTTTAAATGTGATTGCCCTTAATGATGTACTTATATAAATGTCTATAAATCAATATCTACTTATATACATATTTCAAACATTTTTTTTACCTGCTAGGCTCAAGTATAACCCCGACTAATATTTAAAAGCTACCTCGCGTGTAATTTAAACAAGCTTCGGCATTAAATGAACAAATATGGTTTCTCCTATTGAAAAACCACGAAGCCAACTCGAACAATTATAATTAAATATCACATTTCTGTGATTTGCTATGGTGTAATTTTATGATTGAAACGAGTTTTATCCTTACTGCTAGACTATATTTGTGATCAAATGTCGTGCTATTCTATACATGTGTCGCAGAATGGGAAGGTCAGAATTAAAATCGTCAGCAATGGCCGGAGTGCTTCGCGAGCATTGTATTCTGACAATGATGGATTGCCTTTGTGTTTTGGATTCGAGTCTAAAACAGCGCGAATTCAACTGAGGACCGCAAGAATTCTGAAGGGACCATATACCTCAAATACCCAGGTTGAGAGACGAGCTAAGAACAGTCACGGAAGGACGATGAGCTAATGGGTGACATGCATTCCTGTGACGTCATTCCGCTACTATTTTTAGAATCCAAGCTGCCACCTACTTCTTCTACAAGCATTGCCATCTACATTTTCCTATCCTTTGTAGCTCATAATACACTTTTTGTTACTCCTCCTAAACCTTGCTCTTCCATCAATTTGCTGAAGCCTATCATGTATGTCACGCATTGCGTTCCTCTGTTATCCCTCTATATGTTCTGTGCGTATCAATTTTTTCAAGCCCTTATTACTTATTACATGTCTTAGAAACTTCAGCTGTCTTTTCATGATATTCACTATCAGTTTCCTTTTCGTTTCTATATTCTCCATGCTCGCTTTTTCGGTCCATGTTATATTCAGCCTTCTTCGATAGAACCACATTTTCTATTGCTTCAAGTCTTTTTGTCATGTTTGATGTGATTGTCTAGCATTCACTACCATATTGAAGGACAAACATAACGTAACAACCCAGAACACTTTTTACTGATGACTATTAATTTAGTTTTCTTATAGTTTGCATGTAGTACTTTTTTCCCAATTTCTTTAACTACCTTCTGTAGGAGGTCTTGTAGTTTTCTTTCCGTGTCTGCGACCAGTACTGTGTTATCTCTGTATCTTATATTGTGAGATTGTGGCCGCTAAAGACGAATCCTGGCATGGCTTTTACAGCTCTCCCTTCCTCCTAATAGAACGAATAAGTAAAAGAAATGGTCCTTTTCATTGATACCATTTTATGTTATAGTGTAGAAACCCAGAGACAACACAGGTACAAACACATTATTAGGTTGAAACGATGGTACTTAATGTGATCTGAAAAAGATATAGATGATGTAATTCGTGATTATAATTGTTTTCCAAAATTGCATATTGATCACCACTAAAATTAAAAGATAATTAACATATTTGAGTCAGTATTGATTTAAATTTTAAACCAAATCCCAGTTGAGCTAACTCCCTTAACATTTATCTCTTCTTTGCTGTGTCCTAAATGTTTTAAATTCTCCAACAGGTTATAGGGGGTATCAGGAAGTGGGCAAGAGAAAGATGATAATACTAGTGTGATAAGAGTGGAGTGGACGGAGAAAAGAGTATAAGAGAAAGGATGCAAGTCATTGAGATAGGAGATGACTATTGACCTTACATTTAAATTCTTGGAGATTGTAGCTGTTGGGGAAGACCAACAAAAATGTTTTGTTTATGGTTATTTCTGATTAAACTCTATTCTTCTTTAGAATTTCTTCCTTTTTTAAGAATCCATCAAGGAAACCGAAGTTATTTGTTTCCTAATTAGTGAAACAGAAGAATCAATCTCATATTACTTAAGAAAAAGTCAGGTATCAAACTATCTTGCAGAGGAATACAAACAAAAGACAGACTTATTTGAAACGAAAGAAAAAAGGGCGCCATCAAAAAGCCTAACGTTCGTAAAATATTCGAAACCTGTATGCTATGGTAACGATTTTTCTCTGATCTGCTATGAAAATGCTTTTGAACTGAACAATTTATCGTTGTGGTAAAAAAAGAAAAGAAAAAAGAAAAGAAAGACGTCCATGTTGATTGCATCCAATTAAGAATCCTTTTGGTGTCTGAACCTCACTTTTTATACTGTTTTCTTAGCTTGCGTCACGTTCACACACAGTCTCGTGAATAAACGTGGGCAAAAAAACGTAACTGCTGTTGGAACGATCAATAAGTCAGATCAATTGAACGGAAATATTGATCTGGAGCTTTTCATCTGCTGTCCAGTTCACGGTGATCTTTGAATCAGTAGAAAGTGGGCGAGTAACACTACATTCATTGCAGCTAATGGGCCTTCATTGTGTGTCTACTGCTCATGAAGGTTACGACCTGGAGACCGATACATCGAATCGATAATTTTCCTTCTAACGTTTTCTACATGCGTTCCCCGAACTTTGACAGGTGTTAGCTAAGAGTAAGATTCGATCAGGAAAATATATGATTTATATGTAGCATGTGAAGAGTGTTATTCAATGTTACTATGATAATCTTTTGAAGGGTTCTTATTTCCTATCTTTTCATTTAGGCGTTATTTCTAGTCAGTGAATAAACAAGCTTAGAAACAATCATTAAAAACAAATATTTTCTGTCGATATTGTTTATTGTGGTTTTAATGTACATTCCGATGCAAATTCTACGCTGAATCGTCGTCGGCTTTAACTCGTATCCAGTCATTTCATTTCTTCTTTGCTGATCGTTTCTACGATGTTGATGGCGTTGATGACTAAACTTACTGCCAACGTGCAGGTTCGGGACTAGACACTTCCAAGACTCACATAATTCTCCCTTTTCCATTCTCTATAGCTGTTTGGCTTTGCAAGATTTTTTTAGTGGAATTTGGGTGCTGTAATGGATAGCGGCTCTAGATGGAACTTGGAGAGTCGAGTTCAAATTCTGGTCGGGTTTGTTATATTCACTTACGCGCAAATAACCTTTGGAAAGCTATGAATGCACATATTCTCCCTCAGCTATGGGTTAATTAGTAAGTAATTTATCATAGATCATTACTATCTCAAAATCTTTCATAAACAAAAAATAATTTTTTGCTTTAAATAACCTACAAAATGTTGAAAAGCTATAAGAAAAATTCACTGAATCAATTCGTGATGACGTTTGTCAACGATGCAATTGCTTTTGTGCTTACGGTGTAAAATCAATTCGATATGTAGTGATTCATGCAAAATAGTGTGTAATATTTTCCGCTCTTCTTCTATGTGACGTGAACCTTCAGGATGTTGGCGATCATGGCTCTCCACAATTTCTCGTACTTTGTAGCTCTCAAATCATATTACATAATCCATTTTCTTTTGCTTTTCTCAGTTTCTCTTGCCATTACTATTTCTTGTGAGTATCAGATTTTCCAATCACTCCCTCAGCTGGATTGTTTCTAGCTCTTCGTCGTTTCTCACATATTCAACCTAAGATATTCTCAGTATCCTTCTTTAGAAACAGATTTCTGTTGCTTGCAGATTCTTAGTCTGTGAGGTGACTGTCCAACATTCCTTGCTATATAAAAGGATTGATTCTAAATAACAGTTCAGCACTATTTTCTTTGTTTCCATCTGTTATGGATTTTCATCGCCAATTTTTTGTGGCAAAACTTAACGCAAATTTATTCGCCAATTTTTTGTAGAGCTGTTGTGACGAAACTTCGCCGCAAAGTTTTAGTAACCGGTTTGGTCGGAAGTAAGACACGAAAACCAGAAGGTAGATTCAAAACAGTGTATTAGTATCACAAGAACATAGTTACTACTAATTCCAATTGAATTCCTTGAATTCCCTTACGCGTAAATACTCTTCGGAAATGTATTTATAAGTCTCTTCCCTCCAGTTATGGACTACATAACAGGTCAGATTGGGTTCTACAGCCTTGGTCGGCAACCAGTCTACTGCAGAAAGTAATGGCAACCTACTGCGGGATAATATTCTGCTCTCTGTCATGTCTTTTTCAAGACATGATCACCCAAGCGGGTATCACATACGGTACTTAACTGACAGTTGCGGATGTGTGTTGTGGTGCAGTGGATATCGACTCAGAACGACAAATCATAGCACCAAGTTCGAATTACAGTAGAATTCGTTGCATTCACTTACACACAAATATCCTTGGGAAGGTATTAATCCGTTTCTTCCTTCAAGTTATGGGTTAAATAATAGGGCAGGTTGGGGTCTATTACCTTGGTTGGCAACCAGTCTACTGCAGAAAGCAATAACAACATACTAAAGAATAATCCTCTGCCAAGTCAGTCATGTTTCTTTCGAGAAGTGATTGCCTAAGCGTGTATCACGTATAGCACTTCATTGAAATACGAATGGTACAGTTACGCTGCTTATTTCCTGAATCGCAGCTGGCTTTTACTTCGTTCTAGCTATCATCAACTGCCGAGTTAACTGCCGTCAACTGCTTTCCCTAACTAATATTTAGTTTTTTTCTCACTTAAGACAAAATGTGGCACAAGGCCGTTTTAATGTGGGCAATCCGAGCCATGTAGCCCGAGAAAAAAATATGCTTAATTTTCCTGAGACTTCGGCGGAGCCTCGACTGGGTTATGACTCTCAGCCCGAAGGCAGAGAGTTCGACAATACACAAAAAAACACGAACGCGGTTAAATGCCTCCGGAAGTCACGCTGGTAAGAGGAAGAGTCCATTACTCGTTAGAGGGCACCATAACACCATCGATATTTTCTTTTTTATTTCATATTAATTTGTTTAACTTTTTGAAGGCAGTAGTGGCTATTAAAATGCGCTTTCGCATTTAAGAGATGCACTTTCCGTCCTCATTTAAAACACTTCCCAGATATTTAAATGTTTCTCCTTCTTCGATTTTCGTATCGTCAATTATTAATTTGCATGTTGGGATGCTTATTTGTTATCGACCATGCATTCAGTCCTCTTGGAATTTTACGAACAAAATGTCTAGATCACAACTACCTGGGTTATGAGTTCATATAAATGCATCAGCAGTAGCGGTATGCAGGCGACTTGACAAGAGTGAATTAACATTTACGAGACATTGTCTTGCAACTTGAAACTTGTAAGAAGAATCTACCTACGTGAATTGAATAAAGAATTCTGATTCGAAATTTTCAGGAGGTTATAAAATACGACACAGACCGGAGGATACAACAGATGAAATGATATTTACATAACAAGGAAGCTGAAGACACACCAGTAAGTCAGAGTAGAACAATGGTAATTCTTTATTTAAAAATCCAGACTGAAATCAGTATTCTAAACAATGGTGTGAATACTAACGAAATGTAATATACATAACTTTAGAATAGCCCTATCTGGTGGATTAGATTTTGTCAGTTTTTATAAAAGAGGCTAGTGCATAGGTTTCAAGATTGCGCAAGAAGCTAGGAACCAAATGCTGATTTTCAAGGCCATCAGAATTTTCTCTGAAATACAGGTAGAACATATAGGATCAACATAATCTTCCTGTGATGGCCGCTTTTTGTTTTTAATTTTCCTGTAAGATCCAAAATTCATGATAAAATTCCGGCTGATTCTGTTGATTTTAAAAATATTTAAGTCCACCATTTCTCCATCTTGGGATTAAATAGTAAATTAGAGGAAGCTCATATGCTTGGGGTGGCAAGTTTCCCTTGAGAAGAAAAACTCCAAATTGAAACATGATGAGTGCTCTTTTAGAATCAGATAACTTTCTCAGCAATCAGGTTTTTCTGTAAAAATTGACTGGTGATATGATTATGGCAAAGATGGTAGCCGTTTCCTTATCAGGAATATTTTGTATACACTGAGCGAGCACCAAGTTCTTAATCAGTTATGCCTTTCTGCACCTCTTAGTCATCAGACCAGGATCAAAGTGCAGTACTAGTTTCACTCGTCTCTTATGGTAAAGGCAATATAGGCATTTGGCTTTGGATGAAACATTTTGCATTCATTGACCAAGCAGCCAGTACTAATGCAGTTATATTTTTTTTACTCCCTAGCAATTAGACTAGGATCAAAATGTGGTACACGCTTCCGCTAACTGTTATGGTAATGATAACATTAGCTTGTTTCTCATAGTGAAAAAGTTTGTATTCATTGACCAGTGCTACTGGAGTCATATATTTCTTCACCCTCTGGCTATAGAACTAGGATTATTGTAATGATAATATTAGCATTTTATTTATAAAAAAACACTTTCGATTCACTGATCGAACACTCATTTCTACTCCAGTTATATCTATTGTCACGCCGTCGTAATCGGACTAGGATCAAAGTGTAGTACCTGTCCCCCTGTTAAGTATACGTCGCTCCTTAGCATTGTTTTTTTATCTTCCGACCGCATTTTCTTTTACGTTTTGGAATGATGAAACAAATTTGATTCTTTGTCTTGATGACACTACAGATAGCTGAAAGGCTGCACCAACAATATCCGCGCTTTTTTTCTTTCTAAGGCTTGCCAGTGTGTTCGGGCAACGTTACGATTTTCTAAAAGTGGCTGTAAAATTAAGTGTTGGATTTCCACAGCCTTTTTCCCAATAATCTTGAAGACTTTTGGTTCTTTGCTTTACTTCTATCCCTGGTTCTTGCCATGCGATGCAGCTCTGCCCTCTTGTCAACTTTGATCATGCAGTGGTTACCATTAATATCACTTTCTACTCTCCCTTATTTTTAGGAACCTACTAGTAGTAGAATATCTTACTGTCAACAAAGAGCAAACTGGGACTCATTCCGCGATTTCTTTTGTGATGATCATTAAAAAAAAATTTTAGACTCTCTGTCTCCTCTCTGTTATCCAGGAGGAGACCCCGGAAGCCACATCGGCTTCCGGGGTCTCCTCCTGGATAAAAGCCGACATCGATGCTTTCATCACAGCCAGGAAAAACCAACTTAAATCTTATTTATCCTTTTGATTTCCGCTGCTTGCTTTTCTATCATTTTCCACAGGAATCATTTTTCCGGTTTTACCTGAGTGACACGTCTGACTACAATGGTCGCTTTTTTGTCTCGGCTCGTAATAAAATTAAGCGCGTACTAAAAAATGTTAAACTGTTGTTTGCCGATAGAATGAAATAGCGTATAACATCTCACACGTTTCGTCACAAATAAAACTGGCGGCTCTGCAAAAGTGGGCTAAACAACAGAAAATCCTCGATCCCCCACTTATTCAATCGATTTGAGGTGCTGACAGCCACAGTGGACAAAGCCGAGTGCTTTGCTCGCAAATTTTTTTCAACTCCGCATTTGACTCGTTTGGAGTACCCACATCCGACTTCCCATCTAAAAAAGATACTCAACTGAGTGATGCATATATAACCCTGTCTCCAACCTAATTTCTTAGCTTGACACCTATAAAGCAAGTGAACGTGATGATATTCCAGTCATCGTCATATGGAAGCGTGCCCCTGAAATCTCTATTTTCATCTCCCAACACTATAACTATTATCTTGCTTTTTCCTATGTTCCTGCTTGTTGTAAGTCCTTCTCTGTACATACGTTTTTTCAAAAACCATGGGCAGCCTTCTGACTCCTCTAATTATCGCCGTATCAGCCTCTTACTGATTTTTAGTAAAGTGTCCCTGGCTATTATCAATAGAAATAGTTCATCATCTTACATCTCACAACCTACTCCCTAACAAGCAGTATGGCATCCACTTTGCCATGTCTACCGCTGTAGTACTAATGGCCATCACTGAATATATATACAGAGCTTTCAATAAGAATGGCGAAACTTGAGCTGTTGCCATAGATGTTACGAAATCGTTTGACAGGTTTTGACATATCCGCCATCTGCACGACCTACAAGACTACGGTATTTCTGATGATTATTCGATTTAATCCCAACGTTACTATCAAATCGTTAATTAAAGGTAATTTTAAAACAAATATGCTTCCAGATCTTTTTATATGAACGCAGGCGACCCTACGATTTTACCAATCTTCATTAATGATCTTCCGGACGTAATCAGTTCATAGGTAGGCATCTTTGCAGATGGCACCACCATTTCCTCTTGTCGCGATGAGAAGTTTGCCAAGGCTGACGAATTGACCACTATGAGATGAATTAGGGTAAGAAGTAAAATTTTAAGCTTTCAAATCTAAGTTGCTCTCCTTTAAATACTATATAGAAACTGTTTTATATTTCATCATTGAGGATGACGCTAGTTTTCCAGAAATCAACACACTGCACCTCCTTGGTCTCACTGTCTCCCCCGACATCAAGTGGAACGACTGCATCGAATCGACACATACATCTACTTTAAGAATGTTGGGTAAATGTGTTGGGGCCAGGATACTTGTTTTGTTATTTATTTGATTTGTTCGGCTGCTTCTGGTATTTATCTCAGGGTTCTGGATAAAGTCTAAAGAAAGATTTGCAAAGTATTCGATCCCGATTTAGAAGCTCGACTTTAGATTACTTTCTCAATGACGGGATTTGGCTTTTCTCTACCTTTTTACCAGTATTTCCATTGCTTCTGCTCTGACGAGCAATTTCCCTTGGTTAGGACCGCAAGAAGTTAATAGTGCTACTAAATTTGCAACTAGGTCCTACTGTTTACCGTCAAAATAATTAAATGTAACCGCCACATCGACTATACCAGCTTCTTTTCTGATATTTCTCACCTGTGGAATAACCTTCCATATAAATGCTTCCCTGATAGATACAACTCCCAAAACTTTACGTGCAAAGTCATTTATCGCCTTCTATCGTCTTTTGTCCCATCTTTCTCTTATCCTTCGACATCTCTTGCAACTTGTTTCCTCTTCTTTTATTCACAGTAAACCCCTCCGCAGTGGCAGTACTACCTTTTTTGGAATGAAACGATTATATATATATATATATATATATATATATATATATATATATAATAAAATTGACTCTGTACGTATCCAAATCTTAAAATCTTACACAAGTAATTTTTAAGGACCACGAATAACCGGCAGAATCTAAATCCGTTATTGTCCCCCGCTATAAAGCTTTGGCCAATGAGGGGAAAAAAAAAGAAAACTGCGGAGCACCGACAATACATACAGTACTTCACAGCAAAGAAAAAAAACCCTCAAACGGAACGAACCACAAAGAAAGAAAAGAAAGAAAAGTGCTCGATACAAAACTAACCAAAAAGGATTAACCAAGAGGCAGTGACGAGCCGTTGTGCGAAACCGCGGTAGGTCTTGGCGATCTTGCGATTTTTCTCGTGTATATATATATATATGTAATTAATTATTTTGAACATTATTTTTACCGATACTCGTATTTAAGTAAAAATAATGTTCAAAATAATTCATTACAAATTGTCGATTGCTTATAACCAAGTTTCGTTAAAAATTCGTTAATTTCCGTAACATGTTTACATATATATATATATATATATATATATGAGAAAAAAATTAAGGCAGACACGTTATTTCATGGTAAATCGGAAATATAGGCCTATTTCAGGCGAACCATCATCAGCTTCCGTCTTTATTTCACAAAGGATTTTACACGAATGAGATTCACAAAGACCTAAAAAAATATAAAAATCACGGTCACTCCCTTAAAAGAGAAAATTTAAGAGAAATTACATCATTACATCAATTAAATTTTTTCTTCAATTTTCTCTTTTAAGGGAGCGACCGTTATTTTTATATATTTACGTCTTTGTGTATCTCATTCGTGGAAAATCCTTTGTACAATAAAGACAGAAGCTGATGATGGTTCACCTGAAATAGGCCATGCTTCCGATTTACCATGAAGTAACGTGTCCGCCTTAATTTTTCTTATATTTGCTCTATATGTATTTATATAAATATATATTTGGAGCTCTCTTAGAGAGTTATTGTACCACAGTATGTACAGGATACTTCTTTGGATTCTTCTATACTCACACCGCATGCTGATATATATATATATATATATATATATATATATATATATATATATATATATATAAAATGAATCGTATGTTATGCCATAACGGTTGCCTTAAAATTTAGACGATTGTTAAAACGTAAAATGTCGTAATTGTTGTTTATTAGACGACAGAAAAAGCCAACTGCTAATGGTAACATATAATTTTCTCAATGGATATATATATATATATACGTTTAGGGAGCTACATACGAGTAAAAAATTAGATAGGGGGTGAATAAAGAGAAAGACAAACCAGTTACAAAGGGTGTCAGAGAACGAAGCAAGAGAACGATGGGAATACAGTTGTGATGACAGTTACAAAGGTAGAGAGAAAGAAAAAATATACAGGTTGATGTAGAAAGAACTAGAGTCAGATGGTTAAGAGATGGGTATTGACATTGCATTTAATTCCTGTAGCTTGCAGCCATCAAGAAAGCAAGAATATGGAAGCGAGTTCCACACGCCTGAAATGCGAGAAAAGAAGCTGTTGGTGTAGAATTTGTTTGCATTTGTTTGATCTAACTGTGAATGAGTATGACCTAGTTGCCAGTCTGGTTGCACGAGTAAATTTCTGTGGCCGGGGCTCCAGTGATTTAAGTTCGTCGGAGCAGAAACCACGATGCATACATGAATTTTGGGTTATTTTATATCAATGTTCTATTTTATCGTACGTAGACAATGTGCAGCTTGCTCGTATATTTTCCAACAGAATCATTGAATATCACCGATATGGATGTAATGGTTCGTTCTATTCTACTATGCAAGGCTGTAACAGTTGAACATTCGAAATATTGAAATCGAACCTAGAACGTGACACTTGTTTATGCAACGTTCAATGTCTGAATTCGATCATCATTTCACGAAAGGAGTCGTTTCTTTGTTGTTGTTTAGAAAAGTTGAAGGCGAGAACAAATCAACTCGGGAAACTTTTAGTGCCAATTATCACGCAGAGAACTCTGAAACACGACTCCTGTTTCTTTCCACTCATTAAAACGAACATAATGTTATAAACTTGTTTTCCTGTCATCTTTTTCTCCAATGATTACATTACTGCGGGCAATATGCCACGAAGATCCTCTCAGATAGTGTCGCTTAATGGTCTTTGCGATGTTAAGAAGTGACCACCGGCTGTTTTGTACAAAGAATATTCTAGATAATACTTACATGACCAAATACACTCACTTGATCGCCCATTCAGATTGGACTTAACTTGAGCTTGACTATGTTTGAAGCAGCTCTGCCAACTTATAATAGCCGTATTCAGAACTGCAGAGAAACAAGTTACAGAGACAATCGCTTAAGGCACGTACGGTCACAAAATCATTTTGCATGTAAGATATAAAAATACAAATACACTCACGCACACACACACGTACACACACACGTACACACACACACACACACACACACACACACACACACACATATATATATATATATATTCAGAAAAAAAATATATTCAGAAAGCAAACGTTCTAACGTGTATATATATATATATATATATATATATATATATATATATATATATATACACGTTAGAACGTTTGCTTTCTGAATATGAAGCCCGGGTTCAAATCTCACCATGGACGAATTGTTAGAAATTTGACATTTTGATATTATCGGTCTAGAGGAGGCGATCACAGCGTGCGGCACCTTTACAAACTGACTGAAAACCATACTACGGATGCAGGCTTTGGATAGACGAGACCCAGGCTTTGGATAGACGAGACTTCTTCGGAGCCGTTGACGTCTAAGATAGCACGAAGTAGCTAGTCATCTTGACACACTCTGAGCGTATTAGCCTTGTTCAGACTGTTTATAGCGTCAGATAACGCGCTGTCTCCCAGATATTGAAACTAGATTTGTTTAACAATAGTTGAAATATAAACCACAGGTGAAACCTCTGAGTATTGAAGAAACACAAATGAGTCTGAGCAAGGAAGTGAGATTAGTACACTGGCATTATCGAATACAAGTGGCTGCCCAGTATTATATATATATATATATATGCTATATTAAATCTCCTACCATCAACCTTACTTTATCTAACACTGGAGTGTTGAACGACTTTTAGAGAATAAAATAATACCCACTCAAAATCCATTTACGCTTGAAAAGAAGGCTTCCTTTTTAAAAACAATACAGAAATAAATTGCAACAGTCAAAACACGAAGAACAATAACAAAATACCATTGAAAATGGGTACAAAAGGGGCCGAAAGCGCTTTAGACAATACACATTGTGGAAAATCTTTATATTCATCATATCCTACAAAACGGAGAAACTTTAAGGTGCTGGTAAAACTTAATATAAAATTAATAAAATCACCCTTGTTGAACGTATTTAAAAATATAATTGAAAGAGATGTTATTTCTCAAATATATATATATATATATATATATATATATATATATGGTCCTGTGCATGACGGTAAACTGCATCCGGCAGCATGGCCTCTGATTGGGAGTATGTGGGGAGCATGGAATCTCCTTTAATTTCTTTTGTTCCCAGGTTCACCCTGACCCGGAGTGGTAACACCTGTTAAGGTTCTAGATATGGCCAAATAGTTAGACCCCAAATTGGGATCAAAACTCTATGAAAGTGTAAAAATACACTTTTATAGAAATGTATAAATAAAAATAGACTTTTATAGAAAAATATACATTTTTGAAGAAAAAATATTACCAACAATAGTATTTGAAACACAACCTTGAAGACATTTTCAGTTTTCTAAAATAAAAAAATAAATCTTAAAACCTTACCTTTTTGGCATTAGATAAAGCCGTTAAACAAAACTCAAACTCCAATATATATATATATATATATATATATATATATATATATATATAAACAGAGAATGAGAGAATGAGAGAATGAGAGAGACACATGGTGGAGTAATGGATATTTCAGTCGAGTTCATTACGTTCACTTACGTGCTCGAGAAAGATGCAAATTCATCTCTTTTCCCACATCTATGGAAAAAGGCAGAACAGATTGTGTCCTTTAGCGGCTTAAATGAAAGAAAATTTTCATTTAAAAATCTGTGGTATATTGTGCACCAAGTTTCTGTTTATGGTTTTTCCTAAAAACGTTGTTACTTTTGCACAAGTCCTTACCGCTATATAAAAAAGGATAGTGCGGTTAGTGTGGTTGTTGATTCCAAGAACTAACATGCTTGACCATCATACTTAGAAAGCGACAGGGTACCTCGAGGTGATGTAATGGTCAGTAAGTTTGTCTCGCTTGAATCATTACAATTAAATAGTGAGTTCGATCTTCACTCGTCCATTATTTTCGGCCTTATTCCACATCTAATCTACGGTTAGAAAATCGCCATACGTAGAAAACGACAGGAGTGTCCCGTACAAACACACACATATACATTCATTCAGATATATATACCTTTGATGTACACAGAAATGTTTCGAATCAATTTAGAAGGTTCGTCAAAAATCAACGACAAACATAATTTCAAGTTGTTCTTTACGCAATTTTATAAATTTCTCCAAGACGCTTTGCTCAAACTCAACCAAAATCGAGTCACTAATTAATCAAGGTCGGATGCCCTGACAGGCGGACAAAAATTCTAATTGACACACATGGTGTGGCAAAAGTTAATGAAATATTTTGCTTTTAGCAATCTTTTATTTATTCCGAAACTCTTAGTTGTATTCCAACGAAAATCGGGTTTATTTTGTAATTTCTACGTTTTCATATGCCATAAAAATTTCACGTTTTCTACAAGGTGTCAACTCCTCCGACTTTGCAGGGGCAATGGATCCACTTCTCCTGCGTCACAACGCCATCGCATCACATTAGAGGTTCCCGTAACTCTCATCCCCGTTCTTCTAATTGTACATACATCATTCGCTTTTATTTGCAAAATTGACCAAACATAAAGCTCGGTTAACAAATAAAACAAAAACCAATATTTACGCGTCCCGGCAACTTCATAATGAAGATTTTTTAATAATCACTTGGCCTTACCATTTCAACATAATCACTATAAAATCCCGAGCAACCACCGGGCTATACAGCTAGAGTTACGATATTTTTCTTGCATTCAACAAGTAATTCTTTGCTGGGTATAAAATAAAAATTAACTTAATGATCTGGGGATATGAACGTACTCGGCAGATAATTCAACCTATAGAACGAGACAAGTCTCGGGGAATAGAAATATCTACCAGGATTCATTAGTATTGGCCACAAACCTAACAACATAAGATATGCAGATGACACACTGTTGATAGCTGACACGGAAAGAAAACTACAAACATTCCAAAAGATGCTACTTAAGGAAAGCGAAAAATAAATGTTTCAACATCAAATGCAGTGGACAGAATGTTAACAAGTCCAGTATGAAATGAACAAATCGTAAATACCAAAAAGATACATGACAAAATCTAAGTAGATTATGTAGAGACAAAAAAATATCGTTAGAAACAAGAAAACGTTACTGATCTGTTACGTGATATCTGTCATCTTATATGAAAATGAATGCTGGACGATCTAAGCACAGGTGAAGAAGAGACTTGAAGCTACAGAAATTGTTGTAACGCCGATGTAGATACGATACTCAGAGAAAGTTTGCTGCGATATTATTCAGCCCAATATCCGGGGCCAAACGCATATACACAGAACAGTACGATAGTTACAATAACAGAGAAGATGGATCCTTACAACGCAGCGGGAAGGGGTTTAGATTACAATACTCGCCGAAATAATCAGTCCGAATATTACTCGAATGGCACTCGAATATTATGATTTATTTTTAATTTTACAAAAAATGTGGTACAATGCCAAAGGCGGGGTGGGGAAATGCTGATCTTCATCAATCCTACATTAACTGACGCGAGCAGACTATACAATATCCCTTACTCCAAAACATCAGTTTCTTACATACAATTCTTACTACAAAGACCATAATGCTCCAAGGACTGTGACAATCTAACTAATCCCATATGCACAATTTGTCTGTGGCGTAGGGGGGAAATTTAAAATTGAGAACCCCCAGTGAATATTTTTACAATGAATGAGACTATATACAAAAACTAAACAAAGTTATTGTTAATAATACCCCCCAGAATCCTTAATCGTAACAGAAACAATTGTAATATAACAATCTAGGCCCACCCGAGGAAGTGAGGAAGCGGGGGCTTTTTCCGGCCGTTGAAAGGAACGGATGGTTGTTTGACCTTATTTCCGGCAGTAGCGGAAATGGCTACAAGAGGCAGACAGAACAGGTGTCTCTGAGAATTACGTAGGCGTCGCGTGGGCGTCGCATGATCAAGGCAAAGCCGGAAGAAACAAGTCCCGGTTTTGGAAGATATATAAAGACTGCGAAAACACGGATTCGCCAGTCAGAGAGTCAGTCTCGACAGACGAGTCTGGGCAGAGAGACAGAGGAGAACAGATATGACACCCCCCGTCAACCCTTGGAAGCGCGCTCTCAATTCTCTGTCCCTGTGCTACACGGTCCATCGTCACTAATAAAAATATAACTCATATTTTTATATATATTCGTGTTTGTTGTTTATGGATATATAACACAATTAGCTGGGCGAAATTTTAGCGGGTTCGTAGAAATCAAGCAGTTATATACAATGACACTCGAATATTACGCATCGAGTGATACTGTTTTTTATTTAAATAGCTTTCCTCAGATCATGGGCTATTCCACAGTTGAGTCTCTTGCAAGGGTGTAAGCCACTATACAACAAAGAAGTAGGTCTACAGAAGGATGCTGAGAATATCACTGACCGCACTTTCAGCAACGATGAGGTTTTAGAGAAAACTGAAGCATAAAGAAATCTTCTATTTAACATCAGGGAAAGAAAATTAAAATTTCTGGGTCACATAATGAGGAAGGAAAGCATGGGAAGTCTGATACTCACAGAAAAGTTTGAGAGCAAGCAAGACAAAACGAAACAACGCAATACATACTGATTGACCTCGAGTAAATTAATGGCGGAATACATTTCATGAGATATAACGAAACGACAAAAGTTATTAAGAGCTAGAGAGGACAGAAAATTGTAGTGAGTCATGATCACCACTCTCCTGAGGGAACAAGGTACATAAATTAAATTAGTCATTATCAAGGATATTTTTGTTTAACTGAATACGTAGATTGTTTCTATAAATTTCGTAATGCTTTAATTTCCAATCAGATTACATTGTGATTTCGTTCATAATTTATATCAATGAGAAAAGTTGTTCTTTTTCTTTTTATTGTTAACGCTTTATTGTTAACGCTTTCATCACATTTAATCGTTTTCTGCATATAGCTGAGTCTATTATCCTTGCTTTTTATCCGAGAACCTTGCGGACAGAGGTTGGTAGGCCTTCGTGTGTATCTAAAAAATCTACATATTCAATTAAGAAAAAAATAGTTCAAAATGATTAATAGATGAAACGAAAGCACTCTGGTCAATTTAGCCAGTTTTTACACACTGGGTCGTCAAAAAAGAAATCAGTTGTACGAATGCAAGAAAAATACAAAAAAAGAACAAAAAACGAAAGAAAAAACATAAAATATACAAACGAAAAACAGGCTCAACTGCAGTAGGTTATCAGTTATCAATGAATCTTGAAAACACGCACACACACACACACACACACACACACACACACACACATATATATATATATATATATATTTATCTGCAAATTAAGATGAAATGTAGAGTGGAAATAGCTAGTTTCAACATGTCAGCTTTAAATATGCATTGTCTACCCAGTTTAATCAAAGAATGAGGAAAAGTTCTAATGCCGGAGGCAGGGGCTAACAAAAGAATTAGTGGGGGAATGTTGGCTATTATAGTGTTAAGCTAGGGGTATCTTAGTAGTAATTTCTGTTATGGTAGTGGGAGGCATGAAGCTTGACCATTCGGTTAATACTGGTAGGTAGGAGGGAATAGGTTACTACTTAGCCAAATTTTTAAAAATTAAAAGAATATATATTGTGGCTAAATGGAAGAATGGGATAATTATAGTAAATTCAGTTTATTTCTGTGATGATACATACTAATGGTTTATCTTCGTTTATTCAGAAGTACATTCTGATATTGAAATTTTAAAATCTAAATTTTTTCTGTTAAACGTAGATTACATTTATCACTTAAGAAATTAGGAGTGTTTGCCTTGCCTATCAGCCTCTACTTTATATCGGTTATTCTCTTTCAATTCTCACTATATATATATATATATATATGTGTGTGTGTGTGTGTGTGTGTGTGTGTGTGTGTGTGTGTGTGTAAAACTTTCGGTATCATCACACACTACCGAAAAGGTGAAACCTTTGTAGCATAATTGGTTGATCTTCTTTAAATCCTTTAATATGTCCTGCACTTTCAAGATGTCCTCCATGATGGCTTTCTACTTTTCCTTGAAGCCGTCATGGATGTTTGATTCCTTACTATTGCCTCCCGGTTTTTATTCCGTCAGCTATTTTTACAAGCTCGTTAGGTATCTCATTCGTTGTTTTACTCTGCTTCGCTTGCTTTCTATATAATCAAAAAATGTCAAATTCTCCAAGCCCTTTTTCTTCGTGTGTCTCAGAAAAATCTCATTCTGGCCCTATTCAAAGCCTTCCTTAGCAAATAAGTGACACCAGGATTGGTAAATTGAATGACTTGTTTTTTATACGAATTTGCAGTTTATTTAGTGTATATTTTAATTGGGAGAGTTTTTTTTTTCAGATAATAACGGTTTGGTGATACAAGTCTTACTAAATAGTCCATAGTTGGGGAGAAGAAGCAGATTCACACTTTTCCAAAGAGTATTTGTCTGTAAGTGAATGTACAGATTTTGGAAATAGAACTCGACTATTTGATTAACAATTCTGACCCACTCAGTAGTTAATTGCCTTACGTAACACAAGCTTGGGATATCATGTCTCCAAGGACAGAGAGATACGTCTGACTGGTTTGAAGATTTTTTCCGCAGTAGATTAACATTCCTTTTTGAGGTAGACTGGTTGCAAGCTATAGAACCAAAACTGACCTGCTATTTAACCCATAGTTTGAGGAAGAAGCAGATTAATACCTTTCCCAGTGGTATTTACGCGTATGTAATTCAGCTGAAATTCGAACTCGGCCCTCCGATGTCTCGTTCCCAGCCGATATCTACCGTATCACAACGCATATCTTAGCCGTTATCCATTACAACAGTCGTACAGTAGAACGTATTGTGGCTGGTATTCACAAGCGGTCAATTATCTAGTTACTGATCACGTCCAATTTGCTTAACTTTGTTGACCGTCTGAGAGCCGGTTTTATTTTTCAAATTGATATGGACGTAATTTTTTATTTGATGTCCGATTGTCTAACGATTTTCATTCAGATTTTAGCAGTTTTATGTTGACTGCTATTATTTAATATATCGGATATTGTATTGAGAGTAATTTTGGAAGGAAAGGAGAAAGGCTTTATGATCTAAACTTATTTATAAATGGAACTTTGTCTGTGTGTGTGTGTCCGTTACAGACTCCGAAACGGCTGAACCGATTTTCTTGAATATTGACACAGTTGTACTATAAGCGCCTGCGAGTGTTCTTATCTAGGTTTTGTGTCGTGGTACCCCTGATAAATATCGAAAATCGATAATCGAAAAAATCGGGGTATAGAAGGAGTGGTCAGAGTTTAATCAAATTTGATACACTAATAGACAAAGACATAAGAAACGATATTCATAAGTTTCAATTTTGTAGTTCTTACAATAGTGCAGAAAATCGATAATATATATATATATATTAAAAGGCAAGATGTGTGTGTGTGTGTGTGTGTGTGTGTGTGTCTGTTTATCTGCCTGTATGTCTGTATTTTTTCAGCTCTTTTATTTTTTTTTGCTTCGGGTTTGGCTCTAAGTAGGTATAATTGTAGTTCTTAGTCTCAGCCATGATACCATTTACTCAGAGGACTTATTTAGCCTTCAAAATTAAGTTTACGACGAAAAAACTTATTTGATATCGATACTAGGAAATCAAAATTTGACTTATATCCATTCTTTTTCTTTCAGTCTACGGTTTCGCTTTAACTGGAAACAACTATTGCTTTTTAGTCTTTCGTGCCAACGTCCAAAGAGTCTGAGCTTCAGGACCATGGATTAGTTTTAAAGCTTTCATTACACCCGAGCAACGCCGGGCTATCCTGCTAGTCTTGGATATAAATATACGATAGATCGTTACAAAATTATTCCAAATTCAATTTATTTTTTCTTTCATAAATGTCTTTTTCTCAACCACGTTTTGTTGTTGTTATAGCTAAAGGTTTTCAGAATAAATAACTTGCAGTGATTGTTTCTTTGAAGGTCATTCTCCAAGGCTATAGAACCCAATCTGTCCTGGTATTCAACCTATAGCTGGGGTGGGGGAGATGGATTAATACCTTTGTGTAGTAAGTGAATGAAACGAATTCAGGTGAAGTTCGAACTTAGTTTTCGTTTTCTCATTCACACCCGATATCCATTGCACCACAAATCACCCCCAGTTACGGTTTTAAAAAAATACATCTACATTTATTTTGTATTCCGTATAGATATTTGCATATTCCAGGTGAGTGAAATGCAAAATAGAAAGAAGGGGACAGGGGGTTCGTTATATTTCATGTGTTATATTTAAATATTTTTGTAGGTATATTGTACATAAATAATTTTCTTAAAAAATAATGTCCTTTTTTAGGTTCCATGATTGTATGAGGTATTTTGGTGTATAGAGAATCGATTGAAGATGGATGGGTCCTTATGGTGAATGGTAAATTGTAAAGAGTGATTGGGTCTTGAATCTGATTAGCTCGATATAAGATAATTATTGTTGACCAATATCAGTTTTGTCCCTCACCAAACACTTACCTTGTGCCAGAATTGTATCTTTTACAGTAAATCTTGAGAGCATGTTTGTTTGTGAATTTAACCTTTTACGAGGATATCTGGGTGTGAAATAATATCCACGAGAACAGATAAAATATTCAACTGTCTTACTTACGAGCTATCCGAAGGCAAATTGGCATGGCGAAGGAAGCATTCCAGAAGTTGAGAAAACTATTAAGAAACAGGACAATTTCGTTAGAAACTAGGAAGTGAGTACTGGATTGCTACGTGCTGTCCGTCCTTTTTTATGGCAGTGAATGCTGGACAATACCATCAACGATGAAGGAAAAACTTAATGCAACTGAAATGTGGTTCTACAGAAGGATGCTGCTAGTATCATGGATCGAGCATGTGAGCAATGATGAGGTCTTGGAAATGATGGAAACAAAAAGGAAATTAATACTGAGCATCAGGAAGAGACAGCTGAAGTTCGGGGGACACGCAATGAGAAAAGGGGGCTTGGATAATCTGATACTAACAGGCCAGATAAAGGTAAAAAGAGACAGGGGAAAGCAACAGGATAACATATTTGAAGGACCTAATCAGGTGGATGAGGGAACGAGGATTGCATGGTGTAACAGGAGAAGGCGTGTTCAAAGCCACCAGGGATGGGGAAAAGTGGAAGACCATGATCGCCTACGTGCTGACAGGACAAGGCACATAGAAGAAGAAGAAGAAGAAGAAGAAGAAGAAGAAGAAGAAGAAGAAGAAGAAGAAGAAGAAAGACTACGGTGACAAATGTTTGCGCAGGCCCAGAGAGATGACACAAACATAATCTAAACAAGACACAAAACTGCTCCTATTTTAAAGTGTGGCATTATATTAGATTTACTTAAAATTCAACTCATTTCTTTCCTCTGCTTTTCTCTAAGTGGTCGTTTTAATAACTTGTACTGTTGTTCGGGAATATACGTAATCGGTCTGAAAATTCCAAAATTAAAATAATAAAAATATATAATCATTGAAATATTTATGTAACAGTAATTCTTCTCTTATACATAACAATCTTCCCGATGTAATAAGATCCAAAGTACGTATATACGCTTACGACACTACAGTTTACTCTCGCCTCGATCAAAAATCTGCCGGCGCTGATAAAGCAAACCTCAATGCTGAACTTGAAAAGGACCTCCAATTCGTGGTGAACTGGGGTAAGAAATGGCTCATGAAATTTAATGCTTCCAAAACAAAGCTGCTATCTATTAACCATCACAAACAATCGCTCCAACCACTCCCCCATTAGCTTGGATCAGGTTAGTCTCCCTGAAAGCAAAACTCCCCGGGTTAACTATCACAACAGACGTCAAGTCGAATGACTATATAGAATCCATAGCTAAATCTTCTCTTAAGAAGGTCGTTTCTGTGTGTACATATATAAATTTACCATCCGCCTGTTCATTGAATGTTGCTGCCATATCTGGTCTGGTACCCCTGCTGTCCACCTAGGGGTCCTTGACAAAATACAACAAAGAATCTGTAATGTGATCGATCACGACTTGGTAGATCAGATACAGACCTTTTCTCACCGGCGCAATGTAGCTTGTGCGTGTCTCTTCTACAAATATTTTCACTGCTTCTGCTCCAATGAACTTAGACCTCTGTTACCCACTATATATGAATTTACTCGCGAAACAAGATTGGCAACTAGGTCCCACCCTTTTACTGTGAAATCAATAAAATATAAACTCAAATTCAACTCCAGCAGATTTTTTTCTTGCACTTCCCGCCTGTGGAATTCCCTTCTGTTTACCTGCTTCCCCAACAGCGACAGTGTCCAAGAATTTTAATGTAAAGTCAATAGTCATCTCCTAACTTACTAACTTGCATCCTCTCCCTCATGCTTCTTTTTCCATCTACTCTCATCAGTATTCTAACCATTCTCTTACCCATTTACTGACATCCCCTATAACCTGTCACTCTTTCTCATAACTTTCCTCCGATATAACCCCGTGCGTACCAGTGGCAGCAAACTGCCTTGCTTGGGTCGATATTATTGTAAAAAAACTGGCGATTCCCATATTTAGCTAGAGAAATTAACTATCAAAAATATAAACACATTAATGTCAGTAATGTTCTGGAATGTAGAAATACTATATATTTCCGCCTATAAAGTGACCTTTAAATATTAATGATTATTCCTGAAATAGAGGGTCATCTTTTAAAATGCAATATCCAAGAGATTGATTTCACATTAAAATGCAATATTTAATAGACAATTACACAAACTGCAAAATTTCCGCTGAACAACACCCACAAGTAGCAAGTAAATAAATCGTTCATTCTTGATTTAAAAGAGTTGCGTCTGCGTTCACATGGATAATCTTTTTTTTTGTGGGGTTAATAACAACGTTAAACATACCATAAAATCTATATTTCTAATAAAATATGTTATCACTGTGCTGTTAAATAACAACAATGTTTATCATAACATGTAAACTTTATTTATAAGATACGGTATTTTTTCGGTGTTAAAGAAATAAAAATTTAAAATGTCATAAAAACTTTATTTCTCATTACAGAATACGAAAAATGAGACAACCACATACACAAGCGGCCATAATCATTAGGCAACCCTAGTTTAAAGAAAAATGAATTTCATACTATTTTCAGTATTTATTGTCAAGTAGGTAATTCTAAATTAAAATAGAATGGTTCTTTTGTTAATACTGCATAATAACATGTGCATCAAATGAACTGTTCTGGTGTCCAGTTTTTGTGCTCTCTTCTCCATGCTAGTCTCTTCTTATTGGCTGGCCAAAGCAAAGTTTTCCTGGTTGCCTTGTAAAATTTTGCAAAGTAGTAATAACAAAAGAACCATTCTATTTTCATTTAAAATTATCCACTTAGCAATAAATGCTAAATAAATTATGAAATACATCTTTTTTTTTAAACTGGGGTGGCTTAATAATTATGTCCGGTAGTGTACATAATTAAAACACTTAGGAATTACTAGGATCACGACCATCTGATTCAAAAAGCTTTCTCTAAACATTTACAGTTTCTCCATATGTGTTCTAGTCGATCGTTATACTGCAGATATCAGATTAAGTCACAAAATTTACCTAGATTTCTCGTTTTAACTATATCTCGTGGAAATAGACGGTATATATTGACTAAGTTATATATATAAATCAGTCAATATATACCGTCTATTATATGTGTGTGTGTGTTTGTATATATTGCAACTTTTCCTCGTACGAGTCTGTTTAGAATTCGCTTTTGCACAAATGCAGTATTTCTGCAGTCCATTTAAGCTTATTACTGAACGATAATCGAGTTTTCAGTGCGAAAAACAGATTCACTTCTTCCACAGGCGTTTTATCGCTACATCAGTAGAGCTTCTACAAAAGTAGACACTCCATTGCGATTTTTGTGCCGGCTGGGCGCCATTGGAAAGATTTTGTGCTTCGCTTGTTCATATAACAACTAGATAAATGCATTAAGTGTATGAGAAAGAAAGAAAAAATAAACAAAGAAAAAATTAGATACCCAGCAAGAAAAACAAAACAAAACAAAGCAAAACAAAAAAAAACCTGCCTAAGCCTGTGTACGACGAACAGATTAGTAAAAATCGACACAGGAACATGAAGCGGAACGTACTTGCCAAGGAAATAATAGGAGACAAAAAAAAAAAAAAAGAAAACTAAAAAGAAACTTAAATAAACAGACGCAGTGCTGGTCGTTATGGAAGTAGGCAGAATAATAAACGCTATTTAACTTGAATGCGGGAGTGGTTTCGGCGGGAAGGTGCCGGTTGAAAGGCGGGAAATGATGAAGGAAAGGAAAAAAAACGAAAACGTAGCGTTGGCTTTTCAGAAAGAAAGTTAAACAGAAAAGAAAAAGGGGAAAAACGAAACGTAACGACGCATAAATAAAAGAATAGGTCGACTAAGTATAAACAAAAATAATTATAAAACAATATACAATACTGTCGCAGGGAATGTTGAAATAAACAAAGATAAGCAAGAAAAAGTATAGAACAATAACAAAGATAATTAAGTAACTTCAAGAGTAATAGTCACCCGACATGCTCATACAAAGAGTCTGGTTCGATATCTGTGACTAGAGATTGGAAACCTTTTCATTTGAAGACAGCAAAGCTGATCAAATCCAGCCCTTAAGCTCTTTTCTCCAAAACTGATAAAAGAGATAATTATTGATAGGAAACGATAAATATATACATCTTTGTTGTTCTAGAATAAATAAAAAATTAAGAAAAAACAAATAGAAAACAAACAAACAAATTTTCTTCTGAAAATCAACACTTGGAAAGTTAATGCTCTTTTGAAAACTAATTCAATCCTGGAGTAGGTATTGACAAACAGTCGCAACACAGTGGATCAATAAATTCGAGTATTTTTTTTTTAGATTGTAAGCCGTTTACAAGTAGAAACGAGCAGTATCGAGAGATAACAAGTTCGAATCTCAATGGAGATATTATTTCTATTTTTTTATTTTTTCAATGAAACAATATTCTCCTATATTTCTTTTTTCTATGTGCCGTGTCCCTTCAGGACGTAGGTGATCATAAGCTTCCCTATCTCCCTATCATTTGCAGCTCTTAATATCTCTTCTCCTGTTTTCCCACTCAATCCCCGCTCCACCATTCATCAGCTCAAGCTCATTAAGTATACCATGCGTTACTATCCTTTGTCTTTATTGCCCTCTATTCGTGAGAATGACTTTAAAAGCTTCAGTTGTCTATCGTGATGTTAAGTATCAGTTTTCTTATCATGTCATTCCTCTCTAATTTCTGTTTGCGTTATATAGCAACCAACCTACAGCACACACCTGTATTCACCGCATCGGTTTAACTTGGTGAACATTTAAAAATTTCAGGTCTACTGCTAAATTCATTAAAGGTAACATGAACTCATAATTTTATGTTAATTTCTGTGTTGATGCACCAGATATGTTCCTTAAACACAGGTTCTAGTAGGATATATTTGTGGTAGACTGTTGAAGGTGTGGTAAGTGGTGAACGGTAATTGTTAGCAGTACTGTCCCACGTGTTTACAACTCGGTGGTAAAGGTTTGAAGTTTATACTCAAGTTTACAAATTACTGTGACCAGGGCTTTGAGCGTAGCGACTCTGTTGAGACAGGCGATAATACGAGATTATGTCTCACTCACTCTCTTTCTCTCTCTCACACATAAAACTAACTCTTCTAATGTTTTGATCGTTTATTCCACCAAACCAGAATAACTGTGTTATCAGCACTACTATAAAAGAATCTGACATTGAGTCAGCAATCGATAGGTGACCAGATTTATTTTAACAAATATTTGGCAAGAAAAAAAAAACAAAAAAAAAAAACAAAAACGATTGATTTGAATTCCGAAAAGTTACCAAATAAGAAAATGAACAAATGAATAAAGGTGGTCTAGTCCAACGGCCGAAACCTTGTGAGTATAATAGTGTGTTTATATGTATTCACGACACACACACACACACACACACACACACACACACACACATAAATAAATATATATATATGTGTGTGTGTGTGAGAGAGCGTTTTCTCGTTCTTTAGGGTACACATCGTTTAAAGCAGTTAAGAATAGATGTCATCTGTGACATGATGAAGTCATTCTTAACAATACCTATGCATAAATTCATTTTTAATTGGTGAAAGGCCTTTGCATGAACAATTCCAGTTAGAATACAATAATTTTCAAAAACGAACTAATCTAAATCACTAACTGCTCGATTCGCAGATTTTACACCAGAATTCAACTTCTTGAGTCATACTTCTCAGATCCAGTGGACATTGTGTCTACAAGATATCAGTCGACACTTCAAGAATTTTCATTCGCCCATTGATAGGCCTTGTGATATTGTGTGTTTCGCCGGGTGATATTGTGTGTTTCGCCGGGTGGTGAGCCTGTTTAGTCAGCGAAAATCCGATTATGTGGTGGGTTATGCGGGGTTACATATGATCCATGATATCTCTTTTACCTCTAGTATGCCCTGATTATATAGTTTGGCATAAGGTAAAGTCATCTCTTCAAGATGGAAATCTTACAAATGTTTTGGGTTTAGGAGAGAAGCATAGAAAGAATGGCGCTGTAGTAAACACCCGTTCATAGGTCGTGAATACATATAAACACACTATTATACTCACAAGGTTTCGGCCGTTGGACTAGACCACTTTTATCAGTTGTCTATTTTCTTATTTGGTAACCTTTTCGGAATTCAAATCAATCGTTTTTATTCTGTCGAAATATTGGTTAAAATAAATCTGGTCACCTATCGATTGCTGACTCAATGTCAGACTCTCTTATAGTAGTGCTGATAACACTGTTATTCTGGTTGGGTGGAATAAACGATCAAAACATGACTAGTTTAATTTAGAAGTATAATCCATAATAGAGAATAACTAGTTTAATTTAAATGTATAATCAATAATAGCGCAAATATTTTCGAAATTAATTAATAAACATTTTCCTGAAAATTCAAATTATAAAAAATATTCAATAGAAATATAATACATTATATCGCTTACAAAGAATGTAACTGTAGGCACACAAATAAATGACCACTTGACGGACTTTGTAAAAAAAAAAAGAATAATTAACAAAGCAGAAGAATGTGATACAGGTTGAAAAAGTAAAACAATCTCAGAATCTAGAAAATTATGCTATAATCACAGATCTATATACAAGATAGAAAACCTAAAAAAATGTACCAAACTGGCAAACCACGTGGGGAAATTGAAGGCAAAAAATCAAGATATAACATGAAAAAAAACCAAACTTACAAATGTAGTGATGTCTGCAGACTGTGTCTATAGCCATAATATCATTTCCAGAATAAAAAACATTACTGAATGAAAGATCCGAAGTGATGTCCGGATGTAATGACACCATACAATATATTTTAGGATTATTCAAAGCTTAAAAACTTCTCCATAATTTTGAAATTTCAGTTATGTTAAACTTTCAGTCGTGCGATTTCGTAAAAAATCTATGTTGCCTGTTAGAAAATAATAAAAACATTAGAGAATCATTTGTTATAAATTGTTTGAAGATACCAAAAGTTTGAAACTAAGGTTGCATAAATAACTGGCTTCCAAATAAAAAATATTCAAAAGCTCTATATATATTTTATACATAATATATGCATTGGACATTTTTAATACAAATGTATATTGCTGTTCTTTAATTATGAGCAAAACCTGGTTAAAAATTATATATATATATATATATATATATATATATATATAGTCATCCACAGACAGATCTGTTTCGCTGTATCACAGCTCATCAGTACGGTTAGACATCCGATTGATTTTACCCAGAATTAAAACCCGACCGAATTGGCGTCAGTCAGGATTCTACCTCTGAGCTATGGGCGCTAGGTAGATGGAGGCAGATATTTTAGTCTATATATGTATCAATTAAAAGCCGTACGGGATACCCGCTTCGGCAGTCATGTCTCATTCGACCCATAACTCACTCGCAGAAGATTTTTTCTGCAATATGTTGCCATCTCTTTCTGAAATAGACTGGTTTCTAACCAAGGCTAGCAAACACAATCTATCCTAGTATTAAATTCATAGCTGAAGGAAAAAGAGATGGATTAATACCTTTGCATAGTGAGTGCAACGACTTCAGCTGCAATAAGAATTCGGCTCTACGATATTCGTTAGACCACAACATCCCTTATATATATATATATATATATATATATATATATATATATATATATATATATAACACTTAATGAGCCAGACAAACCTACCTAGGTTTCAACTAAAGGGATCGTCAGGGAGAGCTAGCTTTCCCTGACAATCTGTTTAGGTGAAACATAGGTAGGTTCGTATGATTCATTAGGTGTTATCTATTTATTTAACTCTACCTCTGTATTGAGCCCATTTTGTTAGATGATTATTCTTATCGAGTTTTTTTTTATGGGGCTTCGTGCTGATCTCGGTCCGAACACTTTTGACTGACGTTCATGTACTAAGCTCTTTCTTATTTTAAAACCATTTTTTTCCTTCTGTTAAAAGTTTTCGAGGAAGGTTTTCGACACGAGTATAATTATAATCTCCTTTATATATATATATATATATATATATATATATATATATATATATATTGTAATGGTTGTTACAATGGTTTATAAAAGCATAGTATCACTATCCAAACATTTTCGAGTTTCGGAGCTACATTTGCACCTCATCTGGTGATAAGTTTAAATAAAAAATAAAGGGTGAAAACGATTTATTTTTGGTAATATGATATGTAAGTGAAAGTGAAAATGGTGGGAGTTTAGTACGATTTAGCCAACAATTTTTAGCCATAGTGATACAGTCTTGGGTTAGGAGAGGGGTGCGGAGTAGCTTAGTTTTGGACAGGTCACTTTTTAGTTTTGTCTGGATAATTCTTGTATTGGGATGTAAGGTTTTTTAAGAAATGGTAGATACTTTTTATTTTACTACTATCTATGTGTGGATGGAATAAAGTTGCTATTAATGTTGTGTGAGTTTATTTTCCTTTATTTATACGATGTTCTTTTTTATTTTGAGAATTAATTAACTTTTTGCGGGGGATCATTTTATGTGAATGAGGCATTTTTTGGTTAATTAAATTTTAAGGAGAAATATATTCGATATTTACATAACACTGTTAATTCGTTCTAATTAATACCCATGTTTAATCCTCAAAATTAAAGAAAAAACGAACATCGTATAAATAAAAAAAATAAACTCACACAACATTAACAGCAACTTTATTCCATCCACTCATTTTTAACCGAATACGTAGATTCATATATTTGTGTATCTATATGTGAACGTGTCCAAAATACTGGCCGTGTTTAGAAAATAAGAAAGCATTCATATCATTAAAGAAACTTATATTAGTAAATGAATGGTCATTATTATTTTGTTGTTGTTGTTGTTGTTCAACCCCTACAGAGCTTCACGCATGAAACGATATTGTCGCCGGATGGTGTTGACCTGAATAAAAATCAATGAAATAATTTAGATAAAAACGACAGATTATACAGAGATGAAGGATTGATGATAGCGCCGGTAGAGAAAATGATAAAATAAAAAAATACCTTTCAAACTCTTTAAAAACCTCGATTTTGAAATAGAAGTCGAAATGAATGAAAAAACTTGTCAAAAATTTGATGCTATCCACTTTTATATGTACGTACGCTCTATAAAGTCTACATACATACATAAACACTAAACATATTCAGTTACAATTCTAATGAAGTTCCTCCTTTATAATAGCTAAAATATAGTGGAAAAAAAATTGAGACAATTTTTATATAATTTATGTTCTGAAAAGAAGAAATACATTCAAAATTACATAAAAATACCAAACCATAATACCATTTCTGTAATTTTTAATTAAATCTTTTTTTTAATCATTTCACCCCATCAAGGCATTCCATTGCCACTATTGCGCAGGGGGTTACATAGCGGAAAGAGATTGGAAAGAGTGGTTAGATATAGGAAATGTCAGAAGGAGGGTGATAGACGGGTAAGGATAGCGAGGATGGGGGCTGGGTAGATGGGAAGGGTGTTTGAGAGAATGGATACGAGTTAGTGTGTTAGGAGGTGTCTATTGACCTTACATTTTAATCTGCATAAAGAGGGATGACTGTCCAAATACACAATGTGTATGATATTTAGATATAGAAGGCCGATATCAGAAATTTGAGAAATAATAATTATAGTCAAAAGAAAATAATTATCTTGTTTTATTAGGTTTTTAAACCAAATAAAAACACTTTTAAATTTATTCACGCATTAAGTTTAACACATCAATCAATGTTTCCCGGGCCTGACGTAAATATGGCACTACTAATAAAAAATCCATGCAACTTTTATTAAGTAATCACCTTCAAATAACACGTGATAAAATTTGAGCCCAATTGGATTATTATTTTATTAATTAAATTTTTTTTTATGTGAAGCTACTTTTACCAATTTATAAAACAGTTGAAAAATCTGAATTTCCTGGGTTAATAAAGCATTAATTTCAGATAGGAAAAATACTGTTCAAGCAAAGCAGTGGCTAGATACGTGTTATTCGGATTTTGCCACGTCGGAAACAACGATTAAGAGGTGTTATGCTGACTTTGTGCGGTCGTACAGAGACAAATGCTGCTGAATGCTCATTTCACCAAAATCGGCAGTTGTCCCGGAAAACACACACACACACACACACATACACACACACACACACACACACACACACACACACAAATCACCAAACTCTTTTGGCTGATCGTAAATTGAAGGTAGGTATCAGAGAAGTTGAACATATCAGAAGGCAGTGTATTTACCATTTGAATGAATATTTTTCAATGAGAAATCTATGTTCAAAGTGGGTGTTGCATTTAATCGTAGTCGATCAAAAACAACAACGCGTCGACGATTCAGAGAGTTGTTGGCAACTATTTCAACGTAATAAGTAGAATTCTGTGCGCAAATATGTGACAATGAATAAAATATAGATCCACTACTTCATTCCATAGTCAAATCGGCTGTCAGCTGAGTAGACAGCAGCATTTGAAGCCGTCCAAATCGACCAAAGATGCAAACATCAGCAATCACAATTTACGGAACAAACTTGCATTACTAGATATTTAATGTGATTCATAACTAGTAGTCAATTATTGCTTAAAACTAGAAAGAAATAAGAAATTGTGAAGAGATTGATCGCTAATGTCTTAAAGCAACCCAACACATAAAAGTTGAAGTAAGATTCTATTAGGCGTCGATTAATCCCAACCAAACCTCCTTCATTTCAAATTGTGGCCCAGAATTTAGAAACATTTTAATAAACAGTATGACATTTAAATGTCGAAAATTTCTTCTTCATTCTGGACATTTTTGACGACATTTATGCAATTTCTAGTCTTGTTACGAAGCCAGAATAATAATTTGGGTTATTAATTTAATTTTATTTTCGTTCCAAATTTGCTTCGTCTTCTTCTTTTTTTTAAGATTACTATTTTTAATATTCTTGTAAAACTGTTGGATTTTTTTTCTTTCTTGGAAATATTTCAATAAAGACCTCCAACAACAAATTCAGTTAAAATGGACACATTGTGCAAGTAAAGGCGCCAATTTGCTGTAATTAAAAGAACTAAAAGATTATCGCAAGATGCAGTATTAAAATATGATTACAAATTAGTACTGGACTGGAAAGAAAAAATAAAATAAAAGTCTGAGATGAAATGAAAGCAGATAATGAAGTGGAACAAATAACACAATATGTTCACTGGTATCGGAAAAAAATCGATGTTTTTTTAAACATTAACTTTTACGAAACTCACGAATTTCTTGAAATAAATTAATTCGCTTTAACACCCTTGTAGGATAAACCTGGATAAATATTTTAAGCGTTCCATAAAATTAAGATCGCTTCTGAGATAATTTTTTAAAAATACAAATAGCAAAAAAATAAGTTTTTGCTTGGTATAGATAGAGAAGCATACATCTTTTTAGAGACATGGAAAAATAGTGTAAATTATTGCATACACTCATAATAAAATCAGAATTATAGATTTCCGAAATATATCAAGAAAAGTCTAATGAAATAATTTTCTCTATATTAATGATTTTATTTGATTTGATTTGTTTAACGGCATATCAACTGTTTATGGGTCATTTAATATTGAAATGTAATTTTCTTAACAGCATTGAATCAATAAAAATATGAGATATATTATTCTTCGTTCACATTTGAATACAAAGCAGATGATAATCGGCTGTTGTCCATTTCTTAGGACCTAATTACTAGAAGCGATGATATGTGTGTTATCTGTTGTAGTTTTATTGATGTTATATTTTGGAATGCAGTCTAATTTCTTTAAGAATTTGTGAGATATTATACATATTAGGTCATATTATTTTGTATCGTTGATTGGCTGATTTGTTTAGCGGTATACCAACCTCTACACTGAAATTTAAGTATTTTAAATAATTTTATAACTTCTAAATCTATTTTGAACGTAATTGTATGCCTTCAAGTACAAATAAACTGTATTACCTGTCATTTTTCTGTGAAATCTATTAATTAAATCTCGTAATATTACTAAAAATATGTTTTTTTTAATCATTTCACCCCAAGCAAGGCATTCCACTGCCACTATTGCGCATGGGGCTACATAGGGGAAGGTAAAGAGAAGGAGTGGTTAGATATAGAAAATATCAGGAGGAAGGTGATACATGGGTAAGGATACAGAGGATGGGGTTAGGGTAGATGGGAAGAATGTTTTAAAGAATGGGAGCGAGTTAGTGTGTTAGAAGGTGTCTATTGACCTTACATTTAAACTCCTGGAAATTGTAGCCGTCGGGGAAGCAATCATGCGGAAGGGAATTCCACAGTCGGGAAGTGCGTGAGAAGAAACTGTTGGAGCAGAAGTTGCGGTTGCATTTTATCGGTTTCACTGTAAAAGTATTGGTTCTAGTAGCTAATCTAGTATCTCGTGCAAATTCGTACCTAGGAGGCATCAGTGATCTAAGTTCATCGGAGCAAAGGCGTGAAAGTATTTATAGAAGAGGCACAGGGAAGCCACGTTGCGCCGGTGAGAGAGAGATGCAGACGGTCTGCCAAGTCGGTATCGATCACATTGCAGACCCTCCGCTGTACCTTATCAAGAAGCCCGAGGAGAGTAGCAGGGGCACCCGACCAGATATGTCAGCAGTATTCAAGGCACGGGGGATGGTAGATTTATATATATGCAGGATAGTCTCAGACGGAAAAAACTTCCGGGCCCTGCACAGAGAACCGACTTTCATGGCAGCGGATTTAGCGATGGATTCGATATAGTCATTCCACTTGAGGTCCGCTGAAAGTGTGAGACCAAGGAGGCGTAGTGGTTTACTCTCTGTTCCATGCTAATGGGAGGTAGGTGCGATTGTCAATGATACTTAATTGATAATAGCTTTGTTTTAGAAGTATTAAAATTTACGAGCCATTTCTTACCCCAGTCCACTACGGATTGGAGGTCATTTTCGATCTCGGCTGCAAGGTTAACTTTGTCGCCTACACTAGATGTTTGCTTGAGGCGAGAGTAAACTGTGGTGTCATCGGCGTACATAATTACTTGGAAACTTATGGTATCAGGGAGATCATTAAAGTAGATCAAAAAGAGCGTAGGACCTAGTATAGAGCCGTGAAGGACACTCGCGTTCGTATGGTCGTTCTGGGAGTCATGTCCGTTTAATACCACACCCAATGTGCGGTTAGAGAGACTAGAGTAAGTCAAACAAAAGTCCAGTTAGCTCAGTAGTTTGCGTAGAAGGCCAGTATGCCAAATTCTGTCGAACGCTTTAGAGATGTCCAAGGCAACGTTTCGGGCATCGCCATTCCTGTCAAGTGCTTGGTATATACACTCGGTGATGGTCTTTAGCATATCAGCAGTAGACCTGGTGTAGCGTAAACCATATTGCTTGTCCGAGAGGAGCCTGTCTGCTGTGAGATGCTGAACGACTTGGGCGTTGATAATGGCTTCGAACACTTGGATTTAAGCTGAAATTTCCTGGCAGGGATGAAGGCATCGATGCCAGCCTTAACCCAGGAGGATGCACATTCTTCGATGGGAAGACTAAAAACGTTGTTCCATGGGACGTCACAGAGGAAGTCTCGGAACGAATCCCAGTCTGATCTTTGGTAGCAGTAGGATTTTCTACTGGTCTGGGTTTCTTAGGTTGGGTGGGAGTGGAATGAAATATTGACGGAAACTACGGTGTGGTCAGAGTTTTCAGGTGGGCAGAGTTGTCTGGTAGTGCAAGAGTCTGGGATGGAAGTGAAGCACAGGTCTAGTAGTGAGTCCCTTCCGTTAGGGTCGTCGGAAAAACGCGTGGGGAAGTCCACCACTTGCGTAAGGGATTGGGTGATTGAAAAATTCATGGTGGTCATTGACAGAGTTCTCCAGCCACTTGGTGTGGTAGGCGTTAAAATCACCAAACACGAATATATGGGCAGAGGGATGGGAAGAAATGGCTTTGTCGATATTGTCAGAGAACCTGTCAAGTAACGAACATTGGGGGGAGGAAGGGGAGTGGTAGAGAAAAAAGAGATAGCTAATCTAGCTTAGTAGTGAGAGACGGAAGCACATGAAAGAATGGTCCAGGGATTCAAGAGATGTCACCCTAGATAGGGGAAGGTGTTCGCTGACATACACACCAAGCCAATGTATATGAACATTGGAGTCCTTCCTGAAGAGGGGAAGGTAGCCAGGAACGTAAAACTCAAAAGAGGGGATAGAAGGATTAAGGTTAGTTTCACATAGGACTAAGATATCAAGTGAGTTAGTGTGAAGGAATGAATCTACACCGAGGAATTTAGTGCGGATACCACGTATGTTAGTGAGGGAGATGAAGACGGGTTTGGGCGTTTTCAGACTAGCTGGTTTAGTTTTTCTATTATGTTTGCTTTTTTCCATAGTGATTCAGTTGAGGAGAGGTCTTAGAATAGTATCAGTCGGTCACTTGTTTGCTGCATGTGAAGGAAGGAGACTGGCGCGGCCAACAACATAATGTGGCCTCGGGGTTGCCCACCGAACGTTTATGCAGGGACGCCCGTCCATTCGCGATATAGCACTACAAGAACCCCGGTATTATTCAACTTTTGATCAGAGCAGCCTTTCAAGACGCTACGCAAGAGTTCGGGCTCTTAACTACCAGTCGGAAGCAGCAACCAGGAAACTGCCAACCCGGTACCCTCAGAATGTAAAGACGTTGCCATCATACTCCGTAACACTAAAACCGAAAAAGGGTGATGAACCGGGAACCCCTTCCTGAACACGAAACAAGGCGATCACCTTTACTCTTGTTCAAAAGAGGTGGGTGGAGTGTGAGACCGGGCGATAGCAGGAACTATCTACTCCAAAAAAAAAAAAAAAAAGGAAAAGAATAACTGACGTTTGATAATTTTTAACTTAGTATAAGTCGAAAAGAACCTTGAAGCAAAATAATTTACACAAACTACTTAGGTTAGTGACAAAAGTACAAATAAAGTAAAAATTCAATAAACAAAGGGGAGCAAAATCCCAAAAATTTAAAAAAAAAGAAAAACCCAAAAATTTAAAATTACAGAAAAACTGTGATTCCAGGTTCACTTACCACGAGCGGGTAACACAGAAAAGATGATTTAATTAAATTTCTGAAGACAAAAATAAGATTTAAAGCATTTTTTCAGACAAAATAGGCTAGTTACTTCTTGTTGGTAGAAGAGAAATCTACAAGCCAGGTGCGAGTGACTCAAAGACTATCGTTAATTCCTTTTACAAGACAAAATCGCTAACAGAATTAAGATAAACAGTACCACAGTTCATTTATATCGAAAAGAAACTTGAAGCAAAATAATTTACACAAACTACTTAGGTTAGTGACAAAAGAAAAAAGAAAATAAAAATTCAATAGACAAAGGGGAGCAAAAATTGTTGGGAATCTTCTCTAGAAATCCGTATTACTGGTTACCATACTGTATTCATATAAAATATTGCTGGCATGTTTAGTGTACAAATATATATATTTATGTATATTTCCGAAATGAAGTATTATAATAATTTACGCAATTTACATTGTTCAGACTGTTTTCTTCATCTTCGTTGTTATATTCACGATGTTTCAGCCATTGTAAACTTCGGCCTTCTTCAAGTGATTAGAACTTAGCTTTTTTTTTTCACCGGGGCCGACTATTCGAGTTCCACGAGTCATGCTTCTTCCAGATGTCTCATTATTAGTTAAATCCTTTTAAATCAACTCTCGGTGATTTTTCATCTCTGCTGTAGACAGGTATTGAACGCACAACTGTTTGGGTCACTAGATTTAACCAACGCTTTTGTCAACTTGACCATGTTTCCTGGAGGACATCAGTCTCAGTAAAAAATATTTTTATCGGAGTTCATATTGCAAATTTGTTGTTGTTATTTTTTCTCCAGCATTTCTCATATATTATTCATATGTTTGTGGCCTAGTGCTAATTCATTAATCTATCCCGGTCGACAAAATAAAAGTTTCTGTTCTAAATTCCTAGGCCGGAAATTACAAAGATTTAAAAGTCGTGTATATAACAACAAAGATGATAACGACATCCTAAAAATGTTAATAGCGTTAATAATAAAATATCTGTGTAATTTCATGGTGTTTTTCCGGTTCAATATTTACTCGTAGTGGGACTCTAACAAGTGTTACAACCCTGGATTCATGTGGGTCTGAAAAAAAACAGCAATTAGGAGTTGGTTCCATGGCCCACAAAACCTTTAGTCTCCCGATCAGAGGCCTTAATACCGGCTACTTAGACTCGGGCCTAATATAGATATATTCATATACTCTCCATATTATGTTATATTCATTGTATTTTATTTGCCTTACTTAATTTTACTGAAATCGGCAGTCTACTACATGTTTTAATTTTCCACATATTTTCGTTGGGTTCAATGTTTTAAAAGCTTTTATCATCAGAACATATTTTTCTTTGTTTGTTGTAGTGTTTTTCGACGATGCTTTTCTATTTTTTACTATCATTTATTTATAAGTTTATTCATTTTCACATTGATTTACACAAACATTTATTTTTGCGCAAACATTTCTTTACACAATCATTTATTTACACAATCATTTATTTTTACTCAATTATTTATTTACACAATAATTTTTTTTAGATAGCTATTTATTTAGATAATTATTTATTTTTACACAATTATGTATTTACACATTTGTAAAAAAAAATTATTAACACTATTTTTTGCATTTTTATTTACACAATCACTTATCTTTGCAGAATCATTTCTTTACACATTCATTTATTTTTAAACAATCATTTCTTTACACATTCATTTATTTTTAAACAATCATTTCTTTACACATTCATTTATTTTTAAACAATCATTTCTTTACACATTCATTTACTTTTAAACAATCATTTCTTTACACATTCATTTATTTTTAAACAATCATTTCTTTACACATTCATTTATTTTTAAACAATCAATTTCACATTTCATTTATTTTTAAACAACATTTCTTTATTTCATTTTTAAATTTTTAAACAATCATTTCTTTACATTCATTTCAATTTATTTTTAAACAATTCATTTCTTTTAAACAACATTTCATTTCATTTTTAAATTTTTAAACAATCATTTCTTTACACATTCATTTATTTTTAAACAATCATTTCTTTACACATTCATTTATTTTTAAACAATCATTTCTTTACACATTCATTTATTTTTAAACAATCATTTCTTTACACATTCATTTATTTTTAAACAATTTCATTTCTTTAACATTTTCAAATTTACAAATCATTTCTTTACACATTCATTTATTTTTAAACAATCATTTCTTTACACATTCATTTATTTTTAAACAGTCATTTCTTTACACATTCATTTATTTTTAAACAATCATTTCTTTACACATTCATTTATTTTTAAACAATCATTTCTTTACACATTCATTTATTTTTAAACAATCATTTCTTTACACATTCATTTATTTTTAAACAATCATTTCTTTACACATTCATTTATTTTTAAACAATCATTTCTTTACACATTCATTTATTTTTAAACAATCATGTCTTTACACATTCATTTATTTTTAAACAATCATTTCTTTACACAATCATGTATTTTGCGCAATTATTTCTTTACACAATAATTAATTTCCACAATCATTTTTTAAACAATTATTTATTTCCACAGTTATTTTTTAACATAATTATTATTTACATAAGTATTTATTTTTACACGATTATGCATTTACAACATTTTTTATTAATACTTTTGTTTGCACTTTATTTTACATAATCATTTATTTTTACATTATGTTATTTACACAATCATTTATTTAAACAATCATTTTTACACAATTTTGGTATTTTAATAATGTTTTTCTTTTTTTAAAGAAATATATTTTGTATTAGATCTACTTTCATCCCCATTTTATTACATGTTCCATCTTTCACACTTCTTTTTTTTACTTAATTGAGTCTATTTTTTATTTATCTACATTTCAGAGATGAAGTATTGCAATTATCCACTTTATTTACATTGTTCGGACTGTTGTGCGCATATTCGTTGTCATATTAACGACGTTCTCGCTTCTTTGTGTGATTAGAACTTCTAACTGAACACTTTATTTCGTCCACCGGGATAGAATTTTTTCAGTTCTACTTCTACCTGAATTGCATAGGTCTTGCTATCCAGCAAAAGACACTATTTATATTTAAGCAATTGATCCTGTTGTGTTTAATAAGCAATAGGTTTTTCGGTGATAACCCAGATTGTACTGCTATTTGCCGATTGCTGGTTGGAGAAAAGATGGATTCTTATTTTCCCCACGTGTGTTAGCACGTAATTGATGGTAATGGACTCAACTGGAATTTGACCTGAGCTCTCCGATTCCTCAATCCGAGCTGTAATCCATTTACTCTAACGTAACTCCCGATTTCAGAAGATGATATCCAAGAAAAACCTTTTTAATGTATTTAAGTATGTATTTTTCAGATCAAGGTATCCATAAAGCATAAAAAAATTCCAAAAGCACTACCAACTATAGAAGAAAACACTCTGAATGTGGGCGATTATAGCTCTCGAAAATTCCATAACCTTCGTAGGGCTTAGCAAGGTTTTAGTATCATTGCCTCGACCTGTCCTACTTTCATTTTATAATAACGCATTTGATAATTTAGTCGCTCTTACCTCTGTCAATACTTCTTGTTAGTATCACATTGTCTATGCCTAATATCCTCAGTATGTGTCCCCAAAACTTTAATATTCACTTTTTCATTGCACGTAAAATGTTTCTGTTACTTTAATTTTGTTTACGCTATAATAAGAATAATTCATTCACAGATTTGTTTGATTTTCACGGTTTCTCAACCATTTGCAGTTTATTTAAAGCCATAAAATATTTTTAATTCACAAGAATTCTTTAGAGAATTCCAATGTAAGTCATTCTAATTAACCCATAGGTGGCGGCAAAAAGGTGGATTCATTCTAGGTCTCACCATGTTATTGTTCAACAGTTGTTTTATCTCACTTCTCGCCCGTAAAACTCAATTCCGTTTATTGATAACTACAATATTCGAAAATTTAAATGCAATGCCAATCGTCATCTTTTTAGAATCTGTTCTTTTATTGTACTTTCTCCTTACATTTCATTATTAATTTTTTTTTTCGTTCTCTTTCACGACCAGGCATTCCTTGCTTCCTAATAGCAGCATCACATTGCTTGGAGTGAAATGGTTAAAATATCGTTTGTTTTAATACTGTTACTTATTAAATCAGTCAGTTAAGTGTCATATACATGATACACGTTTGGATGATCATATCTGGAAATAAACATGATTATCCGGGCAGAAAATTGCTATTATTTTCTTATTACTTGCTATCCAATGCTATAGAACTTAATCTGTCCTGTTATTTAACTCATTGCTGGAGGGAAGAAACAGAATATACCTTTCCCAAGGACATTTGCGCATAAGTGAACGCAATGAATCAAGTAGAATTCGAACACAGCTCCCGATTTCTCATTCCGAGCCAATATTCATCCCACAATCACGCACATCCAAGTAATTATATACTTTGTGTGAATATCATTATAAAGTAAAAGCGAGTGGTTAGGACAAAATCATAGCGTACGAACATGAGTACTAGGTTTAAATTAGCTTATGAGAAGCCTCAAATTTTATATATGATTCAAGTTAATCTTTAGACACGTCTTTAAGAATCGATTAGATATCCGGTTGCTATTTGTGGTAGGCGGTCACAATCTAGAAAACATAAAATATGCAGATGACACAGTGTTGATAGCAGACACGGAAAAGAAACTACAAAATTTCCTGCAGAAAGTGAGGAAAGAAAGCTAGAGGAAATGTCCAAAATTACAAATCAAAGAATGTGACACTGAGATTGGAAGTCTCACTAGGGTGTCCCAAAAATATATTCCTAAAGCTAAGCAACGTATTAAGAGACAGAAAACCTTTATCAGAAACAAAGACAAGGGTACTGAACTGTTACGTGATATATGTTTTTTATATGGCTGTGAATGCCGGACAATCTCCACAAATATGAAGAATGGATTTGAAGCAACAGAAATATGGTTCTACAGAATGATGATGAGGATACTATGGACTGAGTATATGAGCAAGGACGATGTTTTTGAGAAAATGAAAATAAAAACAAAAACTTATACATCACATCAGGCTGAGGCAGCTGAAATGACTGGGGAAGATAAAGAAGGGGAGCTTTGAAAATCTGATACTCAGAACAGTTTTGAGGGAATGAGTAACAGAGGGGAGCTGAGCGTAATATACTTCGTCGGCTTGAGTCAATGGAGTCGAAAATTTTGAAAAATTGCAAAAATAAATAAATAAATAAAATAAAATAAAATAAAACTTATTAAGGACGACAAAGGACAGGAAGATGTATTGGGCCATGATCGAAAGGTCTTGAATGGACACGGCAGATAATGAAGAACATATGCTAGTAAGTTTTTTTTATTAATAAATACTAATGTTAATCTATTACAAGGCTGGAGAGCTACTCGTGGTAGAGCATTACTGAATGAAAGAGTAGGTAGATAGAGTAGATAGATAAATTTATGAAAATAAAGAGGATGCATAGATATTTATCTTAAACTACAATCGGTTATCATTTTATTGTTCCAGGAAATATCAACACTGGAGTTTACTCCACAGAGTACCAGTTCTCGGAGAAAGATTCAGTGAGTGGGATATGAATATGGAGGAAATTAAACCCGTCGCCGTCGTAAGTTATAGCTATAAAAATCGGAACTAGTAGAACTAATAAATGAAGCTGTTACTAATATTTGCTATGGAAATATTGACAGAGCAACGTTTCGTGAGAAATGTTAATGACTCTATAATGAGGATTTGGCAGCTCCAATACAAACAGAGCAGCAATACTAGATATTTGTCTAATCTTACATTGGTCAAGATATAAAATCTAAGAAAGTGTCAGGTAATTCTTTGCACAACGAGATGGCTGTTTCTCCAGTATATTTAGCAGTAGATCGATTATGAGTTCCACTTAAAGCCTGGAGTGAATTTGAATCCGAATGGACATTCATAAAAGAGAAACTCGTCGTGTGTACAGCCATCCATGTGACTAGAGACGGCGTTTAGATCGAGAAACTACCTTGTAGGCGTGAGTATGTTATCCACATCTGAATCTATATGTTAATTGACTAAGTTAAGCTCATGAGTGAGGAAATGCGTTTCCCATCTGGTCCCCGGGTGTCTGGAATTCGATCAGACCTGGACACAGACAGTAAGCAAAAGAAACAACACTTTGAAATAGAATTTAAATGAAAGACACGTACAAAAACAGTACGTAAATGACAATTATATGTTTTTCCTTCTTGAATTAAGCCATATATTTCCGTCCGACCTGTAAACATCACGCTTTCCATCGTAAATATTTTCTTCATTTTTGAGCTCATGGGATTGACTGATTTCAAGAATATTTCTACAAATACGACAGTTATTTTTATTTTCACATCTGCTCGCAAACGGAATCGGTCAACAAGTGTAATTTGAATTCAAAAATAGATTTATGTGTTTTCGTTTATAATCTTTTTGATAATTGATGCTTCAACCAAAAATATATTTTATTTACAAGTGGCGCAAAATTATTTTCCAAGTAGTAAACTGAATTGAAACACGTACTATGTACCGAGCTGAAATATATGTGACGTTCCTGATACATGAGAAGAAATCACAGCCACGCAAATCCCGTATTTTCTTTAGATATAAGAAACAGAAGCTTATAAGTTGAACGCTTAATTTGAGAACGTAGTTTTATCAAAGAAATTCTACCATTCTACTTGAACGATTTTTATAGAAAAAATGTCAAAACAAAAATGAACATTTTGGAAATTAAAACAAAAATAAGAATTTTCTTTATTTATTTTTTTTCAAAACATCAAAATTCTTATTTCTTTCACTCCCTCATGGAAAGGGATCAAACATTTTATCATTTGACATGATATTATGAACAAATCGAAACAATCAACAGTGGCCGCCATTGCGTTATTTATAGCACATATAACTACTTAAACACTATATCGATTTTGTTTTTATATATTGAAACATGGCTTAAGTATATCACACACACAGGCACACACACAGACTCATTCAAGGAGACACACCCACACACCCACACAGACATACACACAAACCCACACACACATATATATTTCATTAAATGAAATGGAAATGTCATTAATTCTAATGTTAGGTCTCTGATTTGGACCCTTAACGAAATGCGTACACAAAAAAATCCAAGGAAATAATAATAATAATAAGGAATCGATAAAATTTCTAACTTTTGGCTATATTATTTAAATACAGCACATAAAAAATAGCCAAAGAACTTCAAGAAATAGTCAACTATCCCACTAAAATTCCTGCATGTATGACCAAAAGAATTAGATTTCTTCTACCCAAGAATAGTGACACAAATAACCCGAAAACTACAGACCAATTACATGCCTTCCGACAACATACAAACAATTATCATCTATTTTAACAAAACAGACATATTTCTTCTTGAAAAGAAATGGCATATTATCGCTTGAACAAAAAGGGTGCAAACGTAGCTCTGACGGGTGTAAAGACCAAATACTTATTAACAGGCTGATCTTGGAAAACTGCTTCAATGCCAAGAAAAATCGTAGCACTGCCTGAATAGACTATTGCAAGGCATTCGATAGTGTACCACATTTCTAGATCTTAAAGACTTTAAATATGTACAAGGTATCACCTGTCATCATTAATTTCATCAAACAATGTATGTCGATATGGAAAACAACCCTTTCACTTAATCATATAAATGGAACCTATAAATCTAGTGAAATAAACATCAAAAGAGGTATATTTCAAGGTGACTCTTTTTCTCCCCTACTAATTTGCATATCATTAACAGCATTAACCAGTCAACTTAACAAAAATGTGGTTATAAAATTGCTCGAAGGAAAATAAGCCATCTATTTTACATGGATGACTTAAAGTTGTATGCTAAGAATGATAAGGAGCTGGAAGGTCATATGCAAACTGTAAAATGCTTCAGTGAAGACATTGGAATGAAATTCAATTTACATCATCCAAAAGCTGATGTAGACCGTCTATGCATACCCCGTAAAAAGGTGGAAGAGTTCTTATTCAGCTAGAATTGTCATACAAAACAACAACTCTTGACTTACTAACATACACAAAAACAACAAAAGACTGGATGATACAATTAGTCAAACAACATGAAAACAGAAAGAAAAAATATTCAATAATGTAAGAAGGCAAAACATTTACATTTAGTAGATTCTGTAGAAAAGCAAAACGGAAGTCAAGAACCAACTATTGCGGAAAAATATGTGAAAAAGAAGGCCAAGGTTAAAGCTCTTGAACAGATGAAACAACGTTGGCAAAACAAACCTCTGCATGGCCAATATCCAGAACGTACTAATAAATCCAATGTTGATAAAGTTAATACTCATCGATGGTTACGTGCATCTGGACTAAAGTCTGAGACTGAAGGCTTTATTCTTGCAGCGCAAGACCAAAGACTTTTCACTAGGAACTTTAAAGCAAATATTATACATAATAATGTGGAACCAAAATGCAGGTTCTGTGATAAATACCAAGAAACAAGAGACCATCTAATCTCAGGATGTTCTGTACTTGCCTCAAATGAATATAAATATCGTCGCGATAGAGTGGGGCACTATTTACATTGGACAATATGGAAAATATGTAAACAAACACTGGTATGAACATCACCCAGCACTGGTTACAGAAATAGACGATGTCACCATTCTATGGGATTACACCCTCTACACAGACAGAAAAATTGAACCAAATAAGCCGGACATTATTGTTAAAAACCAGAAGGAAAAACTTGCCTATTAATTGATATGGCGTGTCCAGCGGATTGTAACATAGCAACCAAGGAATTTAAAAAACTGTCAAAATATAAAGACCTGGAAATTGAAAGAGAAAAAAATGTGAAAACTGAAAACAAGAATCGTGCTAGTGATAGAAGGTGCACTTAGAATGATAAAATATGGAATAAAACAACACATTGAAAGAATTCCTAGAAACCCCTGTTTAAGATATATACAAAGATTGTCTTGTTAATACAGCCTACAAACTAAGGAGCACTCTGTCTATGTAACGCAATGGATATTAGGGGAGATAGAAAAAACATGAAATGGAGTCATAGCAACACACCAAGATCTGCCTTAGGTCTTCTCGCAGACTTGGTAGGTAGTGCGACCATAGCAGTATCAAAATAGGATGAAAAAGACAATAATAATAATAATAATAATAATAATAATAATAATAATAATAATAATAATTAGAACGAGCGAAAACCTCAACCCCAGCCGAGGTAATAACGACCACATCTAAGCGTTTAATGATAGTTAAAACGAGAAAAAATAACTGCAAAAAACTTGACCACTCTCAAGATTTAAAATACAAAAAAAAAATGAATTCGACCGCTCTCAAAATTAAATGCACGCTTAAAATGGAACAGATGAGGTAATTCAGCATTTAGGATGATGGAGTTGAGTTAATTTAGTATCTGGCATTTGAAAAGCGACAACTAACTTTTCTGAAAATATGACCGGGAAATACACAACTTTATCCCGTACCGGTTCCAACTCCAAATCATGCCAGACATGAGTTCAGTCATCCCTGAAAGTTTCATCTGAATCCATCCAGTGGGTCTTGGGATATCTTGACCACGGCAAAACAAACAAATGCGATCGAATACGATACCTTCGCCTTAAAGCGAGCGTAACAAAACCAGTCAAACACCGCAAACCTCTGCTAAAGCAGTACCGACATCATCTCAGCCATTAGCAAGAGACGAGTATTTATTATTATTAAAAACATTGCGTTCAGAAAATGTAATGACGTAAAGTGATCTAGTATTTTTTAGCTTTTTATTCTGTACTGACCGTATCGAATCAAATTAATTAATCAAATTATTTCTCAGAGTTAACAACAGCAAAAGCAATACTACTGTAGTGGAAAAAACAAGATCTAATTTTAAAATTCAAATGCTAAGCACTGACTCATTGATTTTGTTAGAAAAAATGGCTGGAATTTACAAACTTTGCTTAGCACACACGCGAAAGCGAATCCTAAACAAAACTCGTGAAATTTCACACCTTGATGCGAAAGGTTTTTCGACCAATAGAAAACTAGGAAACATCTAAAAAGAAAACTCAAATAATCTTTCATTCTCAGAAACAAATTCTCAGAAAGGCCCGAATAGCATCCGGGAGTGAATTCATAAATGGCTTTTTCAAGCCCCACAAACAGAATAAAAGACGGGCAAATTCATCAGTCACCAAAGAGAAGGAGACGAGCAAATTAACACGTCCCTTGACAAACGACAAGCGTTTGTTATTAGTATCTCTATCTTTCTCTTTCACCTCTTTCTTTCACCGTTCACCTGTTTGCCACTTATTATACTTGATAAAAAAACAGAACACGTAAAACTGAGCGATAACTTTAAAAGCATTCCTACCCAACGATAACGCTCGTACATACATACACGTTACTACTGCGAACTCTTGATACACTTAACTCCTTACTGTTTCTCAGTGGACGTTTAACGTCTACCAATTCATGTTATTGTTCTGTTAATATATTTCTATTTAATCATACAAAAGGTATACTTTTATTCTTCCACAAATCCACCTTCTGTAACCGTCTGATAGTTCTGAATAAACCTATAAGTTGATAATATTTTGTTTATGCTTGACACAAGGCCATTTTAATAAGCATTACAAACATCTCCCTACTACTTCACTACTAATTCTACTGCTGCTACTATTAATGATAATATTAATTATAATACTTGATAATATATTCTTTGATTATTGGTATTAATAGATCGTCACTCTTCAGTGATTAACAAAAATGAAGATGCTGAAGAAACATTCCGTGTTCTCGCCATGAGATTAAAATTATTAAATCAGAAATAATGGCCAACCGTCTCATTGGCCAGCGTTGCCAGGCGTTCTTATTTAATTTGTGTAGTTTTATTAAAAACTATTTCAAGTCAATGAATCTGATAACATTTTTCGAGAGAATGTTCTCTCCGTATTAAGATTAGTTTTGGTTTTGTTGACTAATCCTGGGGTGCAATGTCACTGAGTGTTCATTCAGTCCTGTCGGAAATTTGAACAGAAACAATCAAAAGGGAAGGGAAATAGATGATTGATGAGAAAACAAATAGGCGCGTGAGAAAAGAAGAAAAAAACTGGGAATAATTATAGGACACATCTGTATAAAAAAAAGGCGGAGAATGAAATAGAGGCAAGACATAGGAAATGGGAATGATCGAAAGAATCACAGAAACAGAAAGAAAAAAAGAAAGTAAGTTTAAATAAAGAAAATGGCGGCAACTGTAATTAATGAAAAACAAATCAAAATGGAAAAGAATTGAAAGAGAAAAAAATAAAAATGAAAAAAAACTGAATAAAAGAGATGAAAAATAAGGACAGTGATCAAAAGAAAGAAAAATTTAATTAAATATCATAGTTTGGGAAAAACGAAATTAATAAATAAAGAAAGAAACAAGCAGGCAAATAAAAAATAAACAAGGATCATTAACATAATCTATAATTTATATATGTCATAATTTTAATAGTTTTAATAAAAAATGTGTTGAAACAAAGAATAAAACAATTACAGTCAATAATATAAAAAGAGAAATGAAAGAGACACAAAGATAAAACTAAAAAAACAAAGAAATAAAATAGATAAAATACTAGCGTGAAATAAAACTATTTTTCATAGTGAGATTAAATCTGTGTAAGATTTGTGAGCCATTCGAAGTAGAGGGTTACAGAGTAAGAGTGACAGATATGGCAATATATGGAGAACAATAACCGTAGTCTTTAGAATATTCTTTTTCTTCCTTGTGCAGTTGTAGGTGTTCATGACCCTCAAAATCTACCTATCCAGTGTCACTCTTAGCATCACCTCTTCTGTTATTCCACTAAACCATCCCTTTACTCAACTGCATTGTATGTTGTGCGTTGTTTTTTTCTCCTCTTTCTTTCGTCTGAGCATCTTGTTCTCCAAGCCTTCCTTCCTCATTATATGTCTCAAAAACATTAGCAGTCTTTCCTGATGTTAAGTATCAGTTGCTGATTTGTGTCCATCCTTTTCAAAAACTCGCCATAGCTCGCGTGTTCCGTACATGCTTAACATAAGAGTGAAATTTAAAAAAAAAAGAATAAAAATAGGACATTTTGGCTGGACATTTCGACGTGGTGTAATGGTGAGCAATCGGCTATCGCTTGATAAATTTCGACTTATTAGAGTATTAATAGACAGGAAAATCTCATTAGAATCAAAGAAAATAGTGCTGGATTACTATGTGATATCTGTTCTTCTGTATGGCAGTGAATGCTGAACGATCCCATCAAAGATAAAGGAGAGGTTTGAGGCAGCACAAATGTGGTTTTACAGAAGGATGCTGAGGTAACAAGGACACGTAATGAGGAAAAGTTATACAGAAAATTTGACATATCATTAGTCCTGAAAGTAATCCGGATTTGCAGCCAAAATCTTTTGTCAACATTCCCCCACCTGTTCCATTGATGTCTTGAACGCAGAGACGTCTTACAGAACCTGGCATATGCCTACCAGATTTGCGATGGATTTTCGACGAAAGTGGTTGTCTATATAATGGAAGAAGTCCACCAACACTTTAGTCAACTGTATCGTAAGTTGCGCGTTGCCTTTCTTCTCCTCTTTCTGTGTCATGAGCATCGGGTTCTCCAAGCCCTCCTTCCTCATTCCATGTCTCAAAAACTATATCAGTCTTTTCCTGATGTTAAATATCAGTTTCCGGTTTGTGTCCATCCTTTTCAAAAAATTCGTACAGAGAGAAATTAAAAAAAGAATGAAAATAAGACATATGATCTGGACACTTCGACGTGTTTTAGTAGTACTTTTGCGAATTACAGATGCTTGGCACAGATTTTTTCAGATGTCTCCGTGGACACTCACATCGCATAGCATAGAATTTGTCATAGAGGAACAGAACACCCTTGTGATTAAACAATACTAGACCATTCTGCTTCACTACATGCAGTGCATTTTCCAACTGCTTCGATTACAGGTCAGGTCTAAAGTGAGGTTTTGGGCCACTGGTAGTAGCTTATATTTCAATATCTGACCATTAGTCCACCAGATACAGAGCATGATCTCACGTGAGTATAGCCGTTAACTTGCAGCGTAAAGCACAGCTCCCATGGTGACGACTAATGTCTTTCACGCTAAGGAATCTTATACAAGGCCCACTTTCCGTCATTTCTGAGCATTTGATCAAATATGAGTACGTTACAATGTTGAGAAAGCCACGAGAATTGCTTGTTGGCTGCCGACAGTGTGTGGTGTTCTAACTTATACAATTCTGAGGTGCAGATAAAGAAACTTGGAAGCGTTCGGCAAGTTCCCCACTTTTATCCTCTTTCATAACCGTTTCTAGGCCTCATCATCTTGAACTTGTGGCCAGACACAGTGGGTTTCAACTCAAAGAGACTAATCTCCCGACCAGAATTTCAGGAATAAATGTCTGGCGGTGTTTTCATTCACAACATTATTCCCGAAGGCTTGACGTAATCGGCGAATTGATGTTGTTTCTGAAAAACCCACCGTAAAGTCATAAAGCAGACAACTCCAAGAGCGCTGCTTCAACACCCTCATCGCTGGTCGGGCTATGATTGATGTGCGTGCACATCCACTTTAATGTTCAAGAGCAATGAAGACACTTCCCACCACCATTGCCTTCCTGAATCGTGACGCACTCATTTGCGTATCAGAGATCTCTTACCACACGAGGTAAAAAATAAACAAGGATTACCTAATAATTTCAGAGTAATTCTCATATTTTTCTCAAACGAGTGATCCTACCTAAGAAAAAGGTTTCAAAAAGAGAATAAGTCTTTCAGTTTATTTTTTTAAAACTCATTTCACCCAAAGCAAACCAGGAATACCACTACCAAGCATGGGGTTACAAGGAGTGAAAGTAAGAGAAAAAATAAGAGTAGGAAAGATTAAAGAATTGACAAAAACGAACGGGATGAAAAAGATAGAAGATGGTAATTGATATTGCATTTAAATGTTTAAAGATTCTAGTCATCAGGGAAGTAAATGAACGGAAATGAGTTCCACAGGTGGGAAGTGAAAGAATGTTACAGGTAGCCTTTCAGAAATATCTAAACGGACAACTGTATACAACCGCTTCCTAAAATCAATGTGAAAAAACGTTCTGAACCAGTAAAAGCCTGCTAGATAGTAGAACTGCTACTACAAGACTTTTGTCTTGTAGTAGCAGTTCTACTTTCTAGCAGATAATCCCGATGAATGTCCTTGTAGCTGAATAGAAGTCAGGATGCAACGGAAATTTGGTTCTACAAAATGATTTTACAAATACTATGGACGGAGCATCTAACCACCGAGGACATAATAAGTAAACATGAAGAGAAAAGGACATTCTCAGAATCAGAAAGAGAATATCAGTCAGTTAAGTGCCATACGGGAAACACACTTGGGCGATCATGTCTCGAAAGGGACATGAGTGACTGGGCAGATTATCCCGCAGTAGGTTGCCAATGCTTTCTGTGGTAGACTTGTTGCCAGCCAAGGCTATATAACCCAATCTGTCCTGTTATTTAACACATAACTGGAAGGAAGAGACGGATGAATACCTTTCCTAAGGGTATTTGCGTGGAAGTGAATGCAATGAATTCAACTGGAATTCGAACTCTGCTCCCCGAGTTCTCGTTCCGAGCCGATATCCACTGCACCACAATTGGACAAATGTCTCGAATTGGAATTAGAAAAGTGACACTCAATGACATATTTTTAATCCTCCCAACCTCAAGCAAAGCGGGAATACCATTAGTACAGAGGTGGTGGGGAGTGAAAGTAAAAGAAAAGGCTGATTATATGAAGAATTTAGCAAAGGCGAAAAATGATCAGGATTCAAGAAGATAGATGATAGCGATTGATATTGCGTTTAAATTTTTGAAGATTGTATTTATCAGGAAAGCAAATAAACAGAAGAGAGTTTCACAGGCGGAAGGTGCATTTAGCTATTTCAACTATAAATGGGTGAAAACTATATTAGCTGAGTCCTATACGTGATACAAGCTTGTGCAATCAAGTCTCGAAAAGACATGACTGACTGGGAAGAAGATTATCCTACAGTAGGTTTTCATTAATTTCTGCCATAGACTGGTTACCAGCCAAGGCTATAGAACCCAATGTGACCTATTATTTAACCCATAACTGAAGGGAAGAGACTGATTACTACCTTTCTCAAGGGTATTTGTGAGTAAGTGAATGCCCTGCAAAGAATTCAACTGGAATTCGAGCTCGGGCTTATTCGATTTGTCGTTCCGAATTGTTTCACTACACCACAATGCACATCCCTATATACAAATCTTAAATTCATGTAGTCCGGACAAAATGGGTAGACACTCATCAGAGTAGTTGCCATGAAAATCTTTGTGAAGAAGACAATCATATTCTCTTTTGTGCTTGAGAAAAATAACTGAATGAATATGGAAAAAACGTAAAACTCTAAATCAAACAATTTCCGGAATACGATTGCGCATGCGCCTGTTAAAACTTAACAGGTCAACAACATCTTTTTTTATCATGGCTGGCATTCAAACCATCTATCAATGGAAAAGAATGCATCCGCGCTGCGTTTAAATCGCTACTTATTCCGAGTTCTATTTAACAATTTTATGAGCATGACGAGTACAAGACTTTACGGAGAAGCCCACGGCTAAAAGGTATAACAAGACGTTCATGAATTGTAAACGAATTTGTATCGATGCGTGTTGACAAACAATAGATAGCGTGTCAATAGAGACAGGCTGTAGTCGTCAAGGCTGCCCTTAAGCTCTCTCGATAGGTGTCCGATAACATCTTCGTGGAATTAAATCTCCCTCATGCGTAGTGTGAACGAAGTTAATGTCAAGCTTATCCGCATACATGTCCATATAGAAAGCGAAATGTAGGTAGTAGCACTAATAAGAAGACTGGAGTAAAGCGGTAGAGGCGCGGGTGATTAAAACAGAAAGAAGAGTAAGGGCGTTATTGCTAGGTCGATCAAAGCAGATGATTGAATCAATAGCAGCACGAAAGAGACCATCACTAAACTAAAGTTTGTTTGACACGATTACACACAGTAATTCCTCGTTCTGTAGGCCTGACCTAAGACACAAAGACTTTCATAGGCATAAATGCTAAACAAACAAAAATATCATCTTTTGACAATAATAATATTTTGAAAGAATTTAGAATTATTTCTAAAACTTTCGTATGTGCGTTGTGGTGCAGTGGATATCTTTCGAGACATGATCGCCCAAAGCTGTTTCACGTATGGCACTTAACTGACTGACTCTCATCTTGGTTGATATAGATGCTATTATAGAAACAACATTTCAAACAAGTGGTAATCATCAGATATCTATTGATTAATAAATTATGTAAAATATGTTGCTAGAATCCAATATTTTAAATTAAAAAAAAAATTACAAATGTTTAAATGCCATTTTATATCTCCGTGACTCTCAACTCCCTTTTACCTTTTCTAGAACATTCACCTATATTTTTTATTTTCTGTCATCCGTATATTCTCATTATAACACACTGCGTGGTATTGCCTTGCTTGGGGCGAAATCGATTGAAAAACATCTGACCATGAAAATAAAAGAATCCAAAAAAGTGACTTTGTTGGCGTACTCAGTGTATATTGACATATATTCCACATAAGCTAATAAATAGAAATATGATGATGGTCATAGTGTACTTGGTCGAAAGGTTGTGTCTATATTAATATCTATATCAACCAAGAAAGGAACGACAGTTCGAAATTATACTAGCATAAATAACCCCCAGCTTAAGCGAAAGGGTTCACTCGAACTTAAGGAGAATAAGCTTTTTTTTTTGCAATTCTTAAACAAATTCAGGGCCCAAAATCCACTCAAATAAACGTTTATTGAATGAGGTTGTACAAAAATAAGAAATGTAGCCAAACTTATGGGGCACATAGTGAGTACCGAACACGTTACACAATTGTAATGATTCTAGCCAGACAAGATTTAATAAGCAATACAGTCCGTCAACGTTAATAGAAATGTCTATAACATTTGATTTCAGATCCTGCTTCGTCCAATTCATATTAATGCCCTAGGAAAAAATTCAGTGCCATACATGATACACGCTTTGGCGATCATGTCTTGAAAGAGACATGAATGACTGGGCAGAAGATTATCCCGCAGTAGGTTGGCATTGCTTTCTTCGATAGACTGGTTGCCAGCCAAGGATAAAGAACCCAGTCTGTCCTGTTATTTAACCCAAAACTAGAGTGAAGGGACGGATTAATAACTTTGCCAAAAGTATGTGTGCGTAAGTGAATGCGACAAATTCAACTCGAATTCGGCTCCCTGATTTTTCGTTCCGAGCCGATATTCACTGCACCACAGCGTACAACCTAGAATTACATGACATAAAATCACTCATAAATTTACTCTTTAGTATTTCCAGATATTTTTGTATAATTTTGTTAAATATATCTGTTAAAATGAGATATCAGTGTTATTTCGATTCTAAGCAAATTAGACGACAATTCATCCATCGCATCCTGTATTTATTTATTTATTTAATTCTATCTATCTATCTATCTATCTATCTATCTATCTATCTATCTACAGTTAGCTGTCAATTCGGGCAATTGATGTTTTGTTATTTTTAACGACTCCAAAAAACTAGACTGCTATCTATTAATAAACTGAGAAGCCCTTATATGCGTTTTAACAGCATGGCTGATGCTAAACTTTAAGAGATTGACTCCTTGCGACTTCTTTGACTAACGTTCTCAAGTGACATGAAGTGACTATATTAAATGCATTGCTTCGTCAGCTGCTAAAACATTTGGTTCAATCCGTTGTGCTAGACAATTTTATTCTCCAAAATATATTTTTCAGCCTACCATTCATCCACTGCTGCCACATATGGTCCAGTGCTTCTGCTATTTAACTAGAGCTTCTTGATAAAATAAAAAGAAGAATTAACAAAATAACAAAATCATTCAGTTAAGTGCCATACGTGATACACGCTTGGAGGATCATGTCACGAAAGAGACATGACTGACTAGGCAGAATCACGTCCCTTTCGATCCATGACTGACTAGGCAGAAGATATTCCTCCAGCAGCTGCCATTTCTTATGATGGTTGACTGGTTGCCAATCCAAACTACAAAAACCAATCTCTCGTGATATTCAGTCCTTTTATCCAGATCTATCATTTAATTACCATAGGTGATAAACACTCAGTTAGTTTAGAGCCATACGTGATACACGCTTTGGGCGATCATGTCTCGAAAAAGACGTGACTGACTGGGCAGATGATTATCCCGAAGTAGGTTGCTATTTCTTTCTGCGGTAGACTGATTGCCAGTCAAGGTTGTAGAACCCAATGTCTCCTATCATTTAACCCACAAGTGGAGGGAAAAGAGGGATTACTACCTTTCTTAAGGGTATTTGTGCGTAAGTGAATGCAAGGAATTCCACTGGAGTTCGAACACGGCTTCCCGATTTGTTGTTCCGAGTCTATATTCACTGTCCTGCTATTTAACCCATAGCTAGAAGGAGAAAAGATGGATATTTGCACTTAAGTTAAATTCAACGATTTTAACTCGGCTTTCTGATTCCTCGTTCCGAGTCACTCGGTGGTAATGGATTTAGAGAGACAAGTTTGCTAACATCGTCGAATTATTCTAATTTATCCATCTAAATTAATGACTCAAACACATTAAAAATATTGTTGTATATATAATGAATTATTTTGAACATTATTTTTACCGATACTCGTATTTAAGTAGATATTCTGTTTTTAATTAAACAGTATTTTATATTTATATCAACCGGGCTGATTATTTCACGATAAATTTTTATGACGAAAATGTGTGCTACCCAGCAGGATTTGAACCAGCGACCCCTATTACATAGGGAAAGCATACCATTTGATCTGGTACCGTCTTGACCACTCGACCATGGATAGCCTCTTGATCAGACGAGGTTTTTATCATGCTGATATAAATAATCAGGCCGGTAGATATAAATCTAAAATACTGTTTAATTAAAAACAGAATATCTACTTAAATACGAGTATCGGTAAAAATAATGTTCAAAATAATTCATTACAAATTGTCGGTTGCTTATAACCAAGTTTCGTTAAATTTCGTTAATTTCCGTAACATATATATATATATATATATATATATATATATATATATATATATATATATTCTAATACATCAGCTTCTTTTCTCGCACTTCCCGCCTGTGGAACTCCCTTCGATATAATTGCTTTCTTGACGTAATATCAATACCCATCTCTTATCCATATGACTATTTATTTCTACATCAACCCGTATATCTTGTTCTTTTCTTTACTCTCTACCTTCGCAACTATCTTCACACCTGTATTCCCATTCTTTTCTGACACCCCCTGTAACTGGTCCGTCTTTCTCTTCACTTTCCTCCTGTCTGAACTTTTACTCTTATGTAGCCCCCTGCGCATCAGTGGTAGTACCGCTTTGTTGGTGTGAAACAATTAAAAAAATACATATTTTTTATAAGTATACTAAAAAGAAGAAAATGCTTCATGGATAGAAACGAAAAAAAAAACAATCTAAAGATATATATATATATATATATATATATATATATATAGATATTCTTTTCGGAAGAATCGAAATCAAACAATTTATCGTGGCAAAATTCCTTGATTTTTTCCTTGCAGGGATGGAATGGGAACTAAATAGCCAAAAGACGCTTCTAAACTCTGCATAACATAAAATCATCTGCATATTGAATAAACAATTTCTCATCGACACGTGCGCCTGCAAATGGAGGTTAATTATGAATAACGTCTGTTGGAAAATATTTAAACTCTTGGGCATAAAAAAGGAAGCTGATGAAATTGCTTTCTAATTAAGGTAATTAGAGAGAATTTAGCCCATTCTATACAATTACGTCATTTAATACTCAAGACATAAAATTAAACTTTTTTTGTTTTCTTTTTTTCTGGGTTTTCATTTTTTTCTTTTTTCTTTTTTTTTTCTTTGAGCAATACGTCTTTTATTCTCTGTTTGTTTGGTTCAGCCACCATCTGTTTTCTGTCAGTTATTTTGTCTTTCTGTTAATTATAAACAATACGCATCCTTTCACCCTTAATTTAATCTCACTTATGTACTTATTTTTTCATTGCATTATTAAATAATAGGCCTTGAAATATGTTTCCTTAATTGTCATTGTTTTTTGCTTCTAACGCTTATCAAGCACAATTACATACATGTTTGGGTATCTCGAGGTGATGTAATGGCTAGTAGTGAGTTCGATCTTCATTGGGTGCCCCTTACTTTCGGCCTTGTGCCACATATATGCTACTCTTGGAGAATCACCAATTACATATGTCTTAACCTGTTTATTGCACCTTCGGTTAAAACTGGCTTACGGCCATTTCGCTTTGCAACCTGTTATCGTCCGATTAAGCAACGTCGATCCCGCTCAGTATATACATGGGTGAACGCATGGGAATATTAGGTAGTTTAAACTTGAGTATTGTAATGGATAACGGCTTGGGTTGAGAAATCAGAGACCGAAATTCGAATTCCAGTTGGTTTCGTTACGCGCAAATACCCTCGAGCAATCATGCATCGAAAAAGAAAGGTGGTCACTCCAGCGTTTCAAATCTGCTCCAATCAATACTAATCGAGCCATTCTTCCTCATGAAACAGGGGAAAACCTACCCCACCTAAGGGCATTCAGAAACAGAAGTGAGGATAAAAATATATACTATTTCTTTTGAAATGTTTATTCTTGCTCCTTTATACAACACTGAATTTCCTAATATAAAAATGGTTTTAATAAGTGGAGGTGGGTTTAAATTTTTCCCCATGCGTAGGTTTAAAAATGAGGCGGAGCGGAAAATCCTTTAAAGAGTCAAAAAGTACGGCAGGGGTTAATGAAATTACCTCAAATATATAACATCCCACATCCTACTCGACTGCTTAAAACTAGTAGTTATTAGATCTGAAATGTAACCACGATAATCCACTATTATCTATTAGCGAAAAGCGTTGGTGTTCAAGCCCAATTAATTTCAATGTTGATTTCACCTAACTTGTAAAACTGGTGCTATACAATCTTATTATCCCCATTTCTCTCATTCCTTGAAATTCCCGTTAATCGAATGAGAAGATGGTTCATGCCTTTTTAATGGGCATTTGCGCAAATTAAACTAAACAGAATCAAGAGGTAATATAGATTCATGCCTTTTCCAAGGTAATCAGCGCGAAGTGAATGAAACAGAAGCGAGGGGATAGATAGGTTCATGCTTTTTACTGACGTTCTAAACTATACTTATTACATATCTTACAAACGACTTTTTATTATACATTATTATCTATTATATTAATAATGTATGGGTATATTAAGCATTAAAGCATGTTATTTGTTGCAAAGAAATATCTTTCCATCTTAGTTTCTTTACCGATTAATAATGCTTGCACCAAGTAATGCATTTCCTATATATGCCCATGCAACCAACAATCAAAATTTGCAGTCTAAAATGAACATTAATAAGTCATTCCCTATAAGCATAAGTTTAAAAAAGTGGTTACAATCTAATTAAAAATGGAGAAGAAGTTCGAAGCAAGAGAAATATATTTCTACCAAACTATGTTCTATCAAAGAAGGTAGTGAGGATATCTTAGACCGAACACGTGAGCATTTACAATGTTTTCGAAAGAATGGAAACAAAAAAAAATCATACTTAACATTAAGCAGAGACAGCTGAATCTTCTGGGACGCGTAATAAGGAAGGAATGCTTGGAAAATCTGAAACACACAAGGCGGATAGAGAGAAAGAGAGACATACAGGGAAAAACAGTACATAACATTCTTGATGGGCTTAAGCAAATAGATTGCCCAGCAGATTTTGGGAGAAATAACAAGACAAAATATATTAAGTGTTATAAGGGATAAGAAATTGTGAAGGACCATGATCGCTTATATCTTGACGAGACACGACACATAAATAAAAAAAGGAGCTTAAATTCTTGATCATCATACATTTTATTGACGTGGAAGTAACAAGATCACCAACGGGACGTACTAATAGAAAAATTTTCTTTACACATTAATAAAGCAATGTTTTTACTCGTATAAGTTGTATTTAAAAGAGATTCCGCAAAGTGAACGTAATGTGACAGAATAGGCAAGGTTTATTGTGGGTTTAATGTCTGTACCGTGAAAATATTCTGCATTGTGGAGACGTCTCAGGTGCAGTGTAATAAATCCAACCCAATACTTAAAGAAAAGCTGATGCCTGTTGAGATATAGCCTCCTTAGCTTGAGCAAGTATTATTAACAGAGAAACGAATTCCTCTACTGATCAGCTATACAAAATTCTACTCATTAAACCCTATTTAAAAGCATGCCCAGAACGCAAACCTAATGTAGCACAAATTCAAATTTAATATGTTTATCGAAAGAATCATATAAAAAACTGTCAAAAACCCTCACTAATTTCCCTTTGGAGGACGCCTCAGGCATCGTACAATAAAGCCAACGCTCTTCCGACGGGGGAGAAATTGTCTTGATACATATCCCTCCATCCCACTCTTAGGCTTAGGTAAAAATTGTCAACTTACTGGCCCCAAGTTGTAGTTACGCTCTTTTTTTAGGTGATTCTATTCATCTTCTTTTGGGATACCCAGAAGTTAACAAAATTGGTTAAAATGAACGAACGTCAAGTATTATTAACAGAGAAACGAATTCCTCTACTGATCAGCTATACAAAATTCTACTCATTAAACCCTATTTAAAAGCATGCCCAGAACGCAAACCTACTGTAGCACAAATTCAAATTTAATATGTGCTTATCGAAAGAACCATAGAAAAAACTGTCAAGAACCCTCACTAATTTCCCTTTGGGGGACGCCTCAGGCATCGTACAATAAAGCCAACGCTCTTCCGACGGGGAGAAATTGTCTTGATATATATCCCCCCCCATCCCACTCTTAGGCTTAGGTAAATATTGTCAACTTACTGGCCCCAAGTTGTAGTTACGCTCTTTTTTAAAGTGATTCTATTCATCTTCCTTTGGGATACCCAGAAGTTAATAAAATTGGTTAAAATGAGCGAGCGTCACTTTCTAAAATGTGAATGAACATAGGAATGACCAAAATCAGAGATTCAATAAAACGAAACATGATTTCAATTAAAACTGAATACTTTCAGTTTTGTGCCACATCTTAACTGAGCTTGGTTAATCATCATAATAACACATGATTCCATGAATCAACTTTATTTGATCACCCACAACAAACATTAAAACTCATATGTTTCTCCTAAAGTGTGAGACACTAAATGTTTAACATTATTAGGAAAGAGATCTTAGAAAATTAAACATTCACTCAACACAATGAAGACAAGAGGAACAGTAGTAAGCCGTACATAAATTTGTGTAAATGTTTGACAGAGCGAATATTAAAAGAGATAATATAGAGGATACAAAGGACAGGAAATTGTGGAGAGTCATGATTGTCCATAATTTTAAAGAACGCAAGACATAAAACAACGTGAATAATTCAATTAATTATATCGAAGTGTTCCCCAGAATATACCAGAAAACTTCTGCACCGAGCAATCTTTGCAAGAGATAGATCAGATAAAAGATGAAGTATTGATGCCACATCACGGCTAGAATTGTGCAATCCTAGCTTTACAGGCTCGTTTGTGCGGCCTTATAAATGACGAATTGTTTTCCACTTGATAACCCCTATCCCAAGAGGGAAAATTTTATAACCATCGCCGCTACGATATTTTTATGGCAGATATTCACCAGCCATTCTTTCCAAGTGACATATTCTCCGACTCCACTCGTGCTCTGTCACTACCTGTGGAGGTACTTCTTGTAAGCAGATATTGAACTGACGAACCTTATCCCGAGTGGATGGTTCTAGAATTGTTGCAGTCAAGTCGAACGTCAACATATCTATCCTCTATATTCTCATAATATACACCTCTTGTTTCCTCTTTGTACACACTTACAATAAAAATGTTTAGAAATAGTCTACCTTGAGTGTTTCCTGAGCCTTGTATTCGGTAAACGATAGTAAAACCAATATAGGTAATAAGCGTTTGATTATGGAATGCTGATTAAGCGTTTTGATTATGGAATGCTGATTATTGTAGTTGATTATTACTTCTGAACATTGAGTTCGGTCTTAACCGTAACACCAAACGTTTGATATTTCGCATAACTTAGCAAAGCTAATGAAAAAAAAAAAGATAAAATGAAATACAAAATAACAACTCAAGAAAAAGCAAAAAAAAAAAAATAAAAATACGACTTATTGTGGCTGGAGAAATGATTAGCTTGATAGGATAGGCTTAATATTATTATTATGTTATAAATTCGATCCACACTAACTGAATCATAGATTTGGTTTCGTGCAATAGTATGCTAGAATCATATTGACTCTCAGATTTTAACCGGACCAAAAAAGTCAGATGAAGGAGTCACCTAAACTTGCTCCCGACAGCCGAATCCTGTGACCTCGAACCGACATCTGCTTTTACAAGTGTGGAAACCGAATAGAGTCACATATGTTAATAACACTAACAGAGGGAAATTAACCAATCTCTCTGAGACATTGCAGGCGGTAATGTAACGTCCAATTTCGGAATAAGTTCAACAGGAGTGCTTACACAAAATGACTGGCGGTAAATTATGTAGTACTAATGTTAGATAATCTATGATTAACCTACTATTTCATTACACATCAACCGAAATAATTTAAGCTAATGAACTAAAAAGCAGGTGCCTAAGGAAGGTAGACAATTACTACTGGTTCTCACTGAGTGCTTCATTTTTGTTTACATGTTCCGGAGACAAACTAAGCTTTACGCGTCTCTGGGTGGTGTCAGTCAGTTAATTACCATACGTGATACTTACTTTGGGCAATCATGTCTCGAAAGAGACCTGACTGATTGGGCAGAAGATTATCCCGCAGTAGATTGCCATTGCTTTCTGGGGTAGAGTGGTTGTCACCTAAGGCTATAGAACCCAATCTGTCCTATCAATTGGCCCATAAATGGACGGAAAGGACGGATTAATACCTATCCCAAGTTTATTTGTGCGTAAGTGAATGCCAGAAATTCAACTAGAGTTTGAACTCGTCACCTCGATTTGCCGTTCCGAGTTGATACCCACTGCACCACAACTTTAAAATTGACAAGAGTGATATTAATAATCACTATGTGATCAATATTTTTGGCCTAAACTAAGTAACAATCAGTGAGCTTAGCGTGGGTTAATGATCATTTAGCAAGTGTGGTTGAGCATTAGTATTAGGCAATCAGTTCAATTTAAACTTGTGATAGTTTAAATTGACACAAAAAAGTTTATCGAAGGATAAATAAGGCGTTGCTGTGTGGGATAATTATTTCGAAGATATTCGTTTTGACCATTAAAACTGAGATTAGTGAGAATGATAACTCGTCTCTAGCGGTTATAATATTAAATCTCGGGTAGACTTCTCGCCGTGGCCTCTGTTATAACTACTCTTAACTGACCCCAAAGGTCTTTCCTTGATTCATATGGTGTTCTTCCTTGAAGGCATCTAGACTAGTTCATTTGTGTTACCAGAGCGTATTATTAACACCACAACACAAGTTGACCCACATATTTTTGCCTTGTTTCAAAGGCGTGTTACGCTTTCGTATAAATAGAGACTTATGGTTTAGTATAGGACGAAATATACTGAGTGATGAATTTTTTCCACTCTACAATACATTTTTAACAACCAAACTATTTCAATAATTATTAACGAAGGATTGCTTGTGCCAAAGCTGGGACAAGCTTACGTATGAATAAGATCTTACTGTTTTGTTCAGGACGAACTATTCTTAGACATTATTTTGAGTCTGAAATTAAACGTATCAGTCTTAAATCTAAGCCAGACTTTCCCATCATCTGTCTTGCGGCAGCAGGACGACAGAGAAATTCTGACACAGATCGCATGCTTCAGAAATATCCATATGGAATGGTGACGGAGAGTCCTGAAATTTCAGAAATAGAAAATAGAAAACAATAATTGTGAATTTATTCTGTCGATTAGTCTAAAACCCACTGAGGACTTGATGTCTAGGGAGATAGCAATGGGATTTTTTCTACAGTAGAATCAGTTCCTCTTGGCAAATTGCACTCCATAGAGTATCATGTTAATTTTTCTCTATAAATAGTCTTAACATTGATGTATTACCACGCAGACTGGTATATAGATGTTACAGATTTTCTATTAAAAGAAACAAATGATAATAATAAATAAAACTATACCCAATATAATGGCATTCAAGTTAATTGGATGCATAAGACAAACCCCACATTTCTAATTTAAAAGAAGATTCCCATTGAATTTATTAAATACACGGAATAAGCATATATTTTCTTTTCACCCAAATTCTAATGAAAAAACTGTAGGGGGATATTCCTAATTAGCTACTACAGTCTACAATAATTCATGATTATGTGTTATGTTTTCGGTAGGCTATTACAGTAATTTGAATGACTAAAAAAACATTCATGCCAATGTTCTCGAATGTGATTTTTAAACAGATTGTTCATACACACATCTCACGTTCTATACACTTAAGATAAATCATAAGATTTAAGGTTCACATTTTATACATGTAGAATAAGAAGAACCGCTAATTTTTTGTGGAAAGGAGTGTATTGTTAAACGGTCACCGTGTAAGCCGACATATAAGTCAAATAAAAGTGTATGAATCATTAATTAGTTTATTAGAAACAACATTCTTAACTTGATGCGAATTCGTGTAAATTTGTTGCGTACAAAGAATGACTAACCTTCTTATTATTGAAACATATACCACGAGGAGAACGTATGCTCAAGGTACAATGCAAAGCGAAGGTCGCAAAGGCGTTGTGCACTGCAGTCGTACGTCCGCTGCACGGATCTGCTGTATTCTCAGTTCATGTTTTCATGCGATTAAACCCTTCTTCACTAAACCTTTTCTTCCAGTGTTTTTCATACAGTTTTACTAATCAACAGCTATTATCTTTGAAAGTAGCAGTGGAGAGTGACAAGATGGGACTACAAATAAACTTTAAGAAAACTGAGTGCATGGTCATCAGCAAAAGATACAACCCAAAATGCCAAATACAGGTGGGGGATAACAGAATCAAACAAGTCCAAGAATTTAAGTACCTAGGAAGTGTTCTAACAGGAGATGGAAAGTGCGACACGGAGATCCGAAGGCGAATTGGCATGGCAAAGGACGCGTTCCAGAAGATGAGCAAAATACTAACACACAGGAAGATCTCAATAGAAACGAAGAAAAGAGTGCTAGACTGCTACGTGATGTCAGTTCTTCAGTACGGCTGTGAATGCTGGACAATATCATCGAAAATGAGGACAAAACTGGAAGCGGCCGAAATGTGGTTCTACAGAAGGATGCTACGGATATCGTGGACTGAGCATACAAGCAACGACGAAGTGTTAGAAAGAATGGCAACAAAAAGGAAATTGATGCTGAGCATCAGGAAGAGACAACTGAAGTTCCTGGGACATGCAATGAGGAAGGAAAGCCTGGAGAACCTGATACTGACTGGTCAGATAGAAGGAAGGAGAGACAGAGGAAGGCAGCGGATAACATATTTGCAGGGCCTGATCAGGTGGATGACGGAACGGGGGTTGTCAGGAGCAACAGGAGCAAACATACTAAGAGCCACAAGGGATAGGGAGACGTTGAGATCCATGATCGCCTACGTCCTGAAGGGACAGGGCACATAGAAGAAGAAGAAGAAGAAGAACACTTTTGAAGATTATTTTCTATAAATAATGTATATGGAAATTTCCTCGAAATTGTGCGCCCTGTATTCAATGAAATTAGTAAGAAATAATTTGAATGGTAATATATATCCTGCTCCTTATTTGGAAACATTCACATTCATTGACAGAGCTGTTATAAAGTAGAATTTCCGTTGTATTTTATCAGTACAGCGCCAGTGATTTATCTTGCATACCGAAAGCCTGATTTTTCTGAGTGCCTACATCGTGACTGAATGTGACACAAAGTTAGTTTAAAGTGGATGTAATGGAAATATCACAGAAAAATTCTAAAATTCCATTGACAAGTCCTCATTTTTGGGATGTCTCAAACGCTGGGCAATAAACCCAACCTCAGCCCTCTCATGAAAGAGATGTGCTACCTATAGGTGGTGCTCCCCCAACTGAGGCTTGAGCATACATTATTGGCAGAGGAGCAAACCCCTCTGCTGGTGATCACACGTTACTCGATACCGTTGGTACTTTTCAGTGCTCTCACGCGGCTACCGATTGTGGCATCAATTGTGACACATGATTGAAGTTTAAGGTCGGTTTAACGGAGATACCTTGCAAAAATTGCCCACACCTCCACGACATTTCCTCTTTTAGAATCTCCTCAGGCACTGGGCAATCAACCAAACTCTTTCTCGAAGATGTACTACATAGAGTAGTTATTACCATGGGGCTTGATCAAATAATATTGGCAGAGGAGCGAACCGTTCATCTATTCAACACGCGATACTCACATACCGAGAACTCTACCCTTACTGCTTGTAGATTTGTATAATTTCTGCGTGAGCTAGACTAATTAGGTAGTCATTTATATAGTCTATGCCTAAGCTATATTAATTAGGCAGTCATTTATATATACTATGCCTGGGCTATACTGATTAGGCAGTCATTTATATAGTCTACGCCTGAGCTATACTAATTAAGCAGTCATTTATATATTCTTTGCCTGAGCTATACTAATTAAGCAGTCATTTATATATTCTTTGCCTGAGCTATACTAATTAAGCAGTCATTTATATATTCTATGCATGAGCTATACTAATTAGGCAGGTATTTACATATTACAAACAGTGCCGCTTTTGGTTAAAATTCATGAAAGCCTTCTATTAAACATTGAAACTTATAAAATGATTCTGTTAAAACAATTTTTCAAGTAAATAGCTTTCTCAAGTTCAGTAAATCTTAACGGTCTTTCCAACAGTAGATTATTTTCTCAAATCTTCGTTTACGGTAGTGTGGAATGCCAACATCTTGAGTTTTACTTCAAGTTACATGTGCTATCTATAATAATTGTTGGAGCAGTAGAATATTTTCAGGTGATACTGTTTATATTATTTGGCAAAGTTTTTTGTTTCTTCATGCAAGCTGTTTTTGTAATTTGATCGGCTTCATGCATGATATTCATATGAATATTTCGATCTGATGAAGTTATTTCATAAAAGAACTCTAATTTTTTTAATCGTTTTTATACGGAAGAGATTTGTACAGGCGAGAAGGGCGAGAAAAGAAGCTGATGAAGTAGAATTACCTGTTGCATTTGGTTGATCTAACTTTAAATTAGTGGGACCTTGTTGCCAGTCTGGTTGCGCAAGTAAATTATTTTGGTGGGGGCAAAAGCAAAAAAAAAAAAATAAATTGTAGAAGAGACAGAGAGAAACCACATCCTGCCGGTGAGAAATTGGCTGGAGTCCAGCTGCCAAGTCGGGACCTATCATATTACCGATTCTCTTTTGAAGCCTGTCGAGAACACTGAGATGAACCGCAGGGGCACCTGACCAAATATGACAGCAGTATGATGGTTTTGAAGGCATTTACTATGTTGGGCAATGCCGTAAGTAGCTTATTCTATGTTCACTTTCATTATCAGTAATACTAAATTCGCTATAACCGATCCACAAACCGCAGTATCTGAATTATTTAAATTTATTAATTCAACATTTTGAATTTTAATGATGGATTCAAAATATATGCAGTCAGTGCCCTCACTACAATTTCAAGTTTTTCAGTAAAGCTAATGATCTTTTATTTTAGGAAACCCAGGTTAGATGGGATAAATTCTGGCAGATTTGTTGATAATTTAATACGTAAAATATTTGCTTAAGTTTATTTTATTATAAATAAAACATATAAGATATGAATAATTAATGAGTAAGCCATTTATAGAATTATTATTAAGTAGCCTCTATAGCTGCAAAAAATAAATAATCTTTCTGTGTCCTGAAAATCAAATTGAGTGAAACTCAGTGAGACAATTTACGATGTCCTTTCAGGACTTGGGCGAGTTCTCCAAGATTTTTTGCACAGATTATTTTTTGTTTAAATAAATATTTTTAAGCCATTACCTTTTGTGTTCGTATGCAATGTAATCCATACTGCTTCACATAGTTACTCCTTTGACGTGCGTTTGGCAGATTAGCGATTACGGAGCTTTACAAGTTCCTGTTTTATGTTGCTCAATCCAAAAATGATCTGGAATTAGAATAATAGAAATGATGGAACCTACCTTGAATTAAAAAAAAACAGAATATAGAATTAGTAAATCTCAAACACGTCAAATATATCGGTGTAGGCATCAGTAAAAACAAATTTAGTATGTGAAAAAATAAATTGAACATAATAGGATGCGGTAGATCCGTGCAGCGGACGTACGACTGCAGAGCCCAACGTTTTTGCGACCTACACTTAGCATTGTACCTTGAGCATACGTTATCCTTATGGTATATGCTTCAATAACAAGTGTAATGTAGGATAGTCTTTCTTTGTACGCAACAAACAAAATTCCACAAATTCGCATCAAGTTAAGAATGTTTCTTTTATAATAAACTAATTAATGATTCATACACTTTTACTTACCGTATATGTCGGCTTACACGGTGACCGTTTAACAATGCACCTCTTCCCACCAAAAAATTAGCGGTTCTTCTTCTTCTTCTTCTTCTTCTTCTTCTTCTTCTTCTTCTTCTTCTATGTGCCCTGTCCCTTCAGGACGTAGGCGATCATGGTTCTCCACGTCTCCCTATCCCTTGTGGCTCTTAGTATGTTTGAGCCTGTTGCTCTTGGCAACTCCCGTTCCCTCATCCACCTGATCAGACCCTGCAAATATGTTATCCGCTGCCTTCCTCTGTCTCTCCTTCCCTCTATCTGACCAGTCAGTATCAGGTTCTCCAGGCTCTCTTTCCTCATTGCATGTCCCAGGAACTTCAGTTGTCTCTTCTTGATGATCAGCATAAATTTCTTTTTGTTGCCATTCTTTCCAACACCTCCTCGTTGCTTGCATGCTCAGTCCACGATATCCGTAGCATCCTTCTGTAGAACCACATTTCGGCCACCTCCAGTTTTGTCCTCATTTTCGATGATATTGTCCAGCATTCACTGCCATATTGAAGAACTGACATGACATGTATAAAATATGAACCTTAAATCTTATGATTTATCTTAAGTGTATAGCATATGAGATTGTGTGTATGAACAATCCGTTTAAAAATCACATTCGTGAACATTGGCATGAATGTTTTTTAGTCATTCAAATTACTGTAATAGCCTACCGAAAACAAAGCATACAATCATTAAGTATTGTAGACTGTAGTAGCTAATTAGGAATACCTCCCCACAGTTTTTTTTTATTAGAATTTGGGTGAAAAGAAAATATATGCTTATTCCGTGTATTTAATAAATTCAATGGGAATCTTCTTTTAAATTAGAAGTTTGGGGTTGTCTTATGCATCCAATTAACTTGAATGCCATTATTTTGTCTAACATTGAAAATTGCAATAAAACCATAAATTAATCTGGAAATTCTAATCATGTTCTCAGATCGTCTTGTCATATAAAGACTTCCACATGGGTGTCATGCGGGGTACCAAACCTGTTCAGAAAGATCTATACTATCAGTTGTATACAATCGTTTTATAAGATCAGTCGTTAAAAAAAGGCTTTGAGTGAATTTAGTATGATAATCTTGAAAAAGATCACACTTCTTGTGGATTGGTAGTACAGAATCTCAAATAAAAGACCTGTACTAAAACAGAAAATCGCATCACTTAAAAACTACCAACAGCAGCAAGTACTAAAATCGATAGCAAATGTTACTCGAAGAGATAATAATGACATAGTTATTATGGTTACATGCCACACTATTTCAAGTTTTAAGGTTAGGGAAGAATCGATACTGGAAAGAGCAATAACAGCTACTGGATTTGAAAAACTTATTTTGTCTGAAAAAAGGGTTGTAATAGAAAGATTTTATGGATTTAAACCGAAAGCCAGTTGGTTTAAAACGTTCGTGATATATGTATTATATAAATTGAAAATCTGTGTCGAAAATACTTTTTACCCACTCTTCTGAGATTCTTGATAAATCTGCAATGTTATTTATCTTGACATGGTATATGGTTTACAGTTGTTTTCCCACCATTCTAACGCTGCTTCCCTTTTCTTTTTCGATAAATGTTTCATGGTAAATGTTCTGGTGAGCTTTCCACTTTGGTACCTCGAATTGATACTCGTTACTAGACTGACAGTTAGGTCTCAATTTTACACCTGGAATTTCTAGAGATAACCGAAGGTTCTTAGCTAACAAATTTTCTTTCGATATTTTATCGGACTTTTTCTTTGCAGTTAACTTAGAATAACTACGAATTTGTATGCAAAAAATATCTAGCTATCTGCCATGTTTACATTGTAAAAACAACAGAACACTAGTGTGATGAAGCTCAGACTTCGATCAGGTGATCACAATAGTACCGACTATAAGCACGCATGAGAAGACGTCTGTGTGACTGTTGTAAACCCAGAAGAGATCCGGAAAGAAAACTCGAACACGGGTATTAGTGAAACATATATATTTAACGAAAGAACACATACAATAAGTGTTACGCGTCAGTCGTACTGCTAAGTATTAGACCAGGGTGACTCAACTTAACTGAGCCCCCAGAGGCATATTCATCCGGTATTCATAATAACAGAAAGAGTTCATTATAGTCCAAAACGGGTTAGTTCCATAACAGTGACAAAGATAGATTAGGGAGAAAGTGCAGATATTTTTTTAATTACCCTCGTATATTCTATTGATATTCAATCGTATGATTTCTGATTGAATTTTCCACAATTTTAAATTAAGAGTTTTCCTACGCTTTACTCAGTTAATTGCCATACATGATACATGTTTGAGCGATCATGACCGAAAAATACATACCTGATTAGGCAGAAAATTTTCCAGCAGTTGGTTGCCATTACATTCTCTTATAGACTGATTGCCAACCAAACATATAGAACCCGACCTTTTCTGTTAGTTAACTTATCACTAGCGGGAGAAGTGGCGGATTAATATCTTTCCCAAGCGTATTTGAGTGAATGTAAATTCAACGAATTCAAATGGAATTTGAACTCGGCACTCAAAAATCCAGTGTAATTCATGTACGCACAAATACCCTTCCAAGGAAGACAGCTGAGGCTGTAGATTTAGGCCTAAACCAAGGGAAAAAGAGGGAATTATAATACAAATCAAAACAGAGCTTAATCTTGTGAGGAAAATGTTCTGAAACAGTATTGCTTGTGGGAACCGTCAGCCTTTCTTAACAAAGACCTTTCGAATTGCTTATTCTTTTGTTACCGAATTTGAAACCATACGAGAATTATATAAACAGCAGTTCGAGAGACAAAGCAGGATTGATGATTTCATCTTAGATGAATCTATTGCTGATAAATTCTAAACAAATCAATACAAAATGGTTAAAAATATGTTTACGATTCATTTGTATTATTTAATAAGAAACTGCATGTCTATTAAAAATCAAAACGAAGTATGCATGCCGCATTCGTGTTTGGATCTTCCTATTTCAATTACATTATTCTAAATAAAAATATTTATTGTTGATGAAAATGTCATCTATAAATATCCTCTTCCTTTTGGAAAAAAAGATTTTAACCGCATTGTGCCCGCAAAAAATGACCGGAATATTTAAATATGAATAGACACTTCTCATTAGTCTCAGAGTTCCAACGCGAACTCAGCCTCGTCGGAATTTCTGCTTCTGAGCGGAGAAAAACTTAGAAAAGTTGTGCCGAAGGACAGAGTCTTGTCTAGAAAAAAATAGACAAATGCCAGACCCTGCATTATACAGGGTTTACGGGAAAAAATCAAGCTGACGGTTTCGGATTGCCAACGACCACCTCAGGGGTGATTTTTGGTAAATAATAAGAGAGAAATCTGTCTCCCCGTTAAGAAACATTGATTATCGTTATAATATCTGGGTTGGAGCTACACAATTGTCAATTTCTAGTCTTCATAGAGTTAATTACACAGACTTGTTGAAGACAGCATCTTTTCCACTCGGGAGACCCTTTCTCACAGGCACAACACTGCAAGTCTATTGCTAAACTATCACTACTAGTCTGGTAAAAGATCAAAACTGCTCGTCTGGTTAGTTCCATCATTTCAAGACTTTCTAACTAAGATCAGTCATACTGAACCCACGGAGTCGATCTCCCAACCTACGTCATCACTTTCTACCTCTGAATTCCATCTATAGCTTCCATTTATAACTTGAACTTCTGCTTTGTACATAGCTCTTTGAGTTTTACATGCGCCATCAAATGCGCATTTACTTTTATTCATGCAGTTCAGTGTCATACGTAATACACGGTTGGGCGATCATGTCTCGAAAGACACAATACTGACTGGGCAGAAGATTATCCCGCAGTAGATTACCATTGCTTTCTGCAGTAAACTGGTTGCCAGCCAAGACTATAGAATCTAATCTGTCCTGTTATGTAACCCGTGTTAATACCTTTCCCAATGGTATTTGCATGTACGTGCAAAGAATTCAACAGGGATTAGAACTAGGCTCCCTGATTTCTCGTACGAGCTGATATCCGCTGCACCACAACGCACATCCTTATTCCTGCAGTTACACTTTTCATTAAAGATATCTTTGACATTTCTGGCGTTTTATTTTTTATGCAATTTTTAAATTACAATTACAGCTGTAAATCAATTCAACCGTTTGTTTATAAAATATTTTGTGTAATTCAGGCATTTTAGGGAAGTGTTTATTAGCCAATTCTAAAAGTATTACCCTATTTTGAAATTTACCTCTAAATTAAAGGATGGGTTAAACCCAAATAATGTCCGGATGCATGAACATTAAGAAATATACTTTCCATTCGTAAAATCAGGATGAAAATACTATTTCGGTATTCTTGTCTAACTCCTCCTCTCATTCTAAACTTCATATTATGCATCTTAAAATTTATGTTGAGCGTTCGAAATAAAGCGTTAGCAAATCAGTGAATCTATAACGAATTGTGATACGAAAAAGTTGAAACCGTCGGAGCCGAATCGGATGATCTTCGTAATTTTAATATTCAAAGCTCTGCCTGTTAATTCTTTTATGTTTTCTTTACATTTAATTTATATATATATATCTATATATATATATAAACAGGGACTTGTAACATCACAAAAGCAAATAATAAATTAGCCAACACATTATCAAAGGTTCTCGTTGGAGTTAATATTAATGATATATAGGAAATTAAATTTACTTACAGAAGGGAAAGTTGGAACACGTTTAAAAGTATAATTTTATTCAAAATATAATTAAAATGTACGGGTGTTTAAACAGACAGTTCCAAAAGAGTAGTAAAATGGGAAAAGAATAATTTACAATCCCTCCAACAATCGCAAGGAGCGAATGAAATGGTATTTCTGCCTGCACAGCCTAGGCTGATGGATCTTCAATAAACAGCCTCTAAAACACGTAAATGATGGGCCGAGCAGGCACTGTGCATTTTTGTATAGTGATATATAGTTTATATAAATATATACACATATATATATATATATATATATATTAATGCAGGTTTCATTGAATAATATAGACAATTTTGTCTATTAATTTTGTGTAGGATCCGTTCATACCGTCTGATATACTTGATGGTGATGTCATTGAAAGATAACAAAAAATCACAGTATTTGTTTAATTTTTTATGGGGTCTAAGCTTTCGGCCCACATAAGCCATTATCAAAAAGAGTAAATATTAACACACAGTAAACATAGAACATTTAAGCTATTAACAATAAAGATAATTGAATTGAAAATATAAGTCCATCCCTACCGTGGCGGATGGCCGAAGACAGTGATAAAATAGTGGTGTTGTGGTCCCTGGTCTGATTACAGACATTTGAGTACGTTATTGGAAATATCGAAATTGATTGTATTCAAACCAGGTTTAAATTGTTTAATGTAGAGTGCTTCGAGGATTTTTAGTTTCTGCTTATTATTTTCTTGTTTGAGTATGTATGTGTTATCAACAAGCGTTTTTCTCAGAAGTGTGCGTTGATAACCGTGTTGTTCTAAATGATGGAATATATTTGAATTTTTATTTAAGTTATTATTATTACTATTATTATTATTATTAAGCATTGTAATAACAAAATTACACAATATATATACATATATATATATATATATATATATATATATATATATATATATATATTAAAATAACTTTTCAAAATTCAAAAATGTTGAATGAACATTTCAACATGAAATCCCTAAGAGAAATCTCACGTCTCCTCAGCAACAGTTAGTCTATATCAAAATGAGAATAAAAATAAGATTAAAAGGAGAAATACAAAAATAAAAAAGTTAAAGAAATAAAAAAAATAAATAAATAACGGTTAAGATTTGAGAAATATACGTCACAAAAGAAATTTCTGAAAATCAGTCTATTTTTGGTTTTACTTTTAGATAGAGTTGAAAGTGAAGAGATGGGAAGTTTGACATGTCTAGCTTAATAAACGAAAAGGGTTAAGGAAGTGAAGTCGTTAAATTGAGAACTGGGCTAAACAAAACAGAACAGAAAGGGAAGAGGCGGCTTATAAAAAGTGTATAGAGAAAAAATAAAGAAGGGAAAAAAAGAAAAGAAAGAAAAAGTGCAAATTTCAAATAAAAACGCTCGATAAGTGTCAAACAAATTTAACTTTAAATGTTCAAAAGGGTTAAAGTTTTAGAAAAAAAGAGACTTATTTCAAAAAGTATATTTAGGAGAAAAATAGAAATAAGATTTTAAAATTTTAATTAAGTTAATCTAATTAAAAATATTTTTAGGTACAGACAAACTAAATAACAATTAAAGAAAATTATAAATTTTTAAAAGAATATATCTTACAAAGGTTTTATATAAATTTCAAAAACGTTTTTTTTATATAGAGAAAATTTATAAAATTTATGATGTGAAAAAAGTTATTAAAAAGATATATACTAACAGAGGAAAAAGAGAGAATGCATATTTTATAAAGATAGACAATTAAAGGAGACTGGGAGAGGAAGGTAGAGAGGTTAATTTACTATTTAAAGTTAAAATTAAATTAATTTATCAAAAATCATTAAATTTATATTTTTAATATCCTAAAATCTAAAAATTAGAAATTTAAAATTTAAAATTTAAGTGTTTACAAAGCTAACTTCTAGCAGCACTTCCTAATAAATTCCATTCTAAAATTCAGGAGCAGGTGCTGGTAAGGATACTTCAATATTAAAATTTTTTAGCAAACAGAGACAGCACCTATCACGAAAATTCCTCGGAATACGGGCTGAACTTATTAGTTTTCAGCTAATTACAGCCCTTCCTCTTTCATTTCTTTCCTTTTATATATACATACATACATACATACATACATATATATATATATATATATATATATATATATATATATATATATGTAATTTATATATATATATATATACATATATATATATATATATATTGTAATTTTGTTATTACAATGCTTTATAAAAGCTTTATGTCATTATACAAAATGTTCATGTTTCAGGACACAAGTGTTTTTTTCAGGTAATATTTTATAATAATGTTTTTAAGTTTAAAAATGTTTATTTCATACATCATTTCTATTAATCATTGTATACAGGGCGGTATCTTCATATATATTTTTACTGGAACAAAATTCAATGAAAAGTTGGTTAAACAGAGTTTCTTGTTTTCCAAAATAAGAAGCAGATATAATGAGAACAGTTGAGAAACTACAAGACGTTCTGCAAGAAGTAGTTCAAGAAAGCAGAAAGAAAGTACTGCATGCAAACTAAAAGAAAACTGAATGCATGGAAATCAGTAAAAAAATGAACCCAAAATGCCAATTGCAAGTTGAGGATACGAAAATGAAACAGGTGCAGAAAATAAATACCTGGGAAATGTTTTAACAAAGAACGGAATGTTTAATATAGATATCCGAAGTCGTATTGGCATGGCCAAGTTGCATTTTAGAAGCTGAGTAGACTATGAAGATATTTAGCTGGAAAAAAAAAGTGAGTATTGGATTGTTATGTGAGTTCTGTCCTACAATATGGCGATGAATACTGAACAATCTTATCAAAGGTGATTGAAAGACTTGAAGCAACCGAAATATGGATCTACAGAAGAATGTTTTGGATAATATGGATAGAATACGTGATCAGCGATAATGTTTTGGAGAGGACTTACAAGTGAAGGAAACTGATAATTAACATCAGAAAAAGACAGCTGAAGTTTTTGTGACATGTGATGACGGAGGCGGGCATTGATAACCTGAAGCTCACTAGATAGATAGATAGGAAGATAGATAGATAGATAGATAGATAGGAATATAGATAGATAGATAGATAGATAGATAGATAGATAGATAGGAAGAGAGACAAGAGCAAGCAACGCATGATATACATTATAGATGGCGTAGGGGTATTGAATGGAGTAACAACAGAATAGGTATTAAGATCGACAAGGAAATTGGAAGATGTGAAAGGCCATGATCGTCTACATCCTCAAGGCGCAGAGTACTCATTGAAAAACAAAGCTTTTTCCTCAATAATAAAACGAGGATTTCACAAGTATTGTACATTCGTTTATTTTTCCGATTAAAAATGATACATTATCATCATGTCGGTCTATGGAAGCCGACTCCTTATACAGAATGCATTCGTTTATATATCGCTGTTAAAGTGAACACAAAGTAAAGAGAAAATATATAAAGAACCTTAAACTATATCTCATGGACTCGTATCGTTTCGTAAAGACGCGTGCGGGGGAAAAATATTCTGGGTCTCAGAAAGTCTTGACGCCGAAGCCTGATCAGATATAATCAATGTAATCAGGTGTTAAATATAAAAATCAGTAAATGAAACCCTCAAAACTGCAATGTCAGCTAAATGTATCAGTGACCATGGCGACGCGAATAATCTTATCAGTGACGGAGAAAACCTATCAACAGAGATAATTGCTGCAAAATTACAGAAATGATTGTAAATTACCAATAATAAAAAAGTGGTCAATTATGAATTGAGAAGACAATTGTATTTTTTCTTGGCTATCACAAATGAGATATAACACACATTAATTTCTGATTTTATAGTTATAACATATGTATATCCATAGATACAATCGAACTCAAATACATGTCAGGATATACTTAAACATGAATACGTATAATGCCAAGAACAGGATTAGGTAGGGCGCACTAAGAAACACGCAGGTGACGCTAATTTGTAGCAAAAGACGGAGGAAGTAAAAAACTTGTATTCAAGTTACACACACACACACACACACACACACACACACAAATTTCAACATGTCCTTAAAAACGTGTTTCCTCAGCTCCGGGTAACGATATTGGATCAATTTTTAATATTTAACCGAATATTACTAGAATCCATTGGAATTATTTACCAAATCTTTTCATTGTTTTTTTACCTATATATATATCCATATATATATATATACACACTACCGGTCATAATTATTAGGCCAACCCAGCTTTTTTTTAAAGAAATGATGTATTTCATTTATTAGGCTACGACTGTGTTTTCAAAAATTATGTATTTCATACTATTTTTTATTATTTATTGCCAAGTGAATAACTGTAAATGAAAATACAATTGTTTGTTTGTTAATATTGCACAAAAACATGTGCATGAAATGAATTTATAAATATTTAATAATTTCCTAAATTGCAGTTTCATTAATGATAATTCGGTCGAGTTTAACTTGCTTCCATGCCTTGTAACATTTTGCAAAGTAATAATAACAAAAGAACCATTCTATTTTCATTTGGCAATAAATACTAAAAATAGTATGAAATACATCATTTCTTTGAAGACAATCGGTCATTAAATCAATCTGAGCAATCAACAAAAGGAAATTCAAGAGAAATGAAAGAGAATTTAATCTAAATAATATTACGAAGGCATATTACATGTTGAATCTCATAATGCATCCATATCTTTCCTTTTTACGTAGGAAACAACTAGGACACACGCGGTTGCTGAGTCTGAAAGAAATCGAAAAAGAGAATCTTTACTAAGTCGGAAGAACAAAAGAAATGTAATCAGTTGGGCAGTAGAAAGCGATTGACATAGCATTTAATTTTTTGAAGATTAAAATTGGCTGGTAAACAAGCGGCCGGAAGATTATTCCACTATCATGTCGTGTAAGAAAAGAAATTGTTAACGTAGAACCTACGGTTAAATCTAACCATATCAAATATATATTGATGAGACTTTGTTACAAGTATAATACTGTATGTTTTTAGTATTTGTCTATATTTCTGAGATGGAGTAGTATTTACACTATTTACATTATCCGGACTATTGTCCTTATCTTAGTTACCATTAGTACGACGTTGTACGTTGAAATAGCTACAGACGTCGGTTAGTTCTAGTGACTAGAACCGAAATTATGTGAATTCAATACGAGAGAGTACAGGAGTGGTGACCAAGTAACTTACAGAGTCGGGCTAGAGGGACATAACTCATGACTATTAAAAGTGGTTTCGCACAAGGAATGAGAATGATATGCACCTATGATTGTAATAAATGGTTCGGTTCGAATTTTCTATCATCTGAAGAAGGCCGGAGTGTACAATGGTTGAAACGTCGTACAAATGGCAACGAAAATGAGGACTATAGTCCAAATAATGTAAATAGTGTATTTTTTTTTAAATATTAAAATCCTTTTATTTCTTGACCTTATATGAATATATTTGATGTTTGGCATCATTTTGTATTATTACTTTATCAAAACCTCCAATCAGTACAGCATTTAGAAAATCTCATGCACTAGATTTTTGCGTTAGATTCCAATATATTTCAATGGATATTTCTGAGCAGCAGTTGTTGTTGTTGTTGTAGTTACAGTTGTTGTTGTTTGTTTGTGTGTGTGTGTGTGTGTGTGTGTGGAGACACACTCTTTTCCATCTTTATTTTTTCACTGCATTAGTAAACGTGATGTTTTTTTTTTATACAGTTTTTCTTTTTTTAATTAAGCGGCTGCAAAATATTGCAAGTCTAATTGAAGCACCAACAAATGGGAGATCACAATTTTTTTACGGCGTGTGCCATGTAAAATTCCATCAACTCGACCGATTTAATAATATTCCTTTCTACGCCGAGAATTATTTACCCTGGGAGATACACGTTAATTTTTTTTCTCCATATTTTCGTTTCTAGCTAATCTGATATTGTAGCCCTGGTCGAGACCTTGCGTTGTCAATATGAACGCCTTTGGAAATAAAGATAAACAACTAAACACGAATACAAATTCATAACTTCATTACACACAGTAACGACTCTACGCTCAACACAAAATGGGCCTTGTCATTGTCTAGGGAGACCCAGTGTAGCAGCCATATTTTTGTAATTGAAGAAATGTTGCCACATTTTCCTTCAAATTTCTGCCTATTCAATAAATTTGATACATGGTAATTTACGGATTTGTCGTAAGAGAAATGACGTTATCTGAGTTGAATTATTCATTTGATAAAATAAAATATTAAAAGGCAATATATATGGAAAAAATGAATTTCAAAAATAGGTGATTTTTTTCAATCAATTCACCCCGAGCAAATTAGGACCGCCACTAGTTTTATCATTTGTAAAGGAAACAACTGCAATTATTCGTATATATTATGATTTTTCTGGATGAAGACTAAACGTAAATCTACTTTATACGCGGTACCGATTAATATTTTTTCCTGTTTTTTTTTATTTTCATACATGTAACGTGTTCCTTCAGGACGTAGGCGATCATAGACTTCTATTTGCCCCTGTCTCTTGTCGCTCTTAATATTTTTCCTCTTGGTATCACTACCAAACATCCATTTGCTCAAGCTCATCAAATATGTCTCAGGCTGCATTCTCCTGTGTCTCTTCCTGATGTTAAGTATAAGTTTTCTACAACATCATGTCGTTTCTCAATAATATCTTTAGCATCTTTCTGTAGAACAACATTTCTGATGCCTCCAGCGTCTCCTTAATCCTTGAAGAGATCGTCTAACATTACCTGTTATACAGAAGGACAAACATCACCTAGCAAGTCCAGTACACTTTTCTTTGTTTTCAATAAGATTTTCCTGTCTCTCAATACTCTGGTTGGTCTTTGAAATATGTACTTGGCCTTTCCAATGCGTTATCGGATTTCAGTGCCACAAATTCTATCCTCTATCAAAACGCTTGTCAGGTATTTAAATTTCCTTACGTGTTTTATTTTAGCTTCTCCGACCTGCAGTTTGCATTTTAGTGTTTTCTTTCTGCTGATGTCTATAAATTTAGTATTCTTGAAGTTTATTCTCAGTCCTTTTTTCTCGTTTTCTATTGCTACCTTCTGTATGAGGTACTGCATTTTATTTTCTATGCCTGCTATCAGCACTGTGTCATCCACGTATTTTATATTATTGAGAATGTTGCAGTATCTTATATTTTGTGTATGAGTTTTGTTGAACGGCATATCAATTTCTGTGGTTATTTAATGCTAAAAATATGGGGTTATAAGGTATACTTTAATGTTAGGTTATAGTGAAAAGGTTAATTTAGTCAGATTTTAATGAAAAAAATTGTTTTTACTCTTTTTCATTTTAGAAAACTGAAAATGTCTTCTAGTTTATATTCAAAATGTTTGTTGATAATAATTTTTTTGTTCAAAAATATGTTATGGCAATAATTTTTTCTTCAAACTGAATTGTTGGTAATATTTTTCCTTCAAAAATGTATATGCTTATATAAAAGTGTATTTTTAGGTATATATTTCTATAAAAGTGTATTTTTATATTTTCATAGCGTTTTGACTCCAGTTTCAGGATAAACTATTTGCCCATAGCTGGGATCAGAACAGGTGCTACCACTTCGAGTCAGGGTTGAGATAAGAACAACAGCAATTAAGAGGTGGCTCTATGCTCTCCAAAACCTCCCAGTCAGAGGGCTTGCTGCCGGATGCAGATTACCCTCATGCCCAGGACCTGTCTTATATTGTTGTAGATTGTAGATTGAGATTGACGAATCATGGCAAGGGTTCTATCTCCCTAAGAATTAGAGGTTTTCAGTCACTTGAGGAAAAATATTCGGTCGGGTATCTACGTTCATATGTAATTAATATACAGCAAACTATTTTAATCAGTAAATAAATATTGTATTTTTAAAAAGAAATCCACATAGATATTAGACAGATTTTAATCTGTTTAATTTCTGCCAAGATCGACTATTATGTGAAAAATGTTGGTTCACTTCAATGAGAGCATCGACTGCAGCCATTCCTCAAAAAAACGATATCTTTATTGCGGGAGTAATTTCAGTTGTAAAATAATATGACCTAGCTTTCAATTGGCACTTAAATCTGTCAAATGCAGTAGTATATATATATATATATATATATATATATATATAACAAACTATTTAATATAGTACCTTAATATAGTCCTTTAATATAGCCTCTTGTCATTTTGTCCTTCAAAAAACGGTATTTTTACTGCGGGTGTAATTTCAATTGTAAAATAATATGTCTGAACTTTCAATCGACGCTTATATCATTAAAATACAATAGTATGTAATTTTTACTGTATTTCTTTTCATCTGATTTTAATGGGTTATACGTTACTTATCCTTGTTTTTTTATTGTAATTTAGCAATAAAAGATACAGGTATTTTTTTTTATAAGCGTTTCACCCCGAGCAAGGCATGTCACTGCCACTACTGCGCAGGGGGCTACATAGAGTGGAGAAAGGATGATTAAATATAGGAAATGTCAGAGGGTGGGTGATAGGCAGGTAAGGATACCGAGAATGGGGGTTGGGTATATGATAGTGTTCTGAGAATAATTGGGAGTTAGTGTGATAGGAGGTGTCTATTGACCCTACATTTAAACACCTGGAGATTGTAGCTGTCGGGAAAGCAGACTTGTAGAAAGGAGTTCCACAGGCAGGAAGCGCGAGAAAAGAAGCTGTTGGAGTAGAATTTACGGTTACATCTTATTTGTTTAACTGTAAAAGGGTGGGACCTAGTTGCTAATCTAGTACCTCGTGTGAATTCGTGCTTAGGCGGCACCAGTGATCTAAGCTCATCGGAGCAGTAGCCATCATTTCACCCCAAGTAAGGCAATACTTTATTGAATGTGAAATAATATGAGAAAATAGCGTTATTAAGGAGAGGGAACAATAAACGAACTGGAATTAAGGAAACAAAATATATAGATTATAATTCATTAAATCTTTTAAAATATATAAATTATTCATTAAATCTTTTAAAAATAAAAAATGACTGGAAAGCAAAAATCGTGAAATGACTTCCAAAAACGAGAAGTTCAAGAGTAGAAACTGTTAGCATATTACTTTTGGCTGCACCTAGTTATTTCAACTCTAAAATCTCTCACTGTAGCACTGTGTTTAAATTCGTAAAGTCGCGGTAAAGGAAAGTTAAACCTATCAGGACAATTCCTTAGAAAATAGTATACAGGGGAAAGGCACAGGGTTCGTTGCATTATGGAATGCTCTTCAGATTTTGGCAGGAATCTATATGACTAATAGAATCATATATGGATATATTGTTTTCTCCAAAGACGTAAGTGTTGAAGAAAAAATATGTTCAAATTGAGTGTTATCGAAAGTAAAAAACAACTGCCTGTCTTGTTCCAAGATTTAATCCCTTACTCACATGATATACACAACTATTCAATCCCCAAAGCATGCTTCCTGTTTTCAGCCGACTTAGAAGTACAACTGATATATTCTAAATAAAAGAATTCAAAAACAATGTTCAGTATATGCTCATGATACATCTTTATTGAGATCTTTTTTCCGAGAAAACAAATTAAAGAATACCTATAGATGATTTGTTCAGCTGTTGATATATAAAATAGTTCAATTTATGCAAAAAGAAATTATAATAAACATGGTGTACTTTATCAATATCGATTGTATAAAAGAATGCAATTCATATTGCATGGTACTTGTCCATTTTAAACTGGGTTATTAAACTGTTCGTATTTGAGCAAACAGCTCGAATGCTAAGAAACAGAGCATGCAGTTTCCAAATTTCTGGCGGATTTAATTTCGTCATGATTCTCTTTTTTTTCCACAGTCGGTATTCAGCTGACACTTCTATAGAGTGTAGTCGACAAAATTAAAACAAACAACGCGCGTGTGCGAAATTGAAGGCATAAAATGGTGGCAATTTTCCTATCGTACACTGTACTGCTCGGAATGACAGACTATATATACAGTACCGGCCAGAATTATTAGGTAACCCAGTTTTTTTTAAAGAAATGATGTATTTTATACTATTTTTAGTATTTATTGCCAAGTGAATATAGAATGGTTCTTTGTTATTATTACTCTGCAAAAATTTTATTTCCGAATCTCCCTAATGTTTTTCATTCTTTCATTGATAAAACTGCAATATAGGTAATTATTAAATATTTAAAAATACATTTGATACACATGTTGTTATGCAATATTAACAGAAGAACCCTTCTATTTTCATTTACAATTATTCACTTGACAATAAATAGTAATAAATAGTATGGAATACATCATTTTTGTAAAACACTAGAAAGGCCTAATAATTATGGATGGTAGTGTCAGTTAATACATATTTAGGCAACAACATTTCTTTTAAAAATCTTTTGTTAAATATGGCAAACAAAAAAATTTAAATAAATTTTCATCTAGTTTTTTCGGCGTCATTATGTATCCGGTTTGAAAGACATACAAAGATTTATCGTAATTTTCATTGTCAAAGTAACTACTGGACGCTTCTTTAGAATTATTCAAGACAAAACAGTCGAAACATGAAGCCAAGCAAGTATACGGAAGAGAAGGCGGGAAGCATTTGTAGAAGAAACACAGGAAAGCAACATCACACCGGAGAGAGAGAGAGAGAGAGAGAGAGAGAGAGAGAGAGAGAGAGACGACTTAATGCGATAAGCTTCAAAAATTGTATTTAATTACTTCTTCCCACATTTGATATTTAATGGTTTCATTTCTTTTCTTTTGGAAGGCGATGACCAGCTCAGTTGGAAAGATGGGTAGATAACTTATTAATACAGTGATTATTATGTTTTGCTACGACTGGGCTCTTGATGTTAAAAGTGACGGCAATATATTTACATCGATATACCGTCTAAAATGACAACAACATATATATTGATGTGCCTATCAGTGAGCATCTTACATTATGACAAGAAAAAAAGCAAGAAATTCAAATTTCTTAGCCTAACAGCATGTATATATATATATATATATATATATATATATATATATATATATAACAGTCTTTATTATAATACAGAGGATATATATATATATATATATATATATATATATATATATACTTTTCACTACTCGACGACCTAATTATTGCAATAATTAAAATAATAAGGCACTGTTAAAGAGAAAACACACAGCATGAGAATTCAAAAGTGATAGTAAATTATATATATATAAATATAAAGTATATATATATATATATATATATATATATATAATTATTAGTTTGATTATTATTTTTGATTGATACTCGTATTAAAGTAGATATTCTGTTTATAATCAAACAGTATATATATTTTTTGTATCGGCCTGATTATTCACGATAAATATTTGTTACGAAAATGTGTCATTGGACAGAATTCGAACCTGCGACCCCTATCCACATGTCTTCAGGTGGTTTACAATAACTTACAAGTTATTGTCATTGTAAATCGCCTGAAGACACCAGATGGTAGAAACCTGGGATGCATAATATAACTTGTTCTTAAATAAAAATATTCACAATTTCTACAATATCATTGTATTAAACACTTTTTAATAGAACTACATACTTGTCTAATTATATATATATATATATATATATATATATATATATATATATATATATATCACAAATAAATACACCACGGTCTTTATTACTATACTGTTGATTATGTTTGTATTTTTTAGTCTTTTATCAAACTTTAATATATATTTTTGAAGAAACGCATTTTTGTCAGTAGTTGTTGACATCTTCGATACTTTTTTTAAAAAAATGTATAAAACGGAATTAATAATTAAATCGATTACGTCTGGTGTTGCATAAAAATACAAGAAATGCGATGTTTTAGTTAAGAAGATTAAGAATGTAACCCTATTCATGAAACACAATTCGCTTTTGGCAAATTTTATATTTAATCTGCTCTCAAATCCCTATAAAATTTCTTCTGGTAAAAGAAATAACCATTTGCCCAGTTTATTGTAAATATAATCTACTTTTATTTTCATGCTGCTTTCGTAAGAAAACTAATAACGTTTACTTTATTTTAAACATAACCAGATCTTAAAACAAATAGAAAAACTATTCATCCTAATTTTTTTATCAATTCACCCCAAGCTAGGTGAAATTGTCAATAATACGCAATTAAATTACGTGAACTTAAATGACTTTAGAAGGGACCACAAGCCAAGGAAACAAAATATAAACTTCTACTTCTGATGGAGAGACTGAGGAAGGGTGTCAACCGGACGAATACATATTCTTATTCTTCTTCTATGTGCTCTGTCCTTTTAGGACGTAGGCGATCATGGCTTTCTACATCTCCCTATTCCTGGTGGCTTTTAGCACGCTTTCTCATGTTACACTACGCAACCCTCGTTCCGTAATCCACCTGATCAGGTCCTTCAAATATGTTATCTGCTGTTTTCTCTGTCTCTTTTTCCCTCTATCTGATCTGTTAGTATCAGGTTCTCCAAGCCCGCCTTTCTCATTTCATGTCCCAGGAACTTTAGCTGTCTCTTCCTTGTGATCAGTATTAAGTTCATTTTTGTTTCCACTGTTCAGCTTCTCGAACGCGTCCTTCACAATAGTAATTCGCTTTCGGGTCTCTGTGTCGCACCTTCCGTCTTCTGTTAGAACACTTTCCAGGTATTTAAATTTTCGTACCTGCTTGATTTTAAACATAGTCAGATCTAAAAACCAACAGAGTAACGATTCATCTTAGTTTTTTAACCAATTCATTCCAAGCTATATGCAAAAAAATTACGTGAACCGAAATGACTTTAAAAGGGACCACAAACCAAATCCTAAACAGGAAACAAAAGATAAACTTCTACTTCTGATCAAAAGACTAAGGAAGGGTATCAACCGGACGATAGGCGAATATATCTCCGCATATTTAAATAATAATAAATCTATAAAACTAATAGAAAATAAAATTACAGATTTTAAGCCGAGATGTTGCATATGATAAAATAAGGATAAAATATAAAAATAAAACAACGTAAAATTTAGAACAATGAAGGTGCGATTAGGTGACGGGTATCAAATATATGTATTTTATTATGGTGCTCATGAATTTCTAGACCTAGGGAGATTGTTAATGTTTATTAATTCGGCCTTTATGTTATACATAACCAAACTCCATATTGCTTACAAATTTTATCAAAATTTATCAGGTTTTTATCAGAAGATTTGTTGTAGATTGAAAATTGGATGTGTGGATTGGGATGTGTGCATTTGCGTGGAATAGTGGAAGAATAGAATATATATACATTTTTTATATTAAAATAGAAATTTATTGATTGAAAATAATAACAAGAATTCGTAAAAGTTAATGTTATTTAGAAATATTATTAAGACGTTAAGGGTCGAGTTCGTAGTAGTACGTTGTTAGAAATAGTTCATGCGTACGTATGTATGTATAAGCGTTTGTTTGGTAAGAATGCCTTTGGATATGGAGAAGAAGTAAAATTAGCAGCACACGAGAAAGAAGGAGAAAGAACGATGTGCGACGCAACCTTACATCCGGGTTGTGGTTGAAGTTTCCCATATTATATTTTAGTTGTGTCCCTCTCTCCCTGCTCCCATCTGACTGACTGGCGCTGATCGAAATCATTTATAGTCATCCATATTTTTTGCACTGGATCGCTAAATCTATTTGGCCTTGAAAATCGCTTCCATTTGCCAGAAAACTAATTTAACATGTACACACGAAATCCGGTTTCGACTTTTTCGTTATGTACAAGCTCAATCCTTTTTCTATTCGGCAAAACCAGTATTTCGCACGTCATTTATTGAACCTGTAATTATTAAGTTCTCCAGGACCTCCTTCCTCATGACATGTGGCAGAAAGATCATCTGTCTCTTCCTGGTGTTTAGTATCAGGTTTCTTCTCGTTTGCATCCTTTTCAACACCTCATTGTTGTACACGTACTCTGTCCATGGTATCCTCAGCATCCTTCTGTAAAACCACATTTCTGCTGCATCAACTCTCTTCTTTATCCTTGATGAGATCGTCCAGCATTCACCTCCATACAGAAAGACAGATATCACATAGCAATTTATTACTCTTTTCTTTGTTTCTAATGAAATTTTCCTGTTGTTCAGTACTCTGGTTAGCTTCTGAAATGCGTCATTGGCCATGCAAATACGCTTTTTGATCTCCATGTCGCACTTTCTATCCTCTGTCAAGCACTTCCCATGTATTTGAATGTTTTTACTTGTTTTATTTTTTCTCGTGCAAATTAAAGAAACGGTTCAATTTAAAGTTCCTGAAGGTTACTTGGATCACCAATCACTTAAAGGTCCAGAGCACAACGACTGACCGTTGTGATAATAAGAACAAAGTCTGTGTGCGAAAGATAAAAACTCTTAAATTACATTTTATAAAGAATTCTGAGAAAGAAAACATAAAATAAATTTGCATGCTGTAATACTTGGACAGATACACTTTTCTGAGAACCCTAGAAGTTATCCCAGGATTCGTCATTGGAGGCCACAATTTGAACAACATAAGGTACGCAGATGATACAATGTTGATAGCAGATACGGAAAAGAAGCTACAAGATCTCCTACAGAAAGTAGCTGAAAAGAGTGACAAGAAAGAACTACAAATAAACTGCAAGAAGACCGAATGCATGGTCATCAGCAAAATTAGCAGGTTAAATGCCAAATAGAGGTCGGGGATACTAGAATCAAGCAGGTACAGAAGTTTAAATATCTGGAAAGGGTTCTAACAGAAGACGGAAAGTGCGACACAGAGATCCAAAGCCGAATTGGAATGCAAAAGGACGCGTTCCAGAAACTGACTAAAGTATTAAGAGAAAGAAAGATATTAACAGAAACAATAAAATAAAAAAAATAATAAAAGAGTACTAGATTGCTATGTGACAACAGTTTTTCAATATGGAAACGAATGCTGGACAATATTATCGAAGATGAAAGAAAAACTTAAAGCAAGTGAAATGTGGTTCTACAAAAGGATGCTGCGGATATTATGGATCGAGCATGTGAGCAATGATGAGGTTTTGGAAAGGATGGAAACGAAAAGGAAATTAATACTGATCATTAGAAAAAGACAGCTAAAGTTTCTTGGACATGCAATGAGGAAGGAGGGCTTGGAGATCCTGATGCTAACGGGCCACATAGAGGGAAAAAGAGACAGGGAAAAGCAGCGGATAACTTATTATAAAGGCCTAAGCAGGTGTCTGACAGAACGTGGTTTCCGTGGTGAACAGGAGAAAACGTGCTAAGAGCCATCAGTGACGGAAACGTGGAAAGTCATGATCGCCTACCTCGTGAAAGAACAAGGCGCATAGAAGAAGAAGAAGAAGAAGAAGAAGAAGAAGAAGAAGAAGAATACTGTCTTTGTTTAAATTAACCGAAATTTAGAAAAAGCGTAATAAGACTATCGAAGGAACAAGACTAGGTTTATTACATACTCACATTTCTTCTTCCTTATGCACCTTGTCCCTTTCTGGACGTAAGCTACCATAAAATTCCACTTGACCCTCTTCTTTGTGGCTCTTAATATTTTTCCTCTTAGTATCTCTCACAAACCCCCCTCCTTCATCTATTTGCTCAATCCCATCAAATATTTATCGCACAGCTTTATTCGTTACTTTTGATTCAAATTGTTTTTAAGGAAAGAATAACATGGCGTTAATATGAAATCATGATATGTCTAGATATAGAGATAAAAAAATATCATTGAAATCTTCCATTAAATATTTCTCTCTCTCTCTCTCTCTCTCTCTCTCTCACACACACACACACACTAATATATATATATATATATATATATAATTTTGATCAAAAAGTATTTTGGTATTTAATCTTTTTCGACGTAGGCACGCATTTTATACAGTGTTCTTTTTTTTTAATATATATATATATATATATATATATATATATATATATATATATGCCACTTCTGACATTTCTGAGATGAGGTAGTATTTACATTATTTACATTATTTGGACTATTGTACTCATCTTTGTTGCCATTTGTACGAGGTTTTGGTCGTTGTACGCTCCGGCCTTCTTCACGTGCTAGGAATTTCGAACCGAACACTTTCTTACAATCACTGGAGTATATGATTTTCCATCCTTGCCTAGGAGCTTCCTTAAGTATCTATCCATTTAAGGACACATGGCCCAGTTGCGATAGACGTTGGTTAGTTCCTGTGACTTGACCCTAAGTGTTGTGTGTTTAATACCAGGCTACAGCAGTGGTGAACAAGTAACTTGCAGGATTAGAGTGAGAGAACTCATGTCTTCCAATCAGGGCTTGAATATATTTTAGCTTTGCATTTTTAGTTCATTTGTGTTGGGTGGGGTCTGCGTTGTTGTGCAGTGAAACGAGAAATCGGGGAGTCGAGTTCGAATTCCAATTGAATGTAAATACACTTATGCCAAATACTCTCGCGTAAGGTATTAATCCGTCTCTTCCCTCTAGTTATGGGTTAAATAAAAGGACAGATTGGGTTCTGTAGCTTTGGCGAACAACCAGTCTACCGCAGAAAGTATTGGCAACCTACTGAAGGATAATCTGCCTAGTCAGTCATGTCTCTTTCGGGATATAATCGGTCATTCATGTATCATGTAAAGCACTTAACTGAGTGACTGGATTGGGTGTGCATTGAGGACTTCTTTCGAACTACCATCTGCTGATCCAACCAATCATTGTTTGGCTAATATATATATATATATATATATATATATATATATATATATATATAAAGAATAATTCTAAATAACAGCCAACTGACCTCCCTAGGTTTAACCCTACGGCACGGCAAGTCGGCTCTCTGACGAGCCGTAGAGTTAAACCTAGGTGGGTCTGTTGGCTCTTATTTAGATTTATTCTTTCTTTGTTGCTCTACTATTGTATTGAGCACTTTAGTGTTAGGGTTCTCGTCTCGGGGATTTTTTCTTTTCTACGAGTATTTTGATGTATGTTCAAGTACTTAGTTTGTTTCTTTTTTTACTTCCCCTTTTTCGCCTCCGAGATTGTTCTCGGTGAGTTTTTCGAGACGAACTGAAATATATTATAACAATTATTAGTATTAGCATTATTGTTATTATTGTTCTTATTATTATTATCATTATCATTATATATATATATATATATATATATATATATATATATAGAGAGAGAGAGAGAGAGAGAGAGAGGGAAAACAAAAGCTAATCTAAGCTGACTCGTATCGATTTCTGATGATATTTATGAAGGCAGATGTTATGATTTTGTTTTTAACAAAAACATATTCACCTTCAATATCTGTTTACATTTCTGAGATGAGATATAGCAATTATTTACGCTATATACATTGGAATTTCAATCTCCAGATGAAACGTCTGGACCTACGACGGCCGAAACGAACAATAGAAATGATGTAAATAAAAAACTGAAGCTTGTAAGAGCCATCAAGCTCAGACTATTGTTAGGCGCCATAATCGTCAACGTCCTGAAGATACACGGAACACAGAAGAATTCTGATAACAATTCCATCCTGAAGTCACAGATCTGCATATCTTTTCTTCTTTGATACAGACTTCCAATTACATTCAACAATTTGTTCTTATTCTTAAATTATCAACATAATCATTTTCTTCTTTTACTTTATTCTCTATGGCTCTGAATCTTCAGTTATTTTTTATTTGCTATAACTTTCTTAGTAGGCCAAAGGCAAAATAGCACAAAATCAATACTGAATTACTAAAACCGATCTTGTTTTATAATGGTTTATATAATTTCTCTACTGTGACATTTATGAAAATGCTGACTAAACTTGTTGTAGAAAGCTATGGATTTTTTTTTATTGTTTCCGCAGCTTACACGGATCGTTCTGGTCGACAAGTTCTATTTTGGTTGGCATCTATGCGACTTTGTAGTTAAATTACTGGAACGGTTTTCTTTATCTGATCCAAATTGCATAGAGCAGAATAAATAGCTCCCACATATACCTCCTGGATATACCTCCCTAGCTAGATAAAGACACAACTGTTATTAACGTCATACCATTAGATGCGTGGTAAATGCTGAAATTATTTCTGTCGCACCCTGTACATTTTCTTCACTTGATATTATATATCCACTATAAAGGTATGCAGAAATATACTTTGATATACAGGGTGAACCCAAAGTGTGGATATAGGTAAAAATGCATATTTTCAAGAAATAAAATTTTCAACAATATTTTATGGAATTAGAATAATAACAAATAAGATCTTCAATATGATTTCATTCGTTTGTAATGCTAAGGTTGATGCGCTTTGCAAGATTCAAATCAACTCGCCACATTGTTATCAAATTTTAGTGCATTTACGCTTTATGCGTTCAATCAAATGCGTTGCACCTGTGATTTTCATTGAGTACACCTTCTTTTTTAGTATAATCTAGAAAAAGAATTCAAAACCATTTTTAATCTATGGAAGTATAAAAATATAGTTAATGATATTTCTTTTTAGTTCAGAAGTGGGGAAATCGTGTATACGTATTAAAATAACTTTCTGATTTTACTTTTTTTTTTCGATAAGAATCATTAAGTTATAGGATAAATTTACATTCTAATATCATTTAGGGATTTATTATAGTATATATTTAAGCACAGTGCAAGATTTTATTTTCAGTTTTTTTCTTTCTTTTACTGTTGCACCATACACTGGTAAGTTTTTAAAGAGGTTAAAAAAATCAGAGAGTTAAATTCGAATTCTAGTTAAAATGACTTATCCGCACATCCTCTTGAGAAAGTTATAAAATCCATCTCTTTTTTCACCAGCTATAAGTTAAATCAGTCTGGAGGGAAGAGATTGATTAATACCTTTCCTAAAGTATAAATGGCACTTAACTGAATGAAGATGTGCGTTGTGGTGCAGTGAATATCGGCTCAGAACGCGAAATCGGGGAGCCGAGTTCGAGTCCAATTTGAATTCATACCCTTGGGAAAGTTATTAATCCGTCTCTTCCTTCGAGTTATGGGTTAAATACCAGGACAGACTGGGTTCTATAGCCTTGGCTGACAACCAGTCTACCGCAAAAAGTAATGGCAATCTATTGCGGGATAATCGAGCGTTTATCACGTATGGCACTTAACTGACTGACTGATAAGTTAAATAGCAAGATAGATTTATTTCTGCAACTTTGACAACCAGTCTACAGCAGATAAAATGGCAAATTACTTCGGAAAATCTTCTGCTTAGTCAGTCATGAATCGAAGAAGACATGAACTTCCAAGCGTGTATCACGTACGACAATCGACTGAATAAGTGATATTACGTTGAAGAAACATCGGAGCCGTATCATTTCGTTAGCTGAGTATACAGCAATATTTTAGAGTTAGCTAAACTATTTTCCCACAAATATACTTCGTAGATTTGGTACTTGGTACCTGGCTGTGAATATCGTCTCGAAACGGGAAATCAGAGAGCTGAGTTCGAATTCCAATTGAATTCTTTGCTTTCCTTCATGCACAAATACCCTTAAGAAAGATATTAATCCGACTCTTCTCCCTCCAGCTATGAGTTAATTCATGGGACAGTGGGTTCTATATCTATGGTTGGCAACTGCAGAAAGTAATGGTGACCTACAGCGGAAAAATTCCAGTCACTCATGTCTCTTTCGAGTCATGATCGCCCAAATGTGTATGGCACTTAACTGACATAATTAGCACCAAATTGTTTTTAAATAATTAAGTTCAACTAATACCAATTCGAGTGACACCCAGCGTATTAAAATATTCATGCAGAAAGAAGTGTGTGATCTGAAAGAGAAAGGAAGGAGGTGGTAGGAAATATATATCTACCAACCTTCCATGCATTGAATGCTGCTGCCATACCTAGTCGGGTGCCCCTGCTATACACCTAAGGCTCCATAATAAAATCTAACGGAAAAAACTGTAATGTGATCGATCCCAACTTGGCAGCTCACATACAGTCAGTTTCTCACCGGCGCAATGAGGCTTTCCTGTGTCTCTTCTACAAATACGTTTACTGCTTCTGCTTCAATGAACTTAGCTCACTTAGCTCACTTCATGTTAATTTACTCGAGCCACAAGATTAGGTTCTATCCATTTATTGTGAAACGAATAAAATGTAAACGCAAATTCTATTCCAGCAACTTCTTTTCTCACACTTCTCGCCTGTGCAATTCCCTTCCATTTACTTGCTTCCCCGATAACTACAAAGTCAATAGTCAACTCCTCTCTCACTGAATTGCATCCTCTCTCTCATGCTCCTTTCTCCGTCCACTCGCAGCAGTATTCTCTTCCTTCTCTTACTCACTTCCTGACACCCCTATAACCTGTCACTCTTTCTCATAAGCTTCCTCCTATGTAACCCCCTGTGCACCAGTAGCAGTAAACTGCCTTGCTTGGGGCGATACGATTATAAAAAAATGAATGTAATATGGATTTTCAGGTAGACACCTACGCAAGTGTCTGTCATGCACAGTAAAAAAAAAAAACGAAATAAAAATCTTGAGGAATAAATATAGAAGATTTTTCGATCGATTTGATTAGTTTTATGGCTTATCAAACTTTTACAGATTATTTAAAGCCAGAAAACATTTATAGATTGTAATAATTATTTTTGAAATATTAATCAGTTACTTATAAAACAGTTCCTAATGAACTCATAAGCAGGGAGGAAAAGAGTCGAATCGTTACCTTTGAAAGGGTATTTGCACCTAAATGAATCTATGGAACCCAACTGGAATTAGAAAACCGGTTCCCGAGCTTCCAATTTCAAGCCGTTATCAAGTACACTTCTCGCACATCTAAGCTTACAGTGCAAGGTATTTTTAAGTAGTCATTCATCAAGACATTGAATACACTCAACGTTACTTAACTTTGGAGAACATACAAGATCCTGTGTTTTAATATGACATGCACGTAAGTCGTGAATACGGGGAAAATTAGGATGTTTCGATTCTGTTGATGAGGCATGGTGGTGCCTAATTAAAAAAACTAATGAAACAAAGGAATAGATTTAATCTGAACTATTGCCATTGAAATGGAGATAAATTGACATCAGGTTTTTAAGATTTCATTTGTGACACCTAAGATACACTATGGAAATATATATATATTTTAATCGTTTCACCCCAAGGAAGGCACCAGGGGCTACATAAAAGAGTTTAAGTTTTAGACAGGAGGAAAGTGAGAAGAAAACGAACCAGTTTAACGGGGTGTCAGAGAAAGGCCAAGAGAAGGATGGGAACAAAGGAGTGAAGAGAGTTGCGAAGGTAGACAGAAAGAAAAAGAACAAGATACATGGAGTGATGTATAAAGGACTGGAGTTAAGCGGATAAGAAATGGGAATAGACATTGCAACTGGAGGTTGTAGGTGTCAAGAAAGCAAGTACACGGAAGAAAGTTACACAGGCAGGAAGTGTGAGACAAGAAGCTGGTGAAGTAGAATTATTGCCTGTATTTGGTTGATGTAACTGTAAAAGAGTGGGACCTTGTTGCCAGTCTGTTTACACGAGTAAATTCTTGTGGGCGCACCAGGAACCTAAGTTCGTCGAAACAGAAGCTTCTATTTGCAGAATAAACAGAGGGAAGCCACATCCCACCAGTGAGAAAGTGGCTGGAGTTGAGCTTCCAGTTCGGGACCAATCATATTACGAAATCTCCTTTGGCGTCTATCGAGAACGCTGAGATGAACAGCCTGAGTGCCTGACCAGATATGACAACAGTATTCCATGCACTGTTGGATAGTTGATTTGCATATGTGCAAAATGGATTCAGGCGGAAAAACCTCCCTGGTACGACACAGTGCCCCATCCTTCCTAGGAGTGAATTAAAAAGACCCTGAAAACGTTTAAAATGTCTATCAATTTATAGACTAATTGGTTGAGAACGAGTAGACTATAACATTTGTCGGCATCTAGTCTAGGAGAAGTAAAATTGTGATTTTAATCATGTTGGTTGTGGAAATGGGAACTCCATTTCATAAAAAATATGATAGCGAAACGACAGCACTATCAAATAGAGCAGTGTATCCCAAACGGTGCAGCACGTCTTATAGGAGGATAGCAGGTGATGCGGTGAGATTGAAAGACAAGGAAAGATTTAAAAAACAGTTTCAAAAAATTCATATGCTAAAAATATATATGATTTCAAAATTTAAAAATGCTATCATGGATTACTTATCACTGTGATAATTTTTGCATGTTATAAAGTATTAAGAATATACTAACTAGGTCCGCAATTTGGAGAAGAAGGTTACCAATAATAATTTTAACTTCTCATACGCTGGGATGTGCTTTGTCGTCCTCGGAACGAGAAATCAGAGAGCAGTGTTTGAATTTCAGTTAAATTCATTGCACTCACTCACTCACTCACAAATACCCTTGGGAAAAGTATTAATCCATCTCTTCCCTCTAGTTATGGGTAAAATAACAGGACATATTGGCTGGAAACCAGTCTACCGCAAAGGCAACCTACTGCGGGATAATCTTCTGTCCAGTCAGTCATCTCATTTTTTAGACATTATCGCCCGAGCGTGTATCACGTATGGCACTTAACTGATTAAATACACTGTTATCTCCCTTTCTTTCTGTCAGTTTTATTATTAAATTATTTTTTCATCATATAAAATTTGTGAGGCGTGAGCCAATATTTTATTCTAAAATATGACCCAGAGAGAAAAAAATTGGGAATATTGGACTCGATATCTGCTACTGTGTGTTTATCCGTCGCATGTGAATCTAATTTAGACTGACTGGATTAGTTGCCTGCCTTGGTAATTCACGCACTAAATCTACCACTCGGAAATACATATGTTTTTAAACACCTAACATGCCGTAATTCATTTTGTGATAATTTTTTGCCAATTATTTGTCCCCTGATATTATCAATTTTTCACTCTCCATAAATTACTTGGTTTTATTCATGCATTATCAACACAAATATTGAAAATCGATGGTTGACTAGTTCAGTATGTTCATATGCAATATATCAACTCTTGTTTAACGTCCAAATCAGATTTCTATTTATCTGAATCTGAAGATAAATGTCGGTTGGTTATTAATTTTCATAATATTGTTCACAAAAGTATAAGGCTAGTAGTAGCTGTAGTTAAAGAGTTATTGAAGAGTTTCTTTTAAAGTTAAAAAAAAGAAGCTAAAAGGAGAATATTATGAGAATATATAGCAGTCTTTCTCAACCATTTTAAACAATGATTTAGCTAGGAATAAATAAATATATCACGGCAAACGATATCATTCAAAAGAAGAGAAAATTAGATAATTTAAAAAAACACTGGAATTAAATTTTCTACATGATTAAGCAAGAGAATAAAGCCATATGCATATGCTGTTCCCAAACAATTATTTGTAAGTGTTCTTCTGTAAAAAGACATTTTAAGTGTTCATAAGATTTTAAGCAATAAAACTGAGGAACAAAGAGAATTGATTTTTTTGTGAACTGAACCAGACATAAAACAGGCTGATAATTGTATGAACTTTATTTCAATAATTCCTAGTTATAACTTCGTTGCTGCTTGTTTTGAAGATTCGAAATTTATTGCTCAACTTCAGAAACCATTCAGTGATGGCAGACAAGCTTGGCTTCAGTATGCCCCTTTTACATTTGACAATTTTTCCAGAAAAGAATAAAACTTATTCAGCGCATGAAAGATTTGTTTTTGAGTCGGAAAATATTTACGGATAGGATCTTTCAGATGGTAAGTAATCTAGCGGAAAAAATGGCATAAGTTTTGTCTTGATTTTAAAGTGTTTTTTTTTCTGTTTGTTCGGATGGAAGTACAGACATTACATCATCAGGGTGGATAGCCGAATTTTCTCAATTTTGTACGGGTGACGAAGTATGAGGATTTTCAAAGCTCACAAGTCCGAATATAGAGGAACCCAGTGAGGATCAAACTCACTATTCAGTCGTAATTGTTGTAAGTAAACAAGCTTGCTAACCATCACACCACGTCGTATTTCCTCAGCCTCAAATTTTCTAAGCGTAGCTTAGATGTAGCACAAGACCGAATGTATGGGGTACCCAGTGTAGATCAAATTTACTATTCAGTTATAATAGATCTAGCTAGACCAGCTTGTTAAATAATTAAAACAATTAAACAACGCCGATATTCTGAAATGACTTGATAATCGTAGCTTAAATGTCTCACAAGGCGAAACGTATGGGGCACCCAGTGAGAATCGAGTTGTAATTAATCTAGCGCAGAAAACTTGCCAAACATTGCACCTACCAGTTAGTAGTTTCACAGGGATGATGAAGTATGTGACGTGATGGTTACCCTCGTAACACTACCTGAGCTGAAATACGTAAATCAGTTTTAAAAGAATTATCTACTAATTATTGGGTAGATAATTCTTTCACAACGGCTTTACAAAACTCATCAAAAGTAGTGCTTGCCACAACAGTTGGTATCTCCGACATGGTTGGTATGACTGGTGAGAAAGGTAAAATTGTACATCTGTGTTCAAACGATGTACGTCATCCAGTGATATGTTTTCATTGCACCATGCATGAGGAGGCTTTGTGTGAAAAAGCTGGTCTGAAGGAACCTAAGTGAAGCAAGCAGTTACTGAGATTCCTAATTACACTTCTGCTCGGTTTTATAAAAAAGACAATTTTAATGATACACGCTTGGGCGATCATGTCTCTTTCTGTCAAGAAAAAACTGTCTAGCATGATTCAGTGAACCAAATTTTTCTAGCAGCAATTGTTTCAATATAGTATTTCCACCTCATGCAAGTAGAAAACTTTGATCCGAGAAGACGCAATAAGTCACTATCCTGAATGTTAGCATCAGCCGTGTTAATTAAATATATAAAAAGTTCTCCTAGACTATTAAAATTGTCTTTGTTTTTTTGTTTTGGTGATGTTAAAATTCATAAGTCCTTATTTGCACAATTTAACAAGAGAAAATACCTCAATTTTAAAATCAGCTGCCAAATGACCTTGTCGAACCGATCAGAATAACCATTAAGACATGAATAATCGGTTGTCGTCTTCATAGATACCGAGTTGAAACAGATGCCATTTAGAAGGTCCTTGACGAAAAGTAGATCTAAGAATAGAGCCCTGGGGAATACTTGTGTTAATGCAAAAATCTCTAGAAGTAAAGCCATTCAAGACAACTATCATTACGTGATTCGATTAGAAAAATGTATTAAAAAAACGATGTTTATCTAAGGAAATCAAATGGTAAAACTTCCTACCGTTAACTTAAGCTATTCTCTCCTTCTTTCCGGTAGCAATCTGATATGAAACTATCTACAGAACGGGAAAATATTCCGCTTGAAAACATCATTTTTTTTTAGATCAAACAAAGGATGTAAACTTGTGTAATGCATTCCAGAAAGAAATGTAGGTGGCAAGTGATGCTCTAGGTGACATTGCATAGCTGTCAGACAGCTAAATGAGTAACACTTAAAAAAATCATAGATGATCGTTTTAAGAAAACTGTCCAACAATGTTATATTGTTTTCGATAGTTTGCATGAAAATAAATAAGAAACTACTTTTCGAACAGCCGTGTAGAATCTCATGTATGCAACACGGGAAACAGTAATGCTTTATTTTGTCGTAATGCAAACAATAAATCTAAATACAGATTCTTTTTGATTAGGAAGGCTTACGAAACTCATTCGACAAATCACGAAACACACAAGGCCTCCTCGGGAGGAAATCGAAAACTACGCGGAAATATCCTGTAAATTATTGCAAATATATTTTTGCAGGAATAGACATGTGAATATAAATAATTTCTACAAATATAATCGGATTCAATAGAATAAATACGAGATTTGAATTAAAAGATGCAAACAATAAATTGACACAAAGATATAAAATTTATTTATTGTCAACAAAACGCACAAACATATGAGAGAGAGAGGGAGAGAGAGAATCAGAGAGAGAGAGAGATAGAGATAGAAAGGGAAAGACATATAAATCAACTGCAAATAGTGATTTCAAAATTCACTCCTTAAACGATCGTCAGCTTATGTAGACCATTCTTTTCTTATAAAATGAAATTATTAGATTATATATATATATATATATATATATATATATATATATATATATATATATTACGTGGCAAATTCTTTGCATTAATCCTATCAACGATTTCTTTTTATCTCTCAGATTAGGTTATTTGCAGTAGTATACAGTAATATGAATCTATTTTCGGGGTGACTGAAAATTATTTGGTCTTCAAAAATATTGCTTCAACCGTGATTGCAACAGGGTTTTATCACGCCCAGAAACTACTGTCTCGATTGTCGATTAGTTGTCTTATGGCCATTCTCTGCGATGGATGTTACCCCAAGGAAGCGTATGAAAATTGTAACGCTGTACAAATATACTGGCAAGCCTTACAGAGAGATCACGTATATTGTTGGTATCAGCCTTTCAACTGTCAGTCTTGTAATCAAGCTGAAGAAGGGAACTGTATCTATCAATTCAAAACGTAAAAGAAAATACGATGGGAAGAGAAAAACAAAGATAGGAGACAACGTGTACGTGATCAGGATAAGTTTGATAGATCGTAGGAGAACATTATTAGTGTTGTTTCAATTAATTGAATGCCGATAGAAACTGTGGGGATTTTGAATGGCCGGTAAAGGTAAATTTAACTTGTTAAAAAGATTACATGGGTTTTACTCAGATAATATTTATAAAATATAACATTTTAAATAATAATAATAATAATAATAATAATAATAATAATATATATATATATATATATATATATATATATATATATGGGCGTTGCTAACTTTCTTGCTTTCTTTCTTCCGGCCGTCTTCGGCTGCTTCAAGTATACTCACAGACACCTGGCCAGTGAACAGTGGCGTTAGTTAACTCCAGTGTCTAGACCCAAACTGTCGTGAGTTTAATATCTGTCCACAGCTGTGGTGAACAAACAACTTAGAAAGTTAAGTTAAAAATAGATAATTATATGGCATCCGGAAATAGCATGGCACATTGAATAAGACTAATATACTCCAGTGATCGAAATAGAGGGTTTGCTTCAAAATTCCTAGCTCCGGCAGAAGAACGGAGCGTATAATGACCGAAACCTCGTAAGTATGGCAATAACCAAACGGACAACAGACCAAACAGTGTATATCATTTAAATTTAAACAGCCCAGAACCATTTGCCACTTTCAAATGAAAGCATTAGACATAACTCGGGACAGTAAACTGATTCTTTTTACATATTAACAATGAGATTTCTGTTGCTGCATCACTGATGACAGAATTGGGTTTATATATACTAACCTTGAAACTATATTTTTCATCTTACGTAACAAATGATTCATCACATGAAAAAAGAAAATGCTGTACAGAAACAGGTATCATTTACAACAAACACTGCAGGAAAAAGATTTAAACGATATTAAATATGTAATGTCAAAATAAATGTTATCAGTTACTGTCCAACTACTTCGGTCCACCATATATATATATATATATATTAAGTAATTCATCGAGTTTTTATTCGACCTCAACAGAATGCAGAAAGCACATATCGGCCGTTTCTTCCTATATTTGGGACTCATCAGCAGGACTTTAAACCCAGACAGTTAGGTTATTAAGCAAACGTCATACCAAAGGCTGATGAATCTTAGTTATAAGGCGAAACAGCCTTCCAGTGCCTTCTGCATTCTGTTGAGTTTGATAAAAACTCGATGAATTACTTAATTACTTCAAATCCTCCTACTATTTAATATATATATATATATATATATATATATATATATAGATGTATAGATGTAGATGGCTAATATATATATATATATTAGCCATCTACATACAAGCCTGTTTCGCTGTATCACAAATCATCAGTGTGACTAGACACATCTACTTGCTTTTGGCCGGGATCGAAATTCGACCGATTTGGTGTCAGTCGGAATCGCTTTGGATCAGTTAAGTGCCATACGTTATACACGCTTTGGGCGGTCATGTCTCGAAAGAAAAATGACTGACTGGGCAGAAGATTATACCACAGTAGTTTACCATTGCTTTCTGCTGTAGACTGGTTGCCGACCAAGGCTATAGAACCCAATCTGTCCTATTATTTAACCCATAACTGGAGGGAAGAGACGTGTTAATACCTTTCCCAAGGACATTTGTGCGTAAGTGAATGCAATAAATTTAACTGGAATTTGAACTCGGTACGCCGTCGATAACCACTGCAATACAACGCATATTCACTTTGGATCACTCTGTATAAAAAAACGATTTAACGCGACAAATATGAGGTTCTCCTAATGGATTTTTAGAATGCAATAAACGGAGCATGTGTTAGTTTTGAGAAAAGCATTTAAAATATATCTGCTGTTAAACCTCTAAAATAGATACCTTAAAATCTCGGACATCGGAAGAAAGAAGCCAAGAAGCCTTGCATGCACTATTAGTTTCATCTGTCAGGTTACTCCTTTTCCGAGATTTAACAAAGTTATTCACCGAGAACAAAGATTCGCCAGCATATGTAGAGTAAAATATGGTTAGCAATGTTGTTGCAAGTTTCCTTAAAGAGATAACATTTTCTGGAATTGTATTCCAAGTCCGTTATATTTCATTTTTTTTTTTGTATTTCTCTCTGCTGGTCCCATCTCTAATCGCCCCTTTTTCAATTAAGGCCGAAAAATTTTAACATCCAAATTGAGTTAATCTGAAATTCAGTCAACCGCATTTTAAAATCACCCATGTCTATCCATGAAAACATTCGACAGTTTTGTACAACAAGTCTGATACTGCCTGGAAAATTAATGAAATATGTTGTCTCTTCTTTATTAATAATTATTATATTTAATATTTATTAAATCTTGTAAAGAACTCTTCAACAGTTTATTTAATGATGTTTATAAACAGCTTAGAAGGACATAGGTGGTCTGTTGGCCACAGATCATTCAGTAATCTTTTTAGGTTTGAGAAATTTCTAGTCTCTCATTATCTACATCCCTCTTAAAAGTTCTAGTTATATTTGAAAAGCTAAACACAGTGTCATTAGTCTTATCAAATGGATGTGTTTTAATATTCAAGTCATTTAAATGTTCTTAAAAATCTTACAAAACATTAGTTTACAAACCCACATGATGTCAGATTTGGTAAGACTTGGTGGTCAGTCACTAATAGCTTTATCTCATCTAATAATTCAACAAATCCTTTCAGAACCAAACCTCAGCTAAGCCAACAGACATCGTTGTTCATTTATTTTTTATTACTTTATATACATATTCTACCACATCATTAGGATATGCGTTGTGATGCAATGGATACCAGGGAACCGAGTTCGAATTCCAGCAGAATTTGCATTTACTTACGCGCAAATACCCGCGGGGAAGGTATTAATTTGTCTCTTCCCTCCAGTTATGGGTTAAATAACAGAACAGATTTGTTTCTATAGCCTTGTCTGGCAGCCAGTCTATTGCAGAAAGTAATGGTAAACATTACCCGGGATAATCATCTGTCCAGTCAGTTATTCTGTCAGTCGGTTTCGAGATAAGATCGCCCAAGCGTGCGTCACCTATGGGACTTAACTGACTGATTTTGACTCTAAGTAAACGGTCCTTTTCGAAAACACAAAAATTACCTTAAAATCAAAACACACACATATATGTATATTGTTTGTTTGTTTTGAGGTTTAAGGACCTATCAATCCTTATGGGATTATTTAAGGTCATAACCAATGATTTTTTGGGTAAGGATCTTTTATTTTTATAACATTTTTCTTTTCGAGTATCAAGATTCATTGGGATTTGTTTTTAAGGGCAAGGTCCCCAAGTCCTATCCTTGTTATTTAACCTATAACTGGAGGAAAGGGACGGATTAATATCTTTCCCAAGGGTACCAGTGCTTATGTGAATGCAGGGTATTTAACTGGAATTCGAACTCGGCTCACCGATTTCGCTTTCCGAGCCGATATCCACTGCACCACCACGTACATCCGTCACTATGCGCTTACAGCACCTGGTATTCCTAAGCGGTCTCCCATTAAAGTACTGACCAGACTCAACGTTGCTTAACTTAGGTGATCGAGCGAGAACCGGTGTATTCAACGTGATATATATATATATATATATATATATATATATATATATATATATATATATATATATATATATATATATAATAGATCTAAAATACGATATTTAGAAATACAGACTCACACTCTAGATAGGTAATCATTTGTATTATATTAATATTTAAAATCTTATCAGTGGGTGTTATTTGTCATTTATTTTTCATCTTACGTAGCAAATGATTCATCACACGAAAAAAGAAAATCCTGTACAGAAAGAGGAATCATTTACAACAAACATTAGAGAGAAAAAAATAAAATAAAACGCTATTAGAAATTACCAACGCTGACAACATATCCGAAACAATCTAAAACGAAATTCTTAGCTTAACATTTTGCGAGCTTTATATTTCATTCGTTATCATTTAACAATGACTTTTTAAATCGATTACTTCAGTTTATCTCGTTGCTATTGTTGTCTTCTTATTCAACAAACAACGCTACAAAACACATCCACCAAACCCCTTCTCACATTGTAACAAACGTACGTTTTTTTCCCAAGCCATAACTCATATTTTTCAGCGTTTTTCTTCTTAATGTTTACGCTGTTCGTTTCGGAGTGTCTGATGAATATTTTTATTCGATGTTATTTAATTTCCTTCTTAAATTTTTTTTTCGTTTCACTTCTGTTGAAACATGTAAGAAATGGCTTTCATTCGCAGCTAACATTTTAGATTATTGATTTACTAGATAATTACTCTGGAATTATTTTTTTTTAATATTTTAACAAGCCTTTTGTTTCTTTTTCGATAATGTTTACAATATATTTCCAAAGAGATGCCAATGACTACATTCTAGATTTTATATAAACATCTTTATCGAGGACATGACTCACACGAAAGACCTCAAGCTTAGTAGAATTAATCACAATTGTCCGCCAAAGAACTTCTGCTAATGGCCGCTAGATGGTGTTATCAAAGTAGTAAATATGAAAAGGGCGAGAAAGGCTCAATCTCTATTTCTTTTTCTTTTATATACTGTACAAGTTAGAGATAAGACATAACTTATTCCCCTCTAGGAAAACTTTTGATCTCCTGCAAACTTACTATGAAGTAGTAAAAGATATACTTTCGTCTAGGTTACTTACTAAACTTAATTCTACTTATATGGTTAGTGTATTAGCATATACCAGAAAGTATGACACAAATATGAAAGATCTAAGGGAGAAACGAATATGCATTTTGGAAATTAACTAATGACAATCTAACATGTCATATGGTATAAAGACGCCATTACTTAAAATCAATGTAGTATCTAATCTTCTATATATCAGTGAATGCTTTACAGCCTTTTAAAAATAATGGCTGATCCAAAAGTAGACGAAGAGTAGGTGGAATACGTTTGTATATCGGTTATATTGTAACAATGGTGTTCATTGTTTCCAAAAAGATGGAGCCCCTCCACGTTATTTAAGAACATTCAGTGAGTATCTTGAGGAGACATTTCCTCGGGAATGAATTGACCGAAGAGGTGTAATTGATTGGCCAGTCCGTTTTCCTAACTTGACCACGATCGATTTATCCTTTTGGGAAGCACACAATGACAATGTTTATCGTTGAAAACTAAGAAGTGTTGGTGATTTGAAAAAATATATAAGGGATGCATTTCAATAAATTAATATATATATATATATATATATATATATATTTATTTAAACTTAAATTATATATTATATATATATATATATATATATATATATATAAATTACTATATATATATATATATATATATACATATGCTATGTTACTAACATATTCTCTGTTTATCGCATTCTAAAAAATAGTAAGGAGAATACCGTTTCTGTCGCTTTAAATAGCTTTTTTATATAGAGTGATTCAAATATATGTATACATATATACATTTGGATCACTCTGTATTAAAAAGCTCTCCTTATAGACTTTGGAATGCATTTAACAGACCATATGTTAGTTTTGAGAAAATCATTTAAAAATATCTTCTGTTTAAACATTTGTAAGAGATACCTTAATATCTGGACCATCTGAGGAAAGAAGCTTTGAAAAGTTTGACTCTCACGCAGCAAAGTAAAGGCAAATTAAAAGCTAAGACCAACCAGTAATTTTCTTAAAAAATTGTACTGAATGAATGCCAATACATGAGCAATTGTCAACGGAAAAGAGACTTTAGTTGCTTAGTACAGCAAAAGACAAAAGTTGTTACGGAGATCCGTGATTACACATATCAGATTCATACTTACACATGTCAGATTCGTGATTACTCATATATGATCCGTGATTACCAATTTCAGTTCCATGAAATCCCTATATCATGACTAGACATCACAGTCTAGGGCAACATATTAATTGATATGTTTGTTCAAACAATGGTATCGAAATCACGGATGTATAGTACAAATTCCTCCTGGATGATGTTACAAACGGCGGTGGAGTGATGATACTGTCGAAATTATAAATTCCTACGGGCAGGGAAATTGTTGCAAATAAGCCAGACATACACTACTGACCATAATTATTAGGCCACCCCAGTTTTTGAAAAAATGATGTATTTCATATTATTTTTAGTATTTATTGCAAATGGATAATTCTAAACGAAAATAGAATGTTTTTTCTTATTATTACTTTTCAAGTTTTTACAAGACAAGGAAGTAAAGATGAACTCGTCCGAGTCACCCTAAATTTTCTTTCTTTAATTGATGAAACTGCATTATAGGTAATTACTAAATATTATAAATTTATTTGATGCACATGTTATTGTGCAGTACTAACAAAAGATCCTTTTTATTTACTTTTATTACTAAAAAGATTTCAACATTTATTCATCATTTTTAAAAATGCTAGGGTGGCCTTATAATTATGGCCGGTAGTGTATATTTAAAAGTTGAACCTGCTCATTAACTGTCATGATTTTTGCGCAGAATTCTGATGTTTCTTTAAAAGAATTTCGAAAACTTCTTAATTATAAGAACCTACAAATCGATGTGACAAAACGGTGAAAATTTAAAACTAGGTTCATCACTCTTGTGATAGAGGCACTGGACATGATAAAGAAGTTTGCTTAATGTCAAGTGAATATAATTCGTACACAAATTAGCTTCTCGGTGCTACAAAAGATTAGTTTGTTCGGAACTACACATCTACGCAAAAGATCCTCCATTTTAGCGAAGCGTTAAAAATGTGCTTATATAACTAGTGTAATTTTAACACAAAAAACCTCGGATAGAAATTGCTAATTACCCAATTAAAATGACACCTAGTCAAGATGATACAACTCATAATAATCATAATACCAATATTAATAATGTATTTGAAAATGTTTAAAAAAAACTATCAAATTAAAAGATTTAAAGTAGAAATATAAGAAAGTGTGCCACACGTGCACATCAATAATCCCCGTTGTAGTTAGAGAGCTCGAATCAATTGAAAATGATTTCGATTGAATAATTGCAAGAATTTTGTTAGCCCATGTTTTAAAATAAAAACAAAACAAAAGTACCCACAAGTACAGGTCACAAGGGCTTTTCTTTCATTTAAAAATAGAATCAGTAGAAAATAACATTATCCATTTCTGCTCATCGATCTCTGGTTGGAACCAGGAATGAAAACGTTTATACCACAGATCGAATGTAATATAATAATAATAATAATAATAATAATAATAATAATAATAATAATAATACGTTCTAATACGCAAAACATTTTATAGTTAAACTTAGGATCCATTAATTTACTGTAATGACGCGTCGTCTCTCCATGAATTTGAAAGGCGATAAAGTAGACTACTGTTGTTGAACAAGTCACATGAAGCCTGATTAAGAAATGAAAACATTGTTAATAAAGCCAAAAGTAAAACAGATATATTGTATATTTTAAGACGTTTTTAAGCCTTTTTTCATTCATAGTCAACTTATATCTTATGCAATAATTTCTAATTATAACTAATACATTATCAAGAGAAATTACGTGTGAATAGGTTCAGAAATTTTCGATTGCCCCAATATTTTTAATAAAGGCTAGGAAAATATAAATATTATTACAAATTCTGAATTCAAATCAAAAACCTGCTATTGAGACCGTTTATAATTATACATATATTAAATTATGCAAGTTTGAATTTGTGAAAACCATTTCAGTGTGTAATATTTTTATTCCCTTGAAAACGTTTCGTTCTATAAGAAGATCATAAAAATAATGTTTGAATCACTTTATTAGAAAATAACTTTCACTGGGCATCCTGCCAAACTATTGTTTTATTGTGGATACTTTATATTATTTGTGCCATATTAGATTTATTTCTGTCGATTATAAATGATCTATGTGATTCACACCATAAAATACCAGGGGTCTAACACATTGATCTTATATGAGGTGATCTCGGGTGACACCAAAATATACCGGGTTCACTCGCCGAGATAACCAAGTATGCGTCGTACTCAGTGTTAGATCAGCGCATCAAAAGAAGTAGTTGCCTCAGAGGTTGGAACAACCGGAATCGGGTATCAAATGATGTCGGTGGCTGTGTTGGCATAAATCAGGAAGTCAAGCCAGTTGAGCTTAGGATATACAAACACACAAAACAACCGATAGGGAGGACGTTATATAGACACACATCTGCATTGGACTTTTCTGAAACCAAATATTAAAATTATTACCTTAACAAAGATCGAAATTTAGCATTTACCAGTAACAGATTAACATTTATCCAATATTCATATTACGATAACAATTTATAATATATCAAAACAAAATTTATAAACATAGACGCTAAAGTATTTTAGACAATAGAATAAAACAATTACCAATAACAGAACCATTTATTAAATTAAATGACCATCAGGACAACTTCAAAAACAAACCATCATGTTACTAAACCGCACAAAGACAATAGTTAAAAAATAAGTCAACTAGTATGAAAAATACGGTCAAAACTAAAAGATAAAAATTAGTAAACACAAACTAATGCAAAAATACAAAATAAAAACAACTGTTTTAACGATATTAACAATAAAGAAATTGCTCTTTCATACAACTAAACATAAAATACTTGATATCTATCCACCAATGAGGACACATTAAACAACACATTAACTTTAGAAAAACAATACATTAATATATCACTAACGGAGATCTAAATATAATTACACACTGCTGAAATTATAATGCAATAAAATATAAGGACAGAATAACGTAATAATAATAATCGTAATGATAGCAGTAAAGCAAATAAATTTGATGTAACCATGGGTAGCTATGGTGGCAAGTTTTATGCGAACTCATAGGCCTATACATTATCAATAAAATAACAAATAATATTTAACACAAAATGTAAGTTTATACAGAGACTATTCTTTATTAATAAGCTGTAACGGTAGAACAACAGAAAAATAAGAAAACAAACAATAAAAACTTTCAAAACCATAGGATTTTCAATAGACACGAAATCCAATAAAATGTCTTTTATAGCATACAAACTAAACAACAGAACCTACAAACCATGCGACAAACAACAATTCAATATACATTTAATAAACCCAAACACCTTCCTAGCATATTATAACATTATAAGCATATCAGCCCGCTTGGATTTCTCTCATTTAAAAAGATACACAGCTTTCACAATTTATATAAAAGAGTGCTCCTGATACTTTCAATTAATATGTATCTTAATTCAAAGAAATATTCTTTTTCTTCATTTATTGTATCTTTTATGCGTCGTGTCTGTTTAGGACACTGGCTATCAGGTCTCACCGCATTATTCTGCACTTTGTAGCTCAACTTTGGTGACGATCGGTGATATTATGATATTATGTATGGTACTGGGCATATGTTTATTGTTAAGATTTCTGATATCAGCGCACTTGCAATGCAATTTTCTTCAAAGTATTCTAAAGCATTTTGCCGTGGGAATAATTCTATTGGATGTTAAATTTATTCAAATATAATTACCAAACTCTCCAAATTCCTACCTGCTGAAAGGTTGCTAGATTATAATAAATTCTAAAATACTTATACATCTAGCAACTTCCTCAATTTATATTGAATTTCTTTGGAATTAAATTGACCACGTCAAACTGTTTGCTGTACTTATATACCAGACAGAAAATTGAAAATAGCTAAATGTGATATTATATAATAAAACGTATATATAAAACATCAGTCCATAATGAAGCACATTTAAACAGATGGTAATAATGTCGACAATAGCATAAGAAAATCGTTCTAAGATTTTAATATCTAATCTACCTTGTATATTTATTCTCAAGTTTGAACTATAGTGTTTCTGAAACTACAGACAGGATATTAATAATTTGGTCGATAAATAAAACAATATTATCATTCATCTTAATAACGGAGAAAATTGAAATTATTCGTTAAAAAAGAGTTAAGTTTCAAGAGTTTCCCCGCAAATTTTATTGTGAACAGAAATAAAAAGTAAACAAACATATTTTGTTGGCTGTCTACTGAAATAATAAAAAATATCAATAGTGGAAAAAATGCGTTTGATTACGAAATATCCAAATAAAATTTCTTTAAAAAAGACTTGGGAAAAATGTGATACTCACGGGAAAGGTTAAAGGCAGGAGTTACAGAGAAGAATAACGCACAACATAGATAGCTTAAGTAAATGGACGACTTAGAAGATTTGTAAGAGAAACTTATTAAGAGCAACGATGTAGAGAAAATTGCGGAGAGCCATTCTCACCTACGTCCCAGAAAGAACATGGCACAAAGAAGAATGGCGAGAACTAACATTCGGGCAAATATGAGGCATTATTTTGTTTAACTGGGTCGCAGAGACGATCACAGAATACTACTTGACTGCACAAAATCTGTTGAAGTCAGAATGTGTAATTTCTTTTAATGATTTTACGACAAGCAAGGTAATAAAGCCTCTAGAATTTAAGTGGTTACTGAGTGTTATAAAATATGAGAAAACTGAAAGAGGACAATAAAAGAATGAAAATAATTTTTGACTTTTTCTCAGAGTGTTTCACACTCAGTAATTCTTGGTGTCTTAGTAAATAAATCGCCTTAGTTAGGGTAAAATATTAAAATATTAAAAAGTACCATCAAAACAGATTTCAAGAAACGGATGAAATAAATATCAGTTTAAATTCACTCCTCAGAAAAAGTTTAAAAATAACGGATATTTGAAAAAGAGTTAAATTAAGGACAGTAAAAATATGAGGGACTCTAAAATCAAGCAGGTACAAAAATTTAAATACCTTGGAAGTGTTCTAACAGAATACGAAAAGTGCGACACTGAGATTAGGAGGTGAATTTGCATGGCGAAAGAAACATTCCAGAAGTTGAGTAAAGTATAAAGAAACAGGATAATTTCACTAGAAACAAAGATGAGAGTACTTGATTGCTATGTGATGTCGGTTCCTCATTATGGCAGTGAATGTTGGAAAATATCTTCAAAGATGAAGGAAAAACTTGAAGCAGCTGAAGTATGGTTCTACAGAAGGATGCTGCGGATATCATGGAACGAGCATGTGAGCAATGGCGAGGTTTTGGAAATCATGGAGACGAAAAGGAAAATAATACTGAGCATGAGGAAGAGACAACTAAAGTTCCTGGGATATGCAATGAGGAAAGAGGGCTTGGAGAACCTGTTACTAACAGAGGGAAATTAAACAGCAGAAACAGCGGATAACATATTTGAAGAATCAGATCGGGTAGATAACGGAACGATGGTTGCATAGTGCAACTGGAGAAAGAGTGTTAAGGGCCACCAGGGACAGGGAGATGTGGAAAGCCATGATCGCCTACGTCCTGAAAGGACATGGCACATAAAAGAAGAAAAATATGAACTCCAGAAAAAAAACAAAAAAAACGTATAATCTTTTATATGGTGACCCGTAGCAAATCAATGAGAAATCGCCAAAAAGAGTGTTCTATTTTATCAATACTGCTCTCTCCTGAAAATAGAAGTGTTATCAACAATAAAACTTACAAAAAGGTGCTTAAAATGTCCAAAAGAAGAATAGCGAAAACAAAAACGCGTTCTGTCTTTTGATTCTGAAACAGATCAATGCATTCGCGATGCATTGTTGGTGAAACGGTATTTATCTGACACAATACGTTTAGGAATCTGACCGCTGGAATGACTGTAATGGCTTTTCAAATGAGAGAAGCAGTCAGGCTTTTACAGAAGCCTGCACACCCTGAAACGAGAATAAATCAAACGTAAAGAAAAGAGATCAACTATCGACAGTTTCATCCGATATTATCAGACCATATCGAGTGAAACTTACGTTGTTAAGTTTTGGAATAAGTAGTTAAATTGATTAGATTTAAAGCAATCAACATACAGTTTATTGATCTGGGTGGTTTATTAAAAACACATTTCACGTTTTATAGCCTTTGCTAATGCTGTTTGATTCCTTGAAGATGAAAGGTATTCTACCATAAACTGATTGTCTGCTAGGTGACTTTAACTCGTGCACTGGTTTTGATATTTTCCCCCGTGGCGTTTTACTGCTGAGTACAGTTCTGATAGCAGACACGGAAAGGAAACTACAAGACCTCCTACAGAAGGTAGCTGAAGAGAGTGACATGAAAGGACTACAAATAAACTGCAAGAAAACCGAATTCATGATCATCAGCGAAAACAGCAGCCCAAAATGCAAAATACTCATAGGGGTCACTAAAATCAAGCAGTTACAAAATTTAAATACCTGGGAAATGTTCTAACGGAAGACGGAAAGTGCGACACAGAGATCCGAAGGCAAGTTGGCATGGCGAAGAACGCATTCCAGAAGCTGAACAGGTTATTAAGAGATAGGAAAAGTTCACTAGAAACACAGAAGAGAGTTCTGGATTGCTATGTGATGTCAGTTCTTCAATATTGGAGTGAATGCTAGACAATATCATGAAAGCTGAAGGAAAAACTTGAAGCAAGTGAAAGAATGCTGCGGATATCACAGACTGAACCTGTGAGCAATGATGAGGTTTTGGAAAGGATGAAAACGAAAAGAATATTAATATTGAGCGTCAGGCAAAGCGTGCTAAAAGCCATCAGTGGCAAGGGGACGTGGAAGGCCATTATCGCTGACGTCCTTAAAAGAACAAGTCACATAGAAGAAAAAGAAATAAGATGGGGTACTTCTAAAGGTTGAAGCAGAAATGTCTTTCATAGAAATCGGTATTAATATATTTTTAAAAATCTTTCTCCCACCAAGCCAATGAAGACAATAAGACATAAGAGGTCAATGAGTGTGCAAGAATAAGAAAAAAATGGTAATCCCTGGGGAGTGAAAAAAAAAACTAATCAAGACCTTAGATAGGAATTGACAATGAATTTAAGTTTTTTAAGATCAAACCATGAAGCCTTTAGAAATTCACACAAACGAAAAGAGCGAATAAAGAAACTGTTATAGAAATTACGGTTGGTGAGACCTTGCCTGCATTCCAGTCAGTCAGTTAAGTACTATAAAAAATCTCTGAAGAAACTTAATAAAGTGAAATATATTAGATTAAAAACACTTTTCTTGTCTGACTATACTTATTCTATCATATAATTCCTTTATGTACATACATACACAATATTTCGAATTTATGTTGAGCATACTACACTTAGAATTATAAAACAATTTAACCATGGTTACATGGTTACAGTTACTTATAATTTTTTAATTATTTTGTAATAAATAACATAATAACTATTTTTTTTTCTGGCACAGTCTACATATTTTGCCTCCTTTGTAAAGCTTGAGTGTTTTCACTATATTCTACCTTATGTCTGGATCTTTTCCATATTTTAATTTTCATTTCCACACTTAGCTTGCTAATTTTGTACAATTTTTAAAGTTTTCTAGTTTAAATGAAGGTCTGAGATTGAACCATCTCGTCGTAAAAGTATCTCTAGTTGATCCCAAATATATTTTGTTTTGACTATTTAATCATGTACTTTTGCTTTGTAAATGACATTTTTGTATTACAAAGTCCTTGAAGTGGGCATTTATTTTTGTCTCTGCTGTTACGTTCCTTAATAATCATCTTTTTTGTACGATGCTATTTAAATTTTTGGTGTTTGTTCCTTTATGAAATTTTCTAATTTACTATATACAGCTATAATTTAGTTTGAGTGTATTCCTATTGATTGTCTTTTTTTACTTCTGAGTTTTTAGGAATGTGTTTATCGATCAGTTTAAAAAGATATTTGTCCTTTTTTGGATTTTACTTCTAAGTTACTGAGTGGGTTGGACCAGATAACGTTTCGTTTTCTATCATTGTTTCTTGTTTGTCTGTTTGCTTGAGGATTGTATTCTAAAATGTTCTTATGCCCAGATATTTTAGTGCATGTTCATATTTTTTTCTTTTTAAAATATATTGTTTTGTTTGGCGAATTTTTGATAGCCTGTGTTCTATTTCTTTGTGAATGTGCTTGATTGTACTTTTGGGATAGTTAGACCTTGTGTGTATGTACTTGAAATTTGTGTTTTCTTTAAAATATAGAAAGACAGGACTAGTTTGCAAATCTAATTCTACATTTAAATATTGAATTACTTTTCTATGTGTTTCGACTATTATCTTAAAACCTAGTTGTTTTCCTTATTTTATCATTTTCTCTTTTGTTGCTATCATTAATTTGTCATCTGTGTTTTCCGTGGTTGTCTATGTAGATTGGTTGTTGATTTTATTTAAAATGTGTATATCCATCAATTCTGAAATTTCGGCTTTGTCATACGATCCTTGTAGAACATCAAAGGTGCATTATTTGATTTTGTAATCCATGCTTTACCATTATGAAAAAGTAATGAATTGTTGCAATGTAGGATTATGTTCAGCTGGTATGTTTATGTACCTTTAAGCGAAATTAAAAGCTTCCATCAAACCTTTTTCAGAAATTGATGGGTTATTGTTTTTTGTCATATTTAATGAACGCATATTTATTTTCTTTTGGATCTTTTGGACCAGGAAATGAACTCACTTGTTTTTTTTTTTCACAGGTTATCGAGATTGGTAAGTTAGTAAGTCACAAATAAACCCAGTTCGCATAATAACTCTTTTCATATGAAAAAAATATTCAATGTTCCACAATATAATTGCATTGAATACTTTTAATATCACTGTGTACTCTCCTTTTTTAATTAGGACCAAAAACTAAGTATATATATATATATATATATATATAAAAGTTTCTGAAAGGATTTTTCTGTTGCTGAGGTGATGCGTTATCCCCCGTGGGGATCTTCATATCGAAATGGCCATTCAACATCTTTGAATTAATCCTTTTTTAATATATATTTGCTCTGTAATATTTTATTACATGGAGCTATCTTCCTGTATCATTTTTTAATATTAAAATAAATTTTTTAATATTAATTAGGATCGGGTTTTTGGAATTTACCTTCCTGCTTTTTTCCCTTGGATTGAAGTATCTGAATTAATATATATATATATATATATATATATATATATATATAGACAGATGCAAAAGTCCAATCAGTCATGTTTCTTTTGAAACATAATCGCCCAAGCGTGTATCACGTATGGAACATAACTGACTGACTGACTAGCTATAGCGATGTGTTTATAACCATAAAAGTATTCCTTAAAAAGACTCAAGGAATCGGCAGTGAGAAAGTGATTGAATTCGAGACGCCAGATCAGGACCAACAATATTACACATTTTTCTTTGGGTTTTATCAAGAATATCTAAATATACAGCGGAAGAAACGAGCTAGATCAGGCAGCAGAATTTACAGCGTGATCGAATGGAAGACTTGTAAATATGCAAGATAGATTCTGGAAAGAAAATTTATCGAGAACTTCCCAGTAACCCGATTTTCGTAGCCGCAAACCTAATAATGGGGTCAAAATGGTCTATTCACTTCATATCAACAGAATATGAGTCACTCTCATGGAAGTTAGTGACAGCAATGTTGATGGGAGGCAGACATGTGTCATTCAGGTGATAAATATACTGAAGTTTCGTTTTAGAGGCGCTGAATTAACAAACCACACATTTCTTCAGTTAACAGCAAACTGTACATCAATGTTTAGATCAACTGCCAATTTGAGATTATCGAACTGATAATTATTTTCAAAACAGAGGTGAATGCTTGTATGCTTGTATTATCAGCATAGTTACCGGGTTGAGAAGTGAACTTAATGTTGATTTCTGAGAGTGACTAATTTGGATATTATTCGTAAAAATATTTTTCTCCCTATTTTTGTGCAACGGGATAGATTACGACGGCCGACGGCCTGCGAACATTTCTGTCGACTCAAATTCAATTACAAGGCTTGTGACAGCATGTAATATGGTTGACAGGCATTTTCCAAAGGCACCGCACGCTGGGATCATATCCCCACATCTATACCTTAAAAAATGACCTTCCGGATAAGTCGACCATTAGATTTGAACCCAGTTCTGATGGTTAGAAAGCACACATACACTAACTCATATATATATATATATATATATATATATATATATATATTGTCATCCGCAGACAGATCTGTTTCGCCGTTAGACTCCGATTGCTTTTTTACCCAGGATTGAAACCCGACCGAAATGGCGTCAGTCAGCGACTCTACCCCTGGGCTATGGGCGTTCGGTGGAAGTAGGCAGACATTTTAGCGCACATCATTATACGCGCCCAATAACTAGAGCGATCTAATGCATTTCACTGAATGAGCGATGCGTACATGCCAGAGTAGCTACTGTTTATCAAAGTCTACTACTTTTCCGGAGTGTTCAATCAGGGTGTGAAAGCGTATATGTATGTATGTATATTTTATGTGTATTTAGACAGCAAATATTATGAAAGAAAAAACACATTTGGTGTAAATTAATTTTCTTCATCGACTTTTCCAAATAGCAAATGATTTCTCATAAATTAAGAAAATATGCTCTCATATTTTTTCCAAAGTTGATTTTGGAAAAAAGTATAGTCTAAACTTTTATATTTATTTAATCATCACTGATTTAGGTGGAGAAAATCAGTGACTTTAGTAGACCTGGTGAGTGTAGTAGGACAAACTGAGAGTGTTTTGACGTAGGCAATGTATGACTCGTGTCCGTATTTATTTTTGTTATTTCTTTTAAAATATCATTCAATAAATCCCGGGCCATTAAACCATTAGATTTAAACCCAGGTCTGATGGTTGGAAAACACACATACACTAACAATAAATCCCGGGCGTAAGTAATAAACAGCTTTTAGGCAAATTTCGACTTTATTCATCGACATTGTCTCATTCTAGAGAGATACATTGATTCTAACGCTTGTCAAATTCGATGCATTTTTTGTAGAACGATTTGTCTTTGGCCTCAAAATACTCCTCAGTTTTTGATATCACTTCTTTGTAGGATCTAAATCTCATTCCCTGCACCATTCTTTTGAGGTCTACAAAGCTGGGCATCAAATCTGGAGAATGAGATATATGCAGAAGCAATTCGAAGTACAATTCATGTAGTTTTACCATCGTTGCGATGTACAAAAACGATGCTGTCTACTCATGTGACTGTCGATTTGACTCCAGAGTGAAATGGTGGATCCATGTTTCATCGATTATCACATACTTACCCAAAACTTCTTTTTGTTGCTTTGAAACAGTTGCAAACAAAGCACTGAATGATCGACGCGTTGTTGTTTTTGCTTGACTGTGAGCAAAGGCAGCATCCACTTTGAACACGGGTTTCTCATTGACAAATGTCTATGCAAAATGGTAAATACACTGCCCTCTGATATGTTTAAATCCTCTGATATCTGACGCAACTTCAATTTACGATTGGCGAAAACGAGTTTGTGGATTTTTTGGTGTCTTCCAGGTCAACTGCCGATATTTGGTGAGCTGAACGACCACATTTAAAATCAGCATACCAGCTCTTAACCATTGTTTCTGATAAAACAGTCTGAATAACACTTATCAAGCTATTGCTTTGCTTGAACTTTATTTTTTCATGAGAAAGTAATGTTTTATCAACACACGAAATTCAGGTTCTTCCATTGTTTTGAAATTTTGCAACAGTAGATTCAGTTAAATAACTGTAATTTGTAAACTAATAATCCGATTGGGCCAAAATGTTGTCACGTGCCGTTTGAAGGTTCTTACTTCATTAAAATCATATGGTCGTTTTATTAATGGCTCCATCTATATGTCAAGCCAAGGACTTATTGTGTGATGTGTTATCTATATTTAAGATGCAGCGTCTTGAATTAAAATTGTTTTTATTTATAGATAGATCTTTTTTTTTGGTATAAGTATTCGAGTGTTATATAAATTTTTTAATGTTTGATTCTGTTAATATTTTGACATTGTTTGCGCGTAGCTGTTGAATAATACAATGGTTGCATGTTATTGGTCGTTAACCGGGTAAAATGTTTAAGCAAGAAGTGACTATTTGTAAGCCTAGCTGGCAATCTGACGGTGTGTAGCCATATGAATTCACACCTTTTCATACTTCTATCACAAAATGTACACAAATGGTTTTGCCAATTTCTAGTCGATAACGTTTAAGTTATACTAGACGTCTCTAGATATAGATAAATATTTTTCCTTTTTCAGGCAAGGCGTGTGTCTAAGTGTGTGTATATCGAACAAGGCATGATGGAGAACAAAATGGCTCGAGTAGACCAGGATGGCGGTTATTTCAGTGTAAAGATTTTATTGATTATCTGGTAACTTGATTCAGGTCAATAAACTGTCATTGATCTGGAATCGTAGATTCTACACCAACGTTCATGCACGTATATAGACGAGTGTTTTTCTCTTTTAATCAATACGCCATTATTTAAAATATTACCCATAATGCACTGAATACCAACGGCGACCTCTGGGAGCAGTATCTTAGGTTTTATATGGATCGTTTCAAGTTTGTAAATATAGAAAGAGAAAATGACCGGCTTGAGGGCACTAGGGTGCGAGGACTCTAGTGTGACTGCACAAAATTCCAACAGATTCTCGGGTAACACTTTCCCTTGCAGCGTTTCATTCAGTCCGAGATATTTTATGGCGACTGATGAAGTAATTCTCCTGTGAGGAATGATGAATGATCCGCCCTTTACTTTCAACGTGTCGGTCTTTATTATATAAAATACTTTTAAGAATCAGCATATATATATATATATATAGAGAGAGAGAGAGAGAGAGAAAATCTCAGCACATCGTTAAACGGTTTTCCTCTTAATATTTCATAATACTCTGGATATTATCCATCGAGCTTTCTAAATAATAATTTATTTTAATTAGCTAAAGTCTTTTGGATTATCCACTACGTCTTTACGGGTCTGTCATTCTATCCTATATAAACATATGATCACATAGAAGCACGGTCACGCGACGTCTGATAATAAGAAGGAAAAAGTGCGAAAATGCACAGGAGAAGAAAGTAAGAAAAAGTGAGAAAATGCGCATTCATTTCCGACCAAAATTTGAAATTTCTATTTCTTTGCAGCTCTTCTTGTCTAATCCAGCACATTCTCCCCGCCCTGTGCATTTTCTCAATTTTTCTCACTTTCTTCCTCCCTCTGTGTATTTTGTCACTTTTTCTTCTCTGTTAAGCGCAGACGTCGCGTGACCGATGTCTGTATATGCTTATACTTTACTTCCTACCTAAATTATATATATATATATATATATATATATATATATATATATATATATATCCAATAGCTCTGGAGTTCATTTACATAAAATCTCTTAAGCCTTCTCTCTGCAAACAGAGGAAATGCTTGTTGGGTTTGAATGTGATTGGATTCCAGCTCTTTTCATCATCTTTTTCCCGCTCTCATTAGAATTTTTTTTTACTTTTAAGAATAAATTTCTCGAAAAATTAAAATCTGAGGAAATCTGGGACGAAACTGATTGTTTGTTTTATTTCTTAGTGTTTAGTATATAATCTTTTCAAATATATATATATATATATATATATATATATATAACTATTATGGCTTTAAACTTTATATTTATTAAATATTGTCTGTTCCGAGTCGCATCAGGCAAAAAAGATCGAGAGTTCGTATGCTCCCACTGGACGTGGTTCACCAGCGTTCACTCCTTACCTTGGGACCGCCAGGAAACTACGACGGTAATACGGAAACGAAAACTCATAAACAACGAACGAGCAAGCGACGGTAATGATCCTTTTGCAGGTTCACCTACAGAAATCTGTTACTACTTTTACTTCCTCTAAACGATTGGGTTCGGTCGTCTTTTTCAGACATCGAACGCCGCGAACGGCACGCTCTGAAAGAGGCGGACGTTACCGATTCTGCGGCCACGTGCACGCTGCCCGGAGGCGTTGTTGGCCAGATCAGAGGACCGCACCGGCAGTTGGATCGGTGATAGCGACGGGCAGTATGTACAATGGGCAGAGACATCATCGACACGGGCTGTTGACCAGTGCCTACCGGAAATTTCTCGGCCATGGGATTGGTTAAAGACCCCGATCTCTCTGATGGGGGGCGGTTAAAAGTTTTTCTGACCCTCTAACAAAGTCCCAGCTGATGCTACCAGTGTAGCACGCTTGCGGTTTGGGTATCTAAGGGCATCAGAGATGTGTTATCGCTCCGCTTCGCGTGGCTTTCTGTACTGTTTCTGTCGACAGATTAAGACAAACAATTTATCAGTGCTACGAAATAAAATTCTTTAAACGGTCACAGAAATTTTGGGGAATAATGAAACAATTTAATCATAATCCAACAAAAAATATTGAGTTGTTTCTTTTTTTTTTCAGATAGATATTTTCGGGATAAATTTAATTTAACCTGATAATTACTTTAGTAAGACAACTGTATATTTTTATGGTTCTTATTTTTATTGAATTACCGACGCAAATAATTTAGACTTTCGATTCTAAATAGTCAGATGCAACATTCCAGCCATGCCTACGTTTCACTTACGTCAGTGTATTCTTCTATTAATTTGGTTTCCAGGCTATCAGAAAGATGTCATTCGATTTAACAAAAAGATAATTACTTTACTTGCAGATGTAATTTCTGCATGTCTTTATTGCTTTTTTGTTTTTGCTTTCTTTAATTTAATTTCTCAGCCATAGAACTTAAAATATTCGAATACTTTCATTAGATTTAATTTTTATAAATAATGAAAACAATGTTAATATTTTTCCTTATAATTTTTTGAGTTGATGAATCATTAAAAATGTTGGGCATCTACAAGTATCTTCCAATTAGGAACTCCAAAATATATTCCTTCGCGTAATTTAACGAATTTGTGTCGATACCTTAATTCTTGTAGTTCCTCATTTTGAATGAGAAAAAGTGAAACAATCTTTGAAGAGCAAAATTATCAATAATTAATATTGTTTGTTATCAAAAGTAGGGCCGATGGAGTCACGGATAACCGTGGGGTAATGAATAGCGTCTAGAATTGAGGAATCAGATAGCCGAGTTCAAATTCAGGTTATGTTCATTGTATTAAACTACGTGCTAATAGCTAGCTATGAGTGAATGGGATAACAGACTGGGCCACATTTCCTTGCTTGGCATAACGATCTAGGAGAATAAAAAGTTTGAGATCGAACCACATGTTGATGTATAGGTTTATTTTGATTTAAATTTAAATTCTGACAGAATGGAAAGAGTGACCTCAAGATACAGAAACCACAGTTGTGAATGGTGTCGACAAAGGGGTTAAATGATAATTATCCCGCATGTTGTTGAAATTTTCATTTTTTGTTACCTATTCTATTATGAATACAGTATATTTTTATAGTTGTTTTTTCTTAATGAATTAGCGACGCAAATAATTTAAACTTTCGATTATTAAGAGTCGGAGGCAATATTCAAGCCATGCTTATGTTCCACTTGCGTTAAATTATAATTTAAAGATAACTAGCTAAAACGCAGCAAGAGATTCCAGAACTGGTAGTAAGTTTTAATAACTTGTAGTAGAGCGAATAAACTGAGCCAACGCTGCCTCGCCAATGTCTGGCCAACGAAATGAGTCGACGCCGCTTTGATATTTTCACTCTCTCCATGAGCGCAACAGGATATATATATATATATATATATGAGAAAAATATACAACAACATTTATTATAATGGAAAGGTTTTGTATTCCTACATGTCATTCGCTCAGTGGGGATAATCTTTAAGGAAACAACTGATAATCCTCCCAAATATTTACTGTCATTTTCGACGGTAGGTGTACACTTGTATATATATATAATTATATATATATATATATATATATATATATTGTTTTAATGAGTTTATATGGTTGAATAAACATTCTTGCTTATTTACAAACGATGAGATGGATGGGCCAATGTCAAAGAAAGACAAATCATATCAAATAAAATCTTCCACTCAGTAGGAATTGGACATGCATTATTTTTTTTAGTTTGCAGTTACTTTTTCGTTCACAGACGCCATTCTACTACTTCTTCTTCTTCTTCTTCTTCTATGTGACTTGTCTCTTCAGAACGTAGGCGTTCATGATTTTGCACGTCTCTCTATACCTGGTGACTCTCAGTACGCGTTTTCCTGTTACACCGCGTAACCCCGGTTCTGCCTCCACCCACACAGGCCAGTCAAGTACGTTTCACGCTGTTTTCCTCTGTCTCTCATTCCCTTTATCTGGCCTGTTAGTATCAGGTTCTCTAAGCCCTCTTTCCTCCTTACATATCCCAGGAACTTTAGCTGACTCTTCCTGATACTCAGTATTAGTTTTCTTTTCGTTTCCATCTTTTCGAAAACGTTATCATTGCTCACATGCTCGATCTATGATACCCGCAGCATCCGTCCATAGAACCACATTTCAGTTGTTTAAAATTTTTCCTTAATCTTTGATGATATTGTCCAGCATTCACTGACATACTGAAAAACTGAAATTACATAGCAATTCAGTACAGTTTTCTTTTATTCTAGCGATTTTTTTTGTCTCTTAATACTTTACTCAGCTTCTGGAAAGCGTCATTTGGCATGCCAACTAACCTTCGGATCTACGTGTTGCACTTTCCGTCTTCTGTTAGAACACTTCCCAGGTACATAAAGTTTTGTACCTGCTTGATTTTAGTATCCCTCACCTGTATTTGGCATGCATTCGGTTTTCTTGCAGTTTATTTGTAGTCAGATCTTATCACACTCTTCAGCTACCTTCTGAAGGAGGTCTTGTAGTTTCATTTACATGTTTAGCATAATATAAATCTCAGTTAACTTCCTTTTTACTTTTTAAAAAAATTATTCTATTGTAAGAAAATATACAACTCTTGTTGTGGAATACCTCAATCTCTACTTTATCACATATATCTTCCCTAAAGAATAATGAACAAAGTCATTTAAGCAATATGATATTTTGATTCCCATCAAAATGTACATTTTTTTAAAATTAAAACCTTTTGTCCAGCGTATATTAAACTTTCTGTTAGTAAGAAAAAATATCTGTATATTTAATGATTTTTTTTTCTTATCTATGTGCAGGCAGTTTGCTGCCAGTATAGATTCTGGATGCTGATTTTATAAGCATAGCTTATGTGTATAACAAGGCTAAAAATATGGAGCATCCATTATCCTATGGTGTAGACATTAATATTAGATCACTAATAAGCTTAATTCATTACCTTTATTTTCTTAGATTTTACTTTTTTTGCATAAATTTAAACTGGTCTTATTTCTTCAGGATAAGATAATTTCAAACATTAATCGCACTCGCAAAAATCAGTAAGACTTTATATAAGAATTTAATTACATCATAGAAATATTTCTTTCATTATTGTGCAAGGAAACTTTTGTTAAATTCTAGTTTAGCCCCTAAGACACAAGGTTTTCTATGTGTGAAAGAAGTCGAAAAGCGAAACATTAAAGAGAGAAACTACTCGAAGTGTAATCAGAAAGTCAGTCGATAAAAACTGACATTTTTATTCAAATGTTTTAATATCAAAGTTGACTGGAAAGCAAGAATTCAGGGAAGAAGTCCACAAGAAAGCAGTGCAAGAAAAAATTGTTAGCAGTTCAGTGTATTAAGAGACAGGAAAATCTCACAAGAAAGCAGAGACTACTAGATTGCTATGTGATGTCTGTCCTTCAATTTGATAGTGAATGCTAGACAATATCGTCAAAGCTGAAGGAAAAACTTGAAGCAACTGAAATGTGGTTCTACTGAAGGATGCCTTGAATATCATGGATCTCGCATGTGAGCAATGATGAGGTTTTTGAAAGGGTGGAAACGAAAAGGAAATTAATACTGAGCATCAGGAAGTGACAGCTGAAGTTCTTGAGAGATGTAATGAGGAAAGACGAATCGCATACTCACAGTTCAGAAAGAAGTAAAAACAGACAGGATAAAGTAGTGGATAACATATTTGAAGGGCCTGAGCAGGTAGATAGCAGATCGTGTTTCGGGTATGGTAACAGGAAAAGGCGTGCTAATAGCCACCAAACGTTGAAAGCCATGATCATCTATCTCCTGAAGGGTCATAGCATATAGAAGAAAAATAAGTTTATATTTTGCCAATTCAGCTGTAAATTGATGAATCCCGTGTTGCCAATCTAATACTGCTCTTAAATTCATAAAGTGTAGGTATCATAATGAAGAGTTTTTTCTGAACTATTATGACTAAATTATTCAAAGAAAAAGCACAAGCAAGCTACAATTTGGCGATAGAAAATGACTGAAGCTGTGATATATGGTTAATATTGCACATTCTTTTTGGGTTTTTTGAAGTATTTCTAAATACGTAGCCGAAGTACCGCATGAGTGGATGATAGGTTTATAAAGGTATGAACATTATATTGAAAATTTCCGATAAAATTAAGATTATCATCACAATACAGGCTATTAACATATTGATTGAACTGAGTATGTCCTAATTTAATTATTGAGAATCTAATAAATAGGTAAATAAATAAATTTAGTAGTTTAATGTTGAAAAAAATGTATTGCTAACGTATCTTTGTCTTCAAAATGATGATATATGACAACGAAAAAACAATTACTCCTTGATAAATATTAATGAAATTGATTGAATATCATTCAGTAAAAATCAGATCAAAATTCAGATATAGAGGGCTATAACCTATTGATTCAGACGAGTATAGCGCGAAAAACAATGCAACCAGTATATAACAGAAAGAAATCCCCATGTATAAGAGTATCGCTGGTGTGGTAAGTACTTGGAAAATCTGATATTCAAAGGGCATATAAATTGACAGAAGAAAACAACGCATGACCTACTTCACGAGCTTATGTAAATGGATAACAAAACAGGGAGCAAGATAGATAAAAAAAATTACTAAAAATTCCAAAGACAGAAAATTGTGAAGAGATTGATTGCCTACGTCCTGAAAGAATCCGTCTCATGAAAGAAAACAGTAAGAATCAAACGAACTCTTCTTTCTTTGGAGGAACTGATGTTTGAATAGATCAGCAATGTCTGGATTTTTCTGAAATATTTGTGAAAAAAATTATTTTATCAATGTTAATATTTTCTGGGATTATTTTAGTCGATCTAAAACCGTTATTTCATGCGAATGACATTTTAGAGAAGCAAAAGAACTCATCATTCAACAGTTATTGCACGAAGGATATTTTGAAAAAAGTATAGAAACGTTGCTGTAATAGAACAGACAATTAAAAAGTTACTTAAAGAAACAAAAGCCTTAAAATTGTTAGAGAGTCATGTTGTTGCTTTACCAGAAGAAAAACATTAAACAAACTTAATCATTTTCTTTTATAATTTAATATTACTTATCACGCATGAAGAAATATAATAGCTAAGAAGTGTGTTATTTTCATCAAATATTAATCAACCCTTGATTAAATTGTAAGAAATGCACCAAATTTGAAAACTGGCACAATAAAAACAGCGATCGGAAATAATCATTTCTCAATTTTTTTTCATATTTTTTTTTGTTCTGTCATTACCACGGACTTCGGGAATTAACACCTACCACGGCGAGAGACTGTAAATATTGTATATATATTTTTGATTGTACCACTCGGTTAATAATGTAGTTTAGCTACAATCCTCGGCGTATCTCTTTATTCCACGATACAACAACTACAGTTCTTTAGACTCTATAATATTTAGTCATATTATAGTCTTTTAAAATCCGCGACCACGAATAAAAAAAAATCATAAAAGCTGATAAGTTGATTCAGTTTTCTATCTAAGTTCATTGTAAATTTTGCCTCCATATAATCCATAACAAAATAAACTCATACCACGTGATCTCTTAAAACCTGAAAAAAAATAATAAAATTCCTAATCTGAAATTCTTTTTATTTTTTTTTTATATACTAGGTTGAACAGCAAATCTCGACTTATTTTGGAAGCGGAAAGTAAACAACACATTTTTATGGAGCAACACTAATCTCTATTCTTCAAAATAATGTCCATCATTCTCGATGATCTAACAACGATCAGCCAGCATCCGAATCTGTCCTAGATATCAGTCTGCTGGTTTCAGTAATAAAAAAAAACAACAAGCTGTAAACAAGCTTCTTTCACTTCATTAAATGTATTAAATCTCTGGTCACTAAAGAAATGTGCCGTTGATCAGAATAGGCCATAGTCTCTCGGAGTAGCATAAGGCCTTAATGGTTTATGTAGGGAATCTTAACACGATCTATCTGCTTGAAATTCTACTTTAACAACCTGGTAGTGCATGGCCTCGCATGTCTTGCTGAACCAAAACCTGACCTCGAATGACAAAATTAGGATATTACTTTAGTTTGTCGCATAGGCAGTCTAGCTCCTCGCAATATAGTTTAGCGTTGAAGCCACGACCGTGTGAAGCAAACGCGAAATTAAGTCATCCTTGGAAATTCCAAAAGACGGAGATCATGATTTGTCGTTTTCTTTCCCTTTCCTAAGGGCGTCAAGACTTTCTGTCCAAACTAGTATTTCTACTGATTAAGCCCTCCAGATTCGGAATTAATTTAATTTGTTTAATTTTAAGAAATTAGCTATGAGCTTCCATACGGATATTAATTTACAGTGAATATTAATCAGTAAGTGCCATACGTGATACACGCTTGGATGCTCATGTCTCGAAAGAGAGGTGACTTATTAGGAAGATCTACCCGCAGTAGCTTGCCATTTCTTTCTGCCGTAAACGAGTTGCCAAACAAGGCTATAGAAACCAATCCGTCCTGCTAGTCAATTAAGAGCTGGAAGGAGAAGAGGTGTATTCATACCTGTTTTGCGTGAATATATATATTATTGGTTTTATTCACAAAACGACTAATTCACAACATAATCATAACAAAACGTTCAGTAATTTTTTTTAATCATTTCAGCCCGGGCAAGGCGTAAATGCCACTGATGTGCGGGGTGCTACATAACTGAAAGAAAATTAATTAGAGGAGAGAGAAGACGATTACAAACCATTTAGAAAGAAGCAATAGAAAGATGAAAATGCAGGTGTGATGACAGTTGCAAGGGGGGAGAGAAAGGGAAGGATATACGGGGTGGGGGAAGGGCTACAGTCAAGTGGCTAGTAGATGAGTATTGACATTGCATTTAAATTTCTCGAGGTTGTAGCTGTCAGGAAAGCAAGAATATGGGAGCGAGTTCCACAGTCGGGAAATGCGAGAGAAGAAGCTGTAGGAGTAGAATTGTCGTCTGTATTTGGCTAAACCTAACTGTGAATGGGTGGGACCCAGTTGCCATTCTGGTTGCACGAATAAATACCTGTTGAGGAGGCATCAGTGACTTAAGTTCGTCTGAGCAGAAGCCATGAAAGTACTTATAGAACAGACAAAGGGAGGCCACATTTCGTCGGTGGGGAAGTGGCGCCAAGTAGTAGTCGAGCCGCCAAGTCACCTGTCATGTTACTAACTCTCCTTTGGAGCCTGTCGAGAATACTGAGGGGAGCGGCAGGGGCGCCTGACCATAAATGGCAGCAGTACTCCATGTAGGGTCTAATGGTAGACTTGTATCTATGCAGGATGGATTCAGGCGGAAAGAACATCCTGGATCGACGCAGTGACCCATCCTTCTTAGCAGTGGATTTAGCTATGAATTCGATGTAGCGGTTCCATTTGAGATCAGAAGAGAGGATAAGGCCGAGGAGGCGCAGTGTATTGCACTCAGGGAGAATCGCTTGGTCCATGCTTATGGGAGGCAGGAGAGGTTGCCTGTGATGGTTGAGAGACAACAGCTTGGTCTTGGACGCATTGAATTTGACAAGCCACTTCTTGCCCCAATTCACCAAAGAGTGTAGATCCCGTTCAAGGTCAGCATCGAGATTATGTCTGTCCACCATGCCAGGTTTCTTACTGGTGCGGGAGTATATTGCGGTGTCAATCAGAAACGTTTTCATATTAAAACAGTTGAAATATACATATATGTTTACTTATATGAAGAATGCTCACAATGGACTAGCTATCTGAAATAAAATATAAACGTTAGTACTTATTTTATGATGATTTCCAAGAATTTGAATATGTATGAATTTCTACTTTTACTGTCCGTGAACAAAGGGAGTGATTGACGTTCCCACCTAACAATATCTCGTCAGCTCACGTGACAGTTTCCTATTCTCCGGAATATCTATTTTTGTTTTTCTTTTACAGGGTTAGTCAAGGGGAGATAACTTGTGTCCCTCACAACATACCTTTCCCAAGGTTATTTGAGTGTATCTGATTGCAACGAATTCATCTAGAATACGAACATGGCTTTTCGATTTCTAACTCTAAGCCGATATCCATTGCACCACAACGCGTAATGAATATACATAACAAATAAGTACTCAATATTAAATTGTATAAAATTTAATGAAACGACATCGTATTCGTGATCGGGCGTGATTAGTCTATAGAATTATGAAAATAAACCGATAAAAACTCATGATCTCTGTTCGTAAAGACGATTCTACAACATTTTCCCGATTTTTCTCGTATAATTTATATAAAAGTGTCAGAATGTGAATCTGATATTTTTTGGACAAAGCCATTTAAAAAATATTTACAGAAATGTTGGAATTAACATTTGAAAGAATATGACAGCGAAGTAAAATGAGAAAAATATATCATGAGTGCAGTGTTCGAGGCTCAGGATACTTCAGAGTGTTTTTTAGCTGAATTCGTTGGCCCCGAACTAAGAATAAATTTAATGATGGATATATGGAATGATCATAGAATCATTTTTTGTTTGAACGGAAAGTCGAGATGCAAATAAAAATACTTTTTATTTTTTACTATTTATAATTATTTCTCGAATCTGTCAACACTTGATGTATTGGTCATCGGTGTATTCTGACATTTTGATGTTTGGCGAGATATTCACATGAAATTTCTTTTTTTTTCAGAGAAAAAAAATACTCCCTCTATCTATCCGGATTTTTTTTTCTTGTTTTTTCACCAAATCTGTTTCTACGTAAATATAAGATTTTTTAATATCTTTCCATCTGTGTAACTGAGAATACTCAATTTTTGTTATTTTTCTCATTGTTATACTGCGATAGGTGTTTGTCTGTGTGGCTGTCGGGAGGTCAACCAGATAATATTGATTAGATTGTTTATTTATGAAGCTGTCCTAATTTTAGAATAAATTAATATCTGAGCTTAAAAAATTATTTAAGTATTTAATACTGCATTTAAATGGTGGTATATAAAATATGCCTTCTCTATTCGTTAGCTGAACTCATACCAGGCATCTGTAAATGCTACAATATATATATATATATATATATCAGATTAAATAGATTGCAAACATTGTGTTTGCTCATTTTAAAAGAAAATCCATTCATACTCACGGATAATCTTTCGCGTATTATAATTGAAAGATGTCGGAAATAAACTGTAACGTTGACAGATGTTATAATCATTCATTTCTCAATATTCCCAAGCAGTTTCAATCTCATTCCGAGATAATCTTTAGGAGTGTGAGTTATGGAAACAAATATTAACCGCAAAACTGTGACATCTGTCAACATTACAGCTCATTTCTGAGACCTTCTACTTATAATAAGCGAAAGATTATCCGTGAGTATGAATAGAACTTATTAAAAATAATCAGACACAATGTTTGCAATATATATAATCTGACATGTCTAAAAGAAAATTTGCTGCCTAAACACACACAATATATATATATATTCACAATTTATTTAATTTACATTGCCACACGGAAGTTTCTATGTTTCGAGATTTCAACTCATCATTAGACAATATTGAATAATTGTGGTGTAAATGATCTACATTTGAATGTTGAGAACAATGTGCTTTTTATTTACAGAGATGAATATGCAGGGACATGACAGAACAAGTTATGCATTTTATGCGCGTGTTTAATTTAAGTAAACAGAAAGAAGTTCCACTTTTAAATTTGAAAATATAGGTTATATGTTGAAGGGATACGTTGTTTTTTTTCTTTACAACATAACGGGAAAGTGTGATTTTCTTCAGCTAGTGTCGCTGGTTCACAGATATAGAAGATCTATTGCATGTTCTCTGATAATCTCTTCATACAGAGTTGGCATATCGAAGTATTTTGCTGAGTGATGTTATCTTCATGTAATCTTCCCTCCACATTTGTTGTAAATAATGTAAATACTACCTCTACACAAAGTACAGACAAATCTCGGATAGTTTCGGGAATTTTATCAAATATCTATAAATATATCTTGTGAAAGCACCAGACATGATGGGAAAAATATTCAGTGAATGAACAAATTGTAGATTGTGTAAGATTTTGAGGAGAGAAAAAATTGTTGCAACGACACAGTGAACCAACATCAGAGACCGATGTTTTTTTTGCAATATAATCTTTCTATATCATGTCAGCGGAAGAGGTTCACTGAGAAGTCTCAAGGTGCCGCATTGACCGGCTATTTGTAACAGTCAAGCTGATGGACAGCAAAAAGCTTTTCTTCGACGATTAAAAGATAGTAGTTTTGTTTTGGAGGTATTAAAATTTAGCCATTTCCTCCCCCAGTTAACAACTGTTTGTAGAAATTTTAGATCAGTGGTAAATTTTTCTCAATCAAACCAACCAGAGTTACAGTTAAAAAAATTATTTGAATTTAATAAGGATATTAAGTTAAAATGCTGTAAAATCTAGCTTATATATATATATATATATATATATATATAGTGTTAAGTTTTGATAATGATTAGTATTAACATTGCTTTTTTTATTTGTATTTTTTTTTTATCGTATCACCCCGAGCAAGGCGGTAACGCCACTGATGTGTAGTGGGCTACGTAATAGTGACAAAATTGGAAAAGAGAAAGCCGGAAACCACATCCTAAACAGGAAACAAGGAATGAGCCTCTTAACCTGTTCAATAGATGTGGATAGAGTGTGAACCTGGCGATAGATAGATCTATCTACCCCAGTTGAAAAAAAACAAAGTGAGAAGATTGGAAAAGAGAAAGCCGGAAACCACATCCTAAACAGGGAACAAGGGATGAGCCTCTTAACCTGTTCAATAGACGTGGGTGGAGTGTGAACCGGGCGATAGATAAATCTATCTATTCCAATTGAAAAAAAAAACAAAGTGAAAGGTTTGGAGAAGAGAAAGCCGGAAACCACATCCTGAACAGGGAACAAGAGATGAGCCTTTACACCTGTAAATTAGACGTGGGTGTGCAAAATGCCTGACGAAATCGAAAAGCTTGAAACACATATATTCTAATCGGCTGATATACGAAAGCATATATATATATAACGTTTACTACTTGATGAGACATTGTTCTTTCAATGTCGAAACAAAATGAGCACTTTTGTAGTAGATTGTAATTTCTTCCAAAATATAATTTATATGTATATAGTCATCCGCAGACAGATCTGTTTTGCTGTATCACGCCTCTTCAGTACGGTTAGACTCCGATTGCTTTTAACCGAGGATTGAAACACGACCGAATTGGCGTCAGTCGGTGATTCTACTTCTGGGCTGTGGGCTCTATACTCGTAAGAATACGGTCTTCCTATTCTGTTATAATACGTGCATGAATAGTAGAAATATTTTCACATCAGTAGTTTCAAGGCAACATGAATATTTTATAAATTTAAAATGGAAGCAAATTAAAAACATTCCCATATAGGAAGACATAAAAAAATACGTCTGCGGAAATTTGCTATTTTGGCATAAAGGACAATTTATGCCTCACTGGCTAGTAGATTATTTGTGGCAGGACCAAATTCTGACCTCATGTATAGATTACAGAATTTATACATGAATCCAATCTTGTTTATGCCAAGAAATTAAGAGCTACCTCGTAAATAGTAACCATGTCAGCAGTGTTACATGTCGAAACATATATATATATGTGTGTGTGCGTGTGTGTGTGTATCTTCTTGTATACACATAGGTGTATATGCATGTACAAAAATGTATATATATATATATATATATATATATATATATATATACTAGCATCATAACCCGACTTTGCCCGTGCAACTAAGAACATTTTAGTAGTGGGAGAAAATGCCAATGAGAGGATTAGTGTGAAGTCATTTATTGAAAGTTAGAAAGGAGAGCTGTGGCTGTTAGTAACCATTTTCTGCATTAAGAAGAAGGGATTGAATGCATGTTACTGTAGTATTCGAATCTAACCGAGCTCTTTTTTAGGAGGGATGTATAAAAATCTACAAAAACGGAGCAAAACTAGTGGGAACAACTGTTAATTTAATTGAAGATGGTTGCGAAATTCCTTGGAACGCAATGTTTACAATACTCATACAAACATCAAATCTCGTGATACAATAATCTTTATAATATTAAATGGATAAATTCTTTTAAAACTCGGTTTATAAAAAAAAATAATTATATAAAAATTATTGTTTCATAATTGTTAAAAAATTCCATTAAAAATCTATTTTCTTTTGTTTTGCCTAAACGTGATTTGATGTTTTGTGTGATAATGTGAACAACATTGCGTTTGTTTTTGTTTCAAAATTACGGGGGTAAATATTTACATTTTTTGTTGACCTAATGAATTTAACATAAAAATTATTTATTTTGTTTTGCTGAAATTAAAATATAAAAACTGTTCGAAAAAAATATTCGAAAAATATTTAAATATGTAAAGATTTAATTTTAGAGGAAAAAGTTATATTAATGTCATACGAATTACATACAGTTGATTACCTGCATGAAATATTTAGCGAAAAAAATGCTTTACATTTTTCAATTTATTTTCTGAAGTATGAAATATTAAATCTGAAAAAAAAAAACGAGTTAAATAATTAAATTAACAATTGGCATTTTTTTTTTTACATATTTTGTTTTTGTTTGAAAAAAGCTCACTTTTTTTAAAAAATATTTCTTTTGTTTTAAAATTACGGGGAAAAATATTCACATTTTTTGTTAACCAAATGAATTTTTAAGATGCCGGAATTAAAATTAATTATAGAGGCTCATTATCTTTTAAATAAAAAATATTTTAGTCACGTTTGATTTCTGATAACTATCTTACATCTTAGATATTTTACAGAGCAAATGTAAACAATCTCCATTGGTCAAAAAGTGCGAAAGGAAACTTGCTGAACTTAAATTCATAAAGTATGCGTCGACCTTCTTTCCGTGTAGATATGTGTCCCTAGAAAGTTTGAATGGTGTAGATTAAAAAATGTAGGCGTGCATAGAGAACATTTGCCTTTTATATATATAGATACGTATATATAAGTAAGTATATAATATTAGAGAAACAAAAGAAGCAGTAATCGCGGATCGCTCAAACGTAGTCAATCGATTTGATTTGGGTTATAAAGAACATCCAATGAGAGAAATAGATTTCTACAGCTGTTGTGAAAAACATGTCTTGAAGGTTTGCTGTTTCTACATTGTCTTACGAGCATCAATTACTATATATATATATATATATATATATATATATATATATATATATATATATATAGGAAAAACTATATATAGGAAAAACTATATATAGGAAAAACTACTGAAAAGTTGTAAGTTTAAAAATGTATTTTTTTGACAGTATATATTTATTTCTATTATTATATATATATATTTGATATTTCAGACCGGTATCGGACTTTCATCAGAAACAATTTAAAATTTAAACTAGGAACGTTCGTCGTAAGGAGCGTCTTTCGCGAGATGTTTACATCACGTGACGTAGAAAGCGATATAGTTTTTGGATATTTTTAAAAACGTAAACCCAACTGTAATAATACTTTTAAATGTTGTTTTAAAGAAAAAAAAAATTAAGTATATCTAAAATGTTTAACTATTGAAATATTTATAAAGATTAAAATACATTAAAATATAAAAATACCTAAGTCCCTATTTAACCCTAGCCTATATGTATTTAATTTTAAAATCCACTATTTGTCTTTCTTTCTGCGTGAAAATCTGAATCTATTAGTAAACATTTGCACTTTTCTAAGGCCGGTCTGAAATATCAAATATATATATATATATATATATATATATATATATATATATATAATAGAAATATCAAATATATATATATATAATACTGTCAAAAAATACATTTTTAAACTTACAAATTTTCAGTAGTTTTTCGTATACATATTAAGATAGTATACGTGGATCAACATTATATATATATATATATATATATATATATATATATATATATTATTTTATATTGTGATATGTTCAGCGCCAAGTTTATTGATTTTTGAATGGTTTTACTGATAAAATATATTTTGTCAAGCAAGCTTTTATCACAAATTGCTCTATATCGGGGAGATAGAATGTTGATAAGCAAAAAGAGTTTGTCACTTTAACGGAGCAGGTTCAAGCCGACTTCCTAGTTTCGTGAAGACACTGTTATGAAGCACTTCCTTGTCAGGGATATATATATATATATATATATATATATATATATATTGCTAGATTTGGTGTGTGATACATCTTCATCTGGTACATATACTCAGCTATCTTTCGAGCTGAACTTCTTCCATGTCTTTTGAACAGGAGTACAGTTTGTGCCTTTGTTCATTGTTTAGGATATCGTTTATCGGCTCTTTTTCGTACGAGATCCACGAAGATTTAACTGTCTTAGTATTTTGATGATTGGTATATCCAGTGACTGGGACTTCTTTTGTAAGGATATCAGGTTTGCAGTTTGCTGACTGCTTCTTCAGACTGTCCACTGGGAGACTGTGCCATTTGGTAGCATTTAGAGGAACTGCTCTGATCAACACATAATATCGGGGTATTTGTTGTACCATGTTGCGTATCGGAAGATGTCCCTGCATGTATTTCCTATGGGCAACCTCGAGTGCCCACTATGCTCTGTTGTCGGCCATACTCTGGCTGGTTTGTATTGCCATTGAGAACAGATATCCCTCTCTCTCCTGAAAAAACAAAAAGAAAAAAAAGAAAACCCCTGAAAAACACGACATAAGAAATACGACTAATCTAGTAAACAAAATAACACCTACTTCCCTTAGACTTTTTTTAAACTACGTTTTGTGCCATCGCGTTCCAGCTTCCGCAGCGTAGAATTTTACCGCTTGGAACGGTCGCTAGATATCTTCGATCTCTCTGAAACAAACTTAAATTCTTTCATTGTTATCAATAAATTATTCGTTCAGGGTTTTTCCCTTCACCGAAATTATTCCCGTATTCACATGCATGGCCTTGGTGTATATAAAGAGGTAATCTTCCAAATCCCAGGTAATTTCTTGTCGAGATTCCTGACTAATCCTTCATGTACTCTCGTCTTTCATTAATAAACACAATTCGCTGTTTTACATTTATCGCTCCGCCCTTAACCCAATACTGCAGTATATTAGACAAAATTGCCGGCAGTATAGAAAAGGCACCTTATCTACATACATCTACAAATATCTTTGTTTTTAGTGACTTTAACACTAACTAGGATATGTGAAAGTTAGTGATGTTGCAGGTGTTCAGATATTAAACTTTTCCACTGCCCAATCCATTATTCAAATCATGGACCTCCCTACTCGTTTTCACTGCTATTGACCTTGAGCACCTTGATAAAATCCAAACAACAATCAGTAATATTGTCGGTCCTGAACTACCGGATCGTTTACACTCACTTGCCAATATCCGTTTGTCATTTTGTGAATTTTTATAAATATATTCATGGTAATTTTTAAAATTATCTCTTCGCTCTAGTACCAAGAATGTAGGAATTTTAGCGCAATAAATGTGTCGGGTATCTTGGAGAAATCAGTGAGAGCATGAAAAATATATAGAAAAATATCAATATTTTTCTAAAATATCATTTGACATTATTAATTGATATTTATAAGGCTGCATATAAGTATATAATAAAAGATTTATGAGTTTTGAAAAGTTGTTTATACTATTAGAATTCGAGTACTCTGATATATATGAGCAAAATACACATCCGCACATATATATTTGTAAAGAAAAAATACATTCTTTTATCAATACGACATTTAAACTGAAAATATGATTCCGATCAAAAAGTACACACTATTTTGAGCTTAATCGAAGACGCAGACCCAACAACCTAATACTTACTGTTAATAGTAATATTTTTATAGAATAGGTGGTGTAAGACAGAAACAAGTACCGACTATAATACAGCTTGATATATAGATATATGTGTGTGCGTGTGTGTGCTTGTGTGTGTGCGTATATACGAAAGCTGAATTTTTTAAAATGTAAAATTTAACAATCATTTAAGCAGTAGTAAGATCTTCAAATTAAATTTCAGTCTCAACATCGCCACACACACACACACACACACACACACACACACACGCTTATATACATTGTTTTAGTGAAAAGAATTTGTCATTTAATTTAGCAGGTTCATGCCCCCTTCGATGTTTCGTGAAGGCACCATTACAATGCAGAATATATATATATATATATATATATATATATATATATATATATATATATATATCGGTCATCCACATACAATCCTGTGTCGCTGTATCATAGCTCTTCAGTGTGGCTAGATAGATCCATTTGCTTCTGGCCGTGATCAAAACCCGATACACACACACACACACATATATATATATATATATATATATATATATATATATATATATATATTTATACATGCATACATATTGGCAGTATATTGTATCTACTTAATTTTATCCTAGTCCTATTCTTCTTTCAGTTTCTTGATGTTGATAAACAATTTATCAAGGAAGACGCGATTGTTTGATATATGAAAATTTTCATTAACCTGTGTGTGTGTGTGTGTGTGTGTGAGAGAGAGAGAGAGAGAGAGAGAGAGAGAGAGAGAGAGAGAGAGAGAGAGAGAGAGAGAGAAAGAGAGCTTGTATTTGTGGTGCTATCGAAGCGTACATACCAACTCGTAACAGAGATTCCATGTACGACTTCAGTCATATCTCATACTCGTTGGAATATTCCGTTCTATTACGGTCCCCACCGATATGTTTTGGAGAGATTTCTCATCCATCTGACATTTGATGGGTGATTAGTCGCATTGAACATTCATTATCTCGATCCTACTCTCTACTGACGTTCACTCTAGATTCCGTCATGAAGAATGAAGGCTTCGTTCGTATATTTACAGTGCTTCACACCAAATTTAATACTGGCACATTTATTTATTTTTTAAAAATTTTGTTTCCTATCGAAAAGCGTGTCGAGCCTTTCCGACACAATGTTAGAAAACTTTGCTAGTTAACAAGATCTGAATGCACAAAGCGTATTGGGAGATTTCCTTGAGTAGGATCGGTATTTATGGGCGCTACTTGAGCTTGAATTCCCGTTGATGAACGTCCAAACAGAACTTCATCTAACACTAGGTTCAATAAACTTACGAAAGAACGCATTTTCAAATATTTTTTAACAAACAGATAGAGTATAAATGTACAAAACATTTAGTTACTGATTATTTATTGAAAATATACAAGTTCGGCTTCAGTAATTTAATTTAAAATGTAATTTTTTTTCACTTTATAAAAATGTAGAAAAATTAGAAAAGCAATTGTGAGCAGTTTCATCTTTTCGTTTCAACCAAATTTCAAGTGTCCGATTGTTTTCTTCTGCCAATTGGACTTTGAAAAAAATAAATTCCTATTTCAGAGCTACACCTGTCTTTTCTTTTAAATTAATTGCTGTATTCAGATGAAAAATACATCATTAGCTTAAGATAAAATCAAATGCAACTCATACATGATCCACTGCTATGTATTCTACAAAAGCAGTCGATCCGTGTCAGTCAGTTAAGTGCCATACAGGAAACACGCTTGGGCGATCATGTCTCGAAAGAAACATGACTGACTGGGCAGAAGATTATCCCGCAGTAGGTTGCCATTACATTCTGCAGTAGACTGGTTGCCAGTCAAGGCTATAGAACCCAATCTGTCCGCTTATTTAACGGATAAGTGGAGGGAAGAGAAGGCTAAATACCTTTCACAAAGGCGTTTGTGCATTCCGAGCCGTTATTTACTGCAACACAAAGCACACTCCGTTTGTTACCCCAATAATTTCCTAACACTTCTAGATATCTGCTGCATTTACCAGATCCAGATCAGGCTGAAAATAGAGCATTGTTGTCATATACGGGCATTCTCGATAGAGACCATATTTCCATTCTTGAGTCCAAAAACGTTTCAGCATCCTTGTGGGTGATAAATTATTTTTGACGCTACAATCTCTTTCTTACAGATGAAAAGACAAGTGCCTTTGACTGTTCTATTACGTTATTTCCATAAAAAAGTTTTCTTATGAACTATTCTCTTTATTTCCACCAGTTCTAACCTTCACAGTTAAGACTCGTCATGTTACGGTCATTGCAGTGAATCGTCTTCATTGCATTCATATTGCCCTGTAAGATGTAATCTCCACTCGAGCAACGTTTACCTACTGTTGAGTTGTGTAGGCAACTTTCATGGAAAGAGTTGCGACATACTACTTTCTTTAGTTCCCCCAGTTCTAACCTTCACTGGTAAGACGTGGCATGTCTCGATTATTGCAGCGAACCATCTTCATAGTCTTCATCGTGGTGAGATGTAAATTACACACGAGTAACTTTTCCTCAATTAGCGCTGCTTTTTTGGAACTGTCTTCCAGATAGATTCATTCGTGATCACTACAATCTTAAGTTGTTCATGTGAAGGGTCAACTTTAATCTTTACCACGTATCCGCCTAAACTGTGCCTTTAGTCTGTGATATCATACATCAAGTGTTTCTTTGGGTTTGTACAGTGTGAACATATGAAAAAAAATTTTCCTGCAGTCACAATTGTGATAACCTGTAAAATCGACTAAATTCGAAGTAAATATGCTGGAATAAAAATTAAAAAAAAGTTATATAGAATATTATAATGTATGACATCAAAGGAAGAAAACGCAGGCGAGGGAAAAGGCTTGAAAAGCGATAAACGACAAAGATATGATTGATATCAAAGACTGAAAGCCCAGGATTCAACAGGCTTGAAAAAAGATAGACAGTGAAAATAATTGACAAATGTATCTGATCATAGATGACGTTAATTAAGAGACAAACCAAAAAATCAAAGGTGCGTAAAAGTTCAGGGTTATATAAGTCTGTGGTTGTTGGCAGAAACACACAGAGATAAAGAGGGAGAGAAAAAATAGAGAACTCTCCGACAGCTTCTGCGTGTGCGTGAATCTCTCTGGGTACCTTCCTACTCCACACAACCGTTACGGAGAAAGAATAAAAATATAAATTTATATTTATATGTGTACGTGTTCCTTGTTGTCTGTAAAGAGAATCGTCATCTTTGTTCGTTGAAATCCAGAACCAGGAAGGATATATATATATATATATATATATATATATATATATATATATATAAACCATTTCACCCCAAGCAAGGCAGTTTTACTGACACTGGTTCGCAGGAGGTTACATAGGACGAAAGTGATGTGTACGAAAAATATGTTATAAGGGGTGTCAGGAAGGAAGAGGCTAAGAGAAGGACGAGAATACTGGTGTGATGAGAGTGGAGCGGAAGGAGAAAAGAGTATGAAGGAAAGGATGCGAGTCAGTGAGATAGGAGATTACTATTAACCTTACATTTAAATTCTTGGAGATTGTATCTGTCGCGGAAGCAAGTATACGGAAGGGAATTCCACAGGCTGGCAGTGCAAGAAAAGAAGCTTATAGGATAAAGTTGCGGTTACATTTTATTAGTTTCACTGTGAAAAGGTGGGACCTAGTTGTTAGTAAATTCATACATAGGGGGCACCAGTTAGTTAAATTCAATGGAGCAGAAGCCGTGAAAATATTTGTAGAAAAGACAAAGGGAAGCCACATTACGCCGGTGAAAGAGTGACTGCAGCTGAACTCTCAAGTCAGTATCGATCACATTAGAGATTCTCCGTTGGATTTTTGTCAAAAACCCCGAGGTGAATGGCAGATGTGGCAGCAGTATTCAATACACGGGTGAATGGTAGATTTATATATGTGCAGAATGGATTCCAAATATCTCAAATATTTAGTTGTATACAACCACTTTCTCAGGTTAATTGTTAAAATAGCTTCAGCGAAGACCATCCTTATTCGAATCTTGTGGACTGACGCTACAGAATCACAAACAATGAGTACTACCAAAACAATTGAATCATATACAATCACATACGTCCAAGAGAGAGACTCAGAAACTTCTACGATGAGCTTATACCATTTTTAACTTAACGCTGATATATTACGTTTACAATGCGAGGAGGAACTATGCTGAAATTTTAGTATTTTAATGAATGGCAAACAAAAACATTATAAAAAATAAACAAACAAAAAACAATAGACATCACTTTTTTTAATAATTATATAGCCCCAAGCAAGGCAGTCTACTGCCACTGGTGCGCAGGGAATTTTTTTTTTCATTTCACCCCGAGCAAGGCGGAAACGCCACTGATGTGCAGGGGGTTACATAAATGTAAAAAGATTAATTACAAAAGAGTGAGGAGTACAAACTAGTTAGAAAGGAACAACAGAAAGTAGGTGCGATGACAGATACATAGGTGGAGAGAAAGGGAAGGTTATACAGGGGTGGGGAGAGAGCTAGAATCCAGTGGTTAGTAGATGAGTATTGACTTTGCATTTAAATTTCTGGAGGTTGTAGCCGTCAGGAAAGCAAGAATATGGGAGCGAATTCCACAGGCGGGGAGTGCGAGAGAAGAAGCTGCAGGAGTAGAAGCTTCATTTGGCTAACCTGACTGTGAATGGGTGGGACCCAGTTGCCAGTCTGGTTGCACGAGTAAACACCTGTTGAGGAGGCTCAGTGACTTAAGCTCGTCTGAGCAGAAGCCATGAAAATATTTATAGAACAGACAAAGGGAGGCCACATTTCGACGATGGTGATGTGGCTGCACTTGAGTCGCCAGATCAGTACCTATCACATTACAGACTCTCCTTTGGAGCTTGTCAAGAACACTGAGGAGAACGGCTGGGGCACCTGACCATAAATGGCAGCAGTACTCCATGCACGGACGGATGGTTGACTTGTATATATGCAGGATGGATTCAGGTGGAAAAAACGTCCTGGATCGACATAGTGACCCAACTTTCTAATTACACAGAAGGAACGTTATGAGATAGTGTGACAGGTTACAGGGCGTGTCAGGTAGTGGGTAAGAGAAGATTTAAGATACTGAGAGTAAAGTGGACGGAGAAAGAAGCATGAGAGAGAGGATGCAAGTTAGCAAGATAGGAGATGACTATTGACTTTACGCATAAACTCCTGGAGATTGTAGCTGTCGGGGAAGCAAATAAATAGAAGGGATTCAACAATAGCAACGGAAATATATCATGTAGATTTAATTCTAAAAGAAAGTAATGATATAAAAAATGTTAACATGTCACACTAATTAAATCCTCATCAGTTCTAGAAATAGCGATGGCAGTAATTTTTATTACAAGTAAGTGATTTGCATTTTTACGGCTTATCAACCTCTTCCGATTATTTAAAGCCAGGAAATATTTTTCAGATTCTAAGATTTATCTGGAGATATTAGTATCTTGATATAAGTAGTACTTTTGATATAAGTACTACTTTTGATATAAGTAGTACTTTTTAGCCTATAGTTGGGAGAGAAGAGTTGGATTCATACTTCCCCAAGATTATTTGCGTGTAAGTGAATATAATGAACCATGTTAGAGTCGGAACTCAGCTCTCCAGTTTCCAATTATGGATCAGTTATCCATCACACCAAAAGCACATTCAAACATCGGGTATTCTCAAGTGGTTATTCATCTTAGAAGTGACCAGGTTCGACATTGCTCAAGTTCAGTGTGAGTGGATTTAGGAATCCTTTTTCTTAAAAACCTGTTGAAATTTATAAGATTTTTCTCTTGAAGAATAACACATTGGAAATAAAATAGGCTGGGCCAAAGCTAGTTTCACTCAACACCGTAAACAGCTACGAAACAAACGCATAAGCTTAAAGCTCGAGTCTTGTTTGTAAATAGCCTCGTCGGATTGATATTTTTTGGATGTCATGCATGGCGCTAAACCCATTTAGAAATATACAAACTGTAAGCTTTATACAACTGCTTCCTAAGATCAAGGGAAAAAAAGGCTTTGATCTGGTGAAGCCTGAGGATCTTGGCAAGGAACACCCTTATTTTTAACGTTATGGACTGGCGCTACAGAAGCACAAATATCTACACTAACAAAAACCACATCATTTGTGGACTACCAACAGCATCAACAACTAAAATGGATAGAACGTGTAACTTGAAAATACAATAATGACATAACTAAGGTGTTAACATTAACAGAAACCACATCACTTGAAGACTTACAACAGCAGCAAGAACTAAAATGGATAGCACATGTAACTCGAAGAGAAACTAATGAGTTAATCAATGTTGATCTACCACACACTTCAAATAATACGGAAGGAAATCAAAACCAGTACTGGGAAGAGTTTCCAAAGCAACAGAACTTGAGAAATCCGTCTGCCTCAAAAATTGTTTCAAGAGAAAGATTTTATGAATTTCAACCGCAAAAGTACTGGCTGCGAATTTAACTTAATACCAAATCTTTACTTGCAGGAAAGAGGCTAATATAATCATTCAGTCATGGACTGCCATACGTGACACATGCTTGGGCGATCATGTCTCGAATTAAACATGACTAACTGGGCAGAAGATTATCCCGCAGTAGGCTGCCATTACATTCTGCGGTAGAATGGTTGTCAGCCAAGGCTATAGAACCCAATCTGTCCTGTTATTTAATCCATAATTAGAAGAAAAAGACGGATTAATACCTTTTCCAAGGGTATTTGAGCGTAAGTGAATGCAAGGAATTCAACTGGAATTCGAACTTGGCTCTCTGATTTCTTATTCCGAGTCGATATTCACTGCACCACAATGCTCACCCAATATAATTATTACTGATGTGATTAAAAACGAGCATAGATTTATCTATTTTGACTAAGTTTTATGTTCGGATTTAGACAGTAGTATGGTCAAAATATTGGGATGTGCGTGGTGGTGATTCAGAACAAGAAATCCGATAGCTGAATTCGAATTACAGTTGAATTCATTGTATTTATTAACGCGAAAATATCCTTATTAATCCGTTTCTTCTCTCCTGTTATGGGTTACATAACAAGATATTTTAAGGTCTACAGCCTTGGTTGGCAAGTATTCTACCGCAAATAAGTAATAGACTTTACTAAGGGAAGATCTCCTGTCCAGTCGGCCATGTTTCTTTTGAAACATGATCGCCCAAGCCTGTATCGCATTAGACAATTAAATGACTTGATCACAGCACTTCCGATATATTCTCTTATTAATTTTTTTTAATAAGACTTTCTGTTTGTCTTTGGATTTTGTGGTCAGATGTGTTACCATAAAGTATTTGTGCGTTTTAACTGTTGGTTTGCAATAGACATTTTGTCATTGTCGGAATCATGATTATACGCAAAAATGCATGCATTTTTTAAGTATTAGTTTGAATGTAATATGAGTTGGAACTTTCTATATTTTACAATATCTTCTTCATTTTTCCCTTTTTTTTTAAAGCTATATACGAAGAAACGCTCGTTAACGATGAGAGAATTCATACTACAAACCGTAAACGATGAAGAAGAAAATTACATTTTGCCAGGGACATATTGTCAGGAGGTCGTTTATATCAGTTGCTATAATCGTTTTCACAAATACGGCCGCGTCATAAAAGCCAAGCTTTCAAGTAATGACATCTATTCGAAGACAACACTGGGAAAGTTGCTGATAAATTCACACGCCTTTTCAAGAATATACTGATAACTTAATATCGATGGAAGCAGTGATTTCTAAAGCGCAGACGAATCACCTTTCATTTTAAGTCCCACGTAGTGAAGAGAGGGGCAAGCAAGGCCATCGCTTCTCAGTCAATCAGACAATCTGATATGAAGGGCTTAATGACATTGCACTTCGATTTCTATGATAGGGCGCGGAATCAACTGAATTGTGATAATATTTCGATCTGAACGACACGCAGACCGTCTTATAGGAGAAACCAATCGTATTAGCTTGAGGCTTGGAAAATAAGTTTGAATCTCTTTTGCTGTTGTGATTGATGATGATGCTTTTAAGAACGATGATGAAGACTGTGGTGGGATGTGAGAATTGCAGTTGTCGGCTACAAAACCTGCCTGTGCTGAACGTGGTCCGGCAAATTTCAGAAGCTGTCGAAGGACGATTATGTTGTCCAAACGTCGCCATAGTTACATTGTTACAATGGCCGGTGGTGAGGCAGATAAGTATAATGAATCTTTAACAGTACCGATACAACTTCTTTATGAGTCCCATACTGTCCATTCGTCGCACGTACGCACGATTGTCTGAATTTGCCCTCCACTCCTGATCCACAGCCCCACTGCTGTGGTTGTGTGATACGCCCACCGGCGGTTATTCGAAATACATTGCAATAAGATACAGCAGTTGAGACATTCACCCTGACAACAAAATAAGAAAGAATAGGGAACGAACCGCAAGGAAATTTCATTGCAAAGAAACGGGAATTAATGGGTTGCGTGTGGACGAGGGAAGCTTTGCCCTTAGTTTCCGAGTGTTCTCGTCAATATGACGTGTTGAAAACCCGAGACAAGAACAACAAGGACATTTCTAAAACAGCTGTGTAAATAGTAGTAGACAGCGAATTTAGGTAATGTCGATGTCAATGTTAGCTGTTTCTTTATAAGGAAACATACTGGTTTGTTGATCAGTGCTACTGCCTGTTAAAACATTTTAAGTCGTTATATTTTTAAAGGAAAATAACTTTCTTAATTCGAATTTATTTTATCGCTCTTTCCTGTGTTGATGCAGGCTACTTTCTTAATCTATTGCTTTCAAAACATAATATGATCACCTGAGAAGAAACAATAAAATTATTACGAAGAGATTAAATAGATTAATAGAGATTAATAGAAAATTAAATAGATTTAATAGAGATTAACAGAAGATTAAATAGATTTAATAGAGATTAATAGAAGATTAAATAGATTAATAGAGATTAATAGAAGATTAAATAGATTAATAGAGATTAATAGAAGATTAAATAGATTAATAGAGATTAATAGAAGATTAAATAGATTTAATAGAGATTAAAAGATTTTACAGCTGGAGAATCACTCCTACATAGTCAGACTTTAACCACCCACCATCGTTTATTCCGAGATTATAAAAAAAACAGCAAATAGTTAAAAAAAAAGTACATAATGTTAGATATCAAGTCAATTTTCAAAAATATGTCTCCTTTGAAAATTTTATTAACTAATATGATTAAATATTTAGTTAAAACATGAAGATGGAATTTTAAAAAATATTTTAACTTGGATTTTTGGTGATTTTGTTAGAAAATAACAAAAGACGCTAAAAGTCGTCATCTAAAATTATCAAATCTATTGTACTTATTATGCAGACATATGTATGAGTCAGTTAAGTGACATACGTGATACGCGTTTGAGCGATGATGTCTTTTTCCATTTATGAATGACAAGGCAGAAGATATTCCCGCAGTAAGCTACCGTTTTTTTTTTTTTTTTTTTTGCGGTAAACTGGTTCTCGTCCAGGTTGACAGGACACGATCTATTTTGCGCTAATTAAAACATAAATAGATTAAAACAGCCTACAAATGTATTTGTGCCTAAGGGAATGTAAATAATGCAAAATCGAACTCGAAACAGCGTATGTCACAGTGATCTTTTTTCGCCCAGATGGTTTCCAACTGAACCAAATATACTGAGCATTCGACAAAATTTAAAACAATGCCCATGCATAAAATTAAAAATACAAATTAGCAATTATTTACTCACCGTACCCTATATATATAGTGTTGTCATCCGCAGACAGATCTGTTTCGCCGTATCACAGCTCATCATTACGGTTAGACTCCGATTGCTTTCTTAACCGCGATTGAAACCCGACCGAAATGGCGTCAGTCGGCGATTCTACCCCTGGGCTAAGGGCGTTCGGTGGAAGTAGGCAGACATTTTACCGCAATTCTAATTCATTTCACTGAATGAGCGATGCGGACACGCCAAAGTAGCTACTGTTTATCAAAGTCTACTGTTTTTCCAGAGTGCTCAATCAGGGCGTGAGAGCGTAAATATTGTCATCCGCAGACAGATCTGTTTCGTCGTATCACAGCTCATCAGTACGGTTAGACTCCGATTGCTTTCTTATATATATATATATATATATATATATATATATATATTGTCGTCATCGTTAAGGGAAATCATTCCTCATCTAACATTTGAGCTATTCTACCCTGCATGCGTTGGTGCCGGAAAGTTCCTGGTAAAAAGCCTTTGGTCTTGCGCTACAAGAATAAATCCTTCAATCTCTCATTTTCAATTTCAATTTATTATTATTATTATTATTATTATTATTATTACGCAGAGAAGCGTTAACAAGGCAAAATCTTTAGTGTTTTTTATAATTATTTCACCCTAAGCAAAACAGTAATGCCACTGGATTGCAGGGCGACTACATGAGGTTAGTGATGAGTAAAAGGAACAAGTTACAGGGGTGTCAAAGAATGGATAGGAGAAGTATGATGGCACTTACTTGAAGAGGGCTGCATAAGAGTAGGGTAGAAAGTGAGAAGAACACGACACAAGGTTTGTCAGGAAAAGGATACGAGTCTAGGAGATAGCAATTGACATTAAATTTAACTTCTTGAGATTGTAGCTGTCAGTGAATTAAGTATACGAAAGGAAATTCCACAGGAACGAAGTGCGAGAAAAGAAGCTTAGGGAGTATAAATTGAGGTTATAGTTGTTCTGTTTCCCAATAAATGAATGGGAGCTAGTCACTAGTCTATTAGCCTGAATAAATTCATGCCAAGGGAGTACCAGGGAGCTAAACCCATCAGAGTAGAAGCCGTAAGAGTATTTGTAAAAGAGACAGAGGAAAGACATATTACGTCTATGAAAAATTGACTAGATCTGAGCTACCAACATTGGGATAAGTTATATTGCATATTTTCCGTTGGATTTTGTCAAGAATCTAGAGCTGAATAACAGGGGCACCCCACTAGATGTGACAGCAGTATTCAATCTACGGGAGGATGGTAGGTTTATATATATCCAAGATGGATTCACATGAGAAAAACATCTTGGCCTTACACAGTGAACCAACCTTCCTAGCAGGAGATTTAGTTATGGATTCAATGTAGTCATTCCACTTGAGGTTGGCAGATAGTGTAATGTCAAGGAGGCGCAGTGTTTTGCTTTCTGGAAGATTGGCCTTACCCATGCTGATGTGGAGTAGGAGCGATTCTCAATGGTGGTTAAAAGATAGCAGCTTCATTTTGGAAGCATTAACATTTACTAGCCATGTCTTAGTCCTATAGATTTCGTAGAAGGCTAGGATGCCAGACACTGTCAAATGCTTTGGAGATACCTAGGGTAACAGCTCGAGCTTCGCCGCCCTTATCGAGAGTTTTGGTTTATATACTCTGTGATGGCCGTTAACATACCAGCAGTAGACCTGGTGAAGCGGAAACCATACTGTTTATCAAAGAAGGTGCCGTGGGCTGTGAGATATTGAACCACTTCATTGATAATATCCTTGAACACTTTGCCAAAATCGGTAGGATGCTGATAGGGTGATAATCAGAGGAGTCTGAGGGTTCTCCAGATTTCTTAAATACAAGAACCACAGAGGATGACTTCCAGCAGGCAGGAAAGCAAAAGCAAAGAGTTTGAATAAGACTGAAGAGAGTTTAGGGGCATATTTCTTCAGGAAAATGATCACCTGCGCTTGCTTCATGGGGGTCAAACTTTAAAATTATGTTAGAGACTAGAGCGGGGGTAATGTGAACGTCAATCAGTTGGGCCTGAGTTTTAGGTGGATAGCCAGGTGCAGATCAAATGTTGAGCTGGTGGAGTTGGCCTTGGTCGCTGAAGATGTGAGGATTTCAAATTTATAAATTAAAGTGGAGATTGAGGGCTTGCTGATATTTAACTCATTTTTACACATGAACCAGTATTATTTGAAGCCAAACTTCCAGTCTGCTCTTTGGTAGCAGTAAGATATTCTGCTAGTTGGGGGTTCCTGGAAAAAGGGGAAGTGGAACGAGATATTAACCGACACCACAGCAAGACCAGAGTTACCAATAAGGCAAAGCTGGATGACATGTCAGGACTCAGGGATATGAGTGAGACAGAAATATAGAGATGAGTCAGTTCCATTCAAGAAATGCGTGGAGAATTCCACCACTTGCGCAAAAGATTGAGTGATTGAAAAGTTCATGGTATTGGCACCAGAAAGATCAGTGATAGAGTTTTCAGCCACTTGGTGGGGTATGCATTACATTTTCCAAACACAAATATAAGAGCGACCGGATGAGAGGAGATGGGTTTATCTATATTGTTCGAGATGCTGTCAATTACAGTTAGGAGATGAATGGGAGCAAAAAAGAAAGAAAAAATAGCTAACTGAGGTTAGTAGAGAGAGACGGAGACATACACATGTAGGAATGATCTGGAGATTGAAGAGACTTTACCCTAGCAAGAGGGAGATGTTCGTTGATATAAATGCTAATTCCACGCACATGGACACTGAAGTCGTTCCTAAAGAGGTTGTTTGGTTGTTTTGTTTTTATGGCATATCAACCTCAGCAGGTCATTTATTACCAACTACATTTCTATTTTGTATTTCTGGTAATACCTTTTTTTTCTTCTCAAAAAGTTATTGTTGTTTTTATATAAGTTTTGTGTCTAGTAATACTTTTTTCTTTTCGAGTATCAAGATTCATTGAGATTTGTTTTTAAGGGCAGGGTCCCAAGTCCTACCTTGTTATTTAACCCATAACTGGAGAGAAGGGATGGATTAATATCTTTCCCAAGGGTACCAGTGCTTAAGTGAATGCAGGGTATCTGCATTCACTTAAGCTGGAATTCACATCAACTGGAATTCGAACTCAGCTCACCGATTTCTCTTTCCGAGCCGAGATCCACTGCACCACAACGCACATCCGTCATTAAACGCTTGCAGCACCTGGTATTCCCAAGCGGTCACCCATCTAAGTACTGATCAGGCTCAACGTTGCTTAAGACCAGACCCATATGTGAAATAAAATATAAAATATATTTTATTTTATTTTTCAGACAAAGATATCTTTGGTGATAGGTCATGGCTTAGGAAGTTTTTGGTCACAGTTGTCAGCACCCACCATTAGGGAGACCCGATTCTACTCAACCGTTCGCTTCAACGGTTGTGTCCAGACTCCTCAAAATCAAAGTTACAGTTACTACAAAATACTGTCAGATTGACGTCACTTCCGTATCATAGTCAGTTAGTTTCCGGTACAAAACTAAATGTGGGACATGAAAGTTTTGACATCGCTAACAAAAATAAAAAATCCAAATGCAAGAATGTTTTCCCATTTCCACATCTGGCTGACTCTGTTCAACAAAATACCTTTTACTCCAATCTCAAAATATGTCAGCGAGCGCAAATAGAATTCATTGTAAAAAAATTAATGATATTCAAAAATATCTTCTAACGAATCTTTAACACAAATAAAATGATAATAGTAATTAAAAGTTGCCACTTCAATAAGCTATATTTTTAAGTAATAAAATGAGCAAGTAATGAGAATATTGAAATAAATTTGAGATAGTTTCATATATATTTTAGGGTATGGAAATGTCTATGGTTGCAAAATTTACTTATTTCATTACGTTGGTTCAATAAGTCAGTTTTTTGGGAAATTTTATTATATCAATTTTTTCTTGTAAGAAAATGAAACATTTAATGTAAAGATTTATATGTTCTAGCTTTAGTTAATATTTTCCATTTAAATGTAGGAGTTTTATTTGTATCTTTCAATTGCCAGTAGTTTAAGAGAGAGGAATAGATTTACTATACGCTTTATTATTGAAAGATGAGTTATGCTACTAAATAGAGACTTTAAATTATTCTTAGTAGATCTGATATAATGTTTGGTAAAATTAATTTATTCATTGGTAGTGATTGTAGTTTCGTATAGAATGAAATCTCTAAGGCATTTATTTTGCATAGGACATACGTTAGGGGTGTGACAGTTGCAGTAACATGAGTTATTATCATTATTTAGGTAGGTTGGTTATAATTAATATTCAAACGTTGTTTTATAATTTTATTATCGCGTCTTTTTAAAATATCGAGATTATCAGTGTAGCTACAACTATGTTTTAGTGTATTATTAGATAGGCAGTGTTTTTGACCTAGATTAAGGAATTTATTACCTAACTTGGTACTAACCATTTGGTTAAATTGTGATGTATACCAAATTATTTTCCTATTTGGAATATGTTTGGTATTATAAATAATTTGTTTATGATACTTAATATGCTTGCAATTATAACTGGTTTTATAGGGCTATATTATAGTCAAGACAATGGTGATATAAAATGTCTTCAGTGGAGGAATTATTATTAATTCTGTGTTTAACTGAATGTGATATATGTTTAATGGTTGGTCATTTGATTTAGGATGTATGTAGATATGATTAGCATTATGATTTAGGATGTATGTAGATATGATTAGCATTATGATTTAGGATGTATGTAGATATGATTAGCATTATGATTTAGGATGTATGTAGATATGATTAGCATTATGATTTAGGATGTATGTAGATATGATTAGCATTATGATTTAGGATGTATGTAGATATGATTAGCATTATGATTTAGGATGTATGTAGATATGATTAGCATTATGATTTAGGATGTATGTAGATATGATTAGCATTATGATTTAGGATGTATGTAGATATGATTAGCATTATGATTTAGGATGTATGTAGATATGATTAGCATTACGCTTTACATATGGTGAGTAATTACTATTAACAAAGTCAAGCGTAATATTTTGAGGTTGATATTTTCTATTACTTTAAGAATAAATTTCTGTGTACGTATTTACGGATTCTATCTATCTTTCAGTTAGTGAAAATATGAATAATCATGAGAACTTCATTGTTATACAATCGGATATCTTTTATGTCGACATAACGATGAATCGTGAGACTAAAAAATGGAAATACTTACATGATCTGACGATTCTGCAGAATCCAGTCCTTCCATAATAAAGGCAAATGAGTAGTCGGATTTCAAGATTACCCATTGTTCGTTGTTATGGATGATGACGGATTTTTTTGAGTTTAAAATTTGGATAAATGAGAATTTATATGTGTTGATAATTTGTTTGAACCAATTGAACACTTCAGTGGTATTTCTCCATTGGGTTAATATAAATATGATGTTTGATTTGTTGGTTGACTTTCTCTAGAATTTGTTTACTAATTTTATTATTTGTAGTTTCGTAGGTTTAATTATTCTAGCTATGCAGTTTCTATCACAGTCCGGTCTGTAATCCTTGATGTAAGACTCAATAGGGATGAATTTGGTTACTCTGTCGCTAACTTTTAACTTGTCAGGTCTAATGGATGGCGTTCCATAGCAAAACATTCGCTACACTACTTTATATTGAGCCGTACACAAACCGCAAGTTAATTCATCTCACACGTTGACTTTGTTTAAATTATTTTCTTTATTTTTATTTTCATTTTCATTTTCATTATATATATATATATATATATATATATATATATATATTATCATCTACATATTACAAAATAAATTAAACACATTTTACTGCCTGATGATGGTGTCTTAAGATCAAAATTTTATAGCTGTTGCGTTGCAGTATGCTATAATAATAATAATAATAATAATAATAATAATTACTATATATATATATATATATATATAGAGAGAGAGAGAGAGAGAGATGTAATCTATTTGTTTGAGCATTATTTCTATTCGATACTCGTATTTGAATAGATATCCTGTTTTAATTCAACGGTTTATGTATATATAAATATTTCTAACCGGCCTAATGGGTAATTTTGTTAGGAAAATGTGTGTCATCCGGCAAAGTTCAAGCCTGCGTTACGTATTTACATATGGAATACAGTCTAAACTGACGTTTAGCTAAGAGAGAGTAGGAAACTAGTAAAAGATTGGCTAAAAATCATCTTGGAAATGGTGTGGGGAAGTCGAATATATTTTGAAAAGAAAAGCTATTTGCCGTTTAGATCTAAACTGACCTTGAACAACAAACTTCTTTGCAATAGCTAATTTCAACTGAGTTAATTTCTCTCTCTCCATTTCTCTCTCTATCACTTTCTCTTTCACTCTTTCTCTCTCTATATATATACTATAAGTCAATTGTAAGTAGATTTTTTATAGAATTACTACGTAGGATGTGAATCAAATATAATGGATAAACACACAACAGTGCATAATAACGGAAATATATTGATCATACATATTGATCATATATGTGTGTGTGTGTGTGTGTGTGTGTGTGTGTGTAGGTGTGTGTGGGTAGGAGATGAAAATATTGTGGCAAATGGTTTATAATTATTGAGTATTTAATTATAAACGAGAAAATGATTAAATTTACTGATATTTCAAGTTTACACGTGATCCGTGGAATATTTTAAATGACACCGACGATCAAATAATTTAATCACACATAGATATAATTAATCAAAAATTACTCATCTTAAGGGAAATTTATATAGCATATAGCTATATATATATATATATATATATATATATATATATATATGTGTGTGTGTGTGTGTGTGTTTATATATATATGTGTGTGTGTGCGTGTGTTTATATATATATATGTATGTGTGTTTATGTATTTACATATATATATATGTGTGGGGGGGGGGTGTATGTGATAGAGAGAGAGAGAGAGAGAGAGAGAGAGAGAGAGAGAGAAATAACTATATCATTTTTATATACTAAAATAATATTGCCGAAAACTTATGAACGATGGAAAAATTGTTCACGCGTCTCATTTCTTTTTCATGAAATTTATGGGACTAAATTTATTACGATGATACTACTACATATGAGAAAGAACGAGGGGTTAAATTTCTCAGTGTCCCTTGTTCGTGCGCATGCGTAGTTGCACTAACGGAACATGTTTTATTCAATGATGTAATACGACATGTAATTTCTTGAAATAACTTCGCTTAAATACAATAATACTCCAAACTTGAATATAAAATGAAATATATATATATAAAAAAAAAACCTATCCCGCTAAAGTAAAAATAGGAAAAACAAAAATAAAATAACAAAAATATCCCGTACCTGAAAAATCAAAATTAAAAAGAAAAAACACCCCACCCCTATCACTTATATCTAAGGAACCCCAAAGGGAAAGCCTCGCCACATCAATTAATTAAACACTAGCCAACCATAAAGCCATCCTAAAATTCTTAAGGTCAACAAACAAGGTATGTTCCTCAATCACACACACACACAAAAAACCCACACAAACACACAAAACTGATCAAGTAATCAAACTCCTTCACACACCAATTTCTTCGAAATCCTAACCAAATGATATACCCGACCGATAAAAACGTACATTCCAACAGATAAGACCATTAATCAACAATTTCGCACTTACACACCAAGTTCTTCAAAAGTCTAACGGTCAAAATGAAAGACACATTCCCATCATTATCAATAACCCCAACCAACCCCACGACAACAACGAACCAAACATAAACAGAGGATGATTCCAAACTCTCTTGCTCTTTCTTGGTAATAAAATGTTGGTAACCCAACATTGAAACAAACATATGATTGTAGAGAAGAGGACATATATAGAAAAAATTATGTACATGTTCTAAAACATAATTTATGACATATATATATATATATATATATATATATATATATATATATATATATATATATATTGGTTATATATAGGGGCCAGACCATGAAGCCAGGATTCGAATTTCACCATGGTCTATTTGCCAGGCAAACGAATTCTTTATGTTATCGGCAAGGAGAAGGATATCACAGCGTGTGGCAGATTAGGAAAGAATCTGAAATATGTACCAGGGGTTGACGCAACCATTGTGGCTGAATTTAGGTAGACGTTTTCTTTTGAGTTGTGCTAAATCAAAGTCACAAGTCATCTTGATCCTGGCATTGTTCAGATTCTTGTTCATCCCAGAAAACGCGCTCTCTTCCAGGAACTGTGACTAAAGTACACTAAGCATAATTGCAGTGCAAACCACAGATGTGCTCTCTGGGTTTTGTACAAACACAATGTGTGCCTGCGCAAGCGTCTTCAATAGGGATTGGATAGCCGCCTTTATAGACTTACCTTCAAAAATTCGAGTGGCAGCCATATATTATACGTACATATAGAGGTGTTTACAAACGATTAAGTTTACTTGTCTGATTCACAGTATTTGCCACTACCGGAAATTCGAATAGGGTAATATATATATATATATATATATATATATATATATATATAGTCACGCGCAGAGAAATCTGTTTCGCTGTATCACAGTTCATCAGTACGGTTAGACTCCGATTGCTTGTAACCCAGGATTGAAACCCGACCGAATTGGCGTCAGTCGCGATTCTACCTCTGGGCTATGGGCGCTCGGTAGAAGAAGGCAGACATTTTAGCGTGTATATTATCATTATACACGCCCAATAGGCAGAGTGCTCTAATCCATTACTGAATGAGCGATGCGTACATGCCAGGGTAGCTACTGTTTTTTCAAAGTCTACCATTCTTCCAGAGTGCTTAATCAAGGTGTGAGAGCGTAATATATATATATATATAATGTACTCTCCCGTCAAAATTCGACATATGAAGATTGGACAGCATTATTGTTTCAGTTTATGAAACCAAGATAAACTGCCAGAAAAACCAAACATTTGACTTGATTAAAGTGGTGAAGGCTTGTGCAGAAACATCCACACTTTTCGAAATTATTGATACGCTCAGTGCATATGAATGCCACAGATTTTTTTTTTTTATAAGCGTTTCACCCCGAGCAAGGCATGTCACTGCCACTACTGTGCAGGGGGCTACGTAGAGTGGAGAAAGGCTGATTAAATATAGGAAATGACAGAGGGTGGGTGATAGGCGGGTAAGGATACCGAGAATGAGGGTTGGGTAGATGAGAGTGTTGTGAGAATAGTTGGGAATTAGTGTGATAGGAGGTGTCTATTGACCCTACATTTAAACAACTGGAGATTGTAACTGTCGGGAAAGCAGACTTGTGGAAGGGAATTCCACAGGCGGGAAGCGCGAGAAAAGAAGCTGTTGGAGTAGAATTTACGGTTACATCTTATTTGTTTAACTGTAAAAGGGTGGGACCTAGTTGCTAATCTAGTATCTCGTGTAAATTCCTGCTTAGGCGGCACCAGTGATCTAAGCTCATCGGAGCAGAAGCCATGAAAGTACTTGTAGAAGAGGCACAGGGAAGCCACATCACGCCGGTGTGAGAGCGGCTGCAGCCGGTCTGCCAAGTCAGTATCAACCACGTTACAGATCCTCCTTTGTATTTTGTCAAGAAGCCCAAGGAGAGCAGCAGGGGCACCCGACCAGATATGGCAGCAATATTCAATACACGGGCGGATGGTAGATTTGTATATGTACAGAATAGATTCAGGTGGGAAAAATTTCCGGGCCCTGCACAGGGAGCCCAATTTCATAGCAGCAGATTTGGCAATGGATTCAACATAGTCATTCCATTTGAGGTCCGCCGAGAGTGTAAGGCCAAGGAGGCGTAGTATTTTACTCTCTGGGAGACTAGCCTGTCCCATGCTAATGGGAGGTAGATGCGATTGTCTATGGTGATTACTTGACAACAGCTTTGTTTTGGAGGCATTGAAATTTACCAACCATTTCCTACCCCAGGTCACTACGGATTGGAGGTCCCTTTCAAGTACGGCAGCGAGGTTCACTTTGTCGTCCAGACCTGGTTTCTGATCGATGCGGGAGTAGATTGTTTTGTCGTCGGCATACATGCCAATTTGGGATCTAATGGTGTCGGGGAGATCATTAATGTAGATCAGAAAGAGCGTGGGGCCTAGGATAAAACCTTGAGGGACGCCCGCGTTCGTCTGGTAGTTTTGGGAGGCATGCCCATTTAATACCACCTTCAATGTGCGGTTAGAGAGAAAAGACTGGATGAGATCAAACAGATGTCCAGTTATCCCATAGCTCCGCAGTTTGCACAAGAGGCCAGCATACTAGACCCTGTCGAATGCTTTGGAGATATCCAAGGCAACGGTTCGGGCTTCACCATTCTTGTCAAGTGCCTGGTATATGTATTCGGTAATGGTCGTTAGCATATCAGCAGTAGACCTGGTGAAGCGAAACCCATACTGTTTGTCAGAGAGAAGCCCGTTGGCCATAAGATGCTGAGTCACCTCGGCGTTGATAATGGCTTCGAAAACTTTGCCAAAGATTGGAAGGAGACTAATAGGACGGTAATTGGCGGGGTCTGAGGGTTCGCCAGAGTTCTTAAATATATGTACTACGCAGGAGGACAGGTAACAGGCAGGAAAGCAGGAAGCAGATAGGCAGAGGTTATAGAGTTTAGAGAGAACAGAGGAGAGTTCGGGGGCACATTTCTTCAGTACTATGACTGGGATTCCGTTACCGCCGCTCGCTTTGTGTGGGTCAAGTTGCGCAATTATCTTGGCGACCAGCGAGGGTGTAATGTGGACGTTATTTAGTTGAGCCTTAGTTCTGGGTTGGAAGTCTGGTGTAGGTATTCCTAACGAGTTCAGTGTCGAATTGGTTGAGAATCTACGGGCAAAGCATTCAGCTTTGTCGGCTGGGGAGGTGAGAACTTCAAATTCATTGATTAGTGGGGGTATTGAAGTCTTGTTCCTGCTGAGCACGCTTTTGCAGAGACGCCAGTAATCTTTGGAGCCAAACTTAGAGGATGCTATGCGTTGTCTAATTCTGGTAGCAAACGCCCTCTTGGCTTCGTTCAGTACTTTTTTACACTTGTTCCGTGCTGAGGTGAAAAGGCGCCTGTTTTGGTTCGACGAGCAGCTTCGATAGAGCCGGAAGAAATGGTTCCAGTGGGCAATAGCGGCCGAGCAAGCGGGTGAGAACCAGGGGGACAAATTTGGTTTTAGTTGGAATTTTCTGGCAGGGATAAAAGCATCGATGCCAGCCTTAACCCAAGAGGAGACTTCGGAGGCACAGTCTTCGACAGGAAGATCAAAGACGTTGTTCCAGGGGACGTCGCAGAGGAAGTCCCTGAACGAGTCCCAGTCGGCTCTTTGGTAGCAGTATGATATTTTGCTGGTCTGGCTTTCTTGGGTAGAGTTAGTGTGGATTGATATGTTTACGGAGACTACGGCGTGGTCAGAGTTTCCGAGGGGGCAGAGTTGCCTGGTAGTGCAGGAGTCTGGGATGGAGGTAAAACAAAGGTCGAGTAAAGAGTCCCTTCCGTTAGGGTTTTTAGAGAAACGCGTGGGGAAGTCCACCACTTGCGTTAGAGCTTGGGCTATTGAAAAGTGCATGGTGCGGATCCCAGCAAGGTCGGTTGCTGAGTTTTCAAGCCACTTGGTGTGGTGGGCGTTAAAATCACCAAACACAAATATATGGGCAGATGGGTGAAAAGAAATGGCCCTGTCGATGTTAGTCGAGATGCAATCAAGTAACGTTCAGTCAGAGGAGGAGGGGGAGCGGTAGAGGAAGAAGAGATAGCTAACCGAGCTTAGAAGTGAGAGACGGAAGCACATGAAGGAATGATCAAGGGATTCAAGAGATGTGACCCTGGCTAGGGGGAGTTGTTCGCTGACATATACACCAAGCCCATGCATATGGACATTGGAGTCCTTCCTGAAGAGAGGAAGGTAACCAGGAACGAACAGCTCTGAAGAGGGGATAGAATGGTCAAGGTTAGTCTCACATATAGCTAAAATATCGGGTGAGTTAGTTAGAAGGAAAGACTCTACACTATTAAAGTTACTGCGAATACCTCGTATATTTGTGAAGGTAACGCAGATAGGTTTGGGCGATTTACGACTAGCTGGTTTAGGCTTGCTATTTTGCTTGTTTAATTTCATGCTGGTTATAGTTGTGGATAGAGTGAGGTCTAGAGTAGGGTCAGATGGTCGTTAATTGCAGCAGGTGAAGGATGGTGAATGGCGCCGCCTGCAGCATAATGTGGCCTCGGGGTTGCCCATCGGAAATTCATGCAGGGACGCCCGTCCATGCGCGAAATGGCACTACAGGAACCCCGATATTATTCAACTGTTGATCAGAGCGGCCTCTCGAGACGCTACGAAAGAGATGAAGCAGATAATAGATCTCAATCATTTAATTATCCCGCAACAGGTTGCCACTACCTGCTGCTGTTGACTTGTTGTCGGCCAAGGCTATAGAACCTAATCTGTCCTGTTATTTAACCCATAACTGGAGGTAAGGGACGGATTAATGCTTTTCCAAAGGGTATTAGCGCGTAAGTGGATGCAGGGCATTAAACTGGAATTCAAACTCGTTTCCCCGATTTATCGTTTCGAGCCGATATCGACCACAACGCACATCAATATGTGTGTGTGTGTGTGTGTTTGTGTGTGTGTGTGTGTGTGTGTGTGTGTGTGTAAAAATTTCATATAGTATTTGTCTATAAAAGGAAGATATGAATAAAGAGAAACGGAAAATTATTTTAGCCGATGCGTTTCGTCCTCAAGGGAAATTTATCAAGAAAAATGCGAGAATTTTATTTTGTTACAAGCATTTATATTCCACAGCAATGTAATTGTTTTGTTTTTTTTCCAAATTTTTATCCCTAAAAACTCTCATAAATATTCATCCGGTTAACTGACAAGTCACGTAAGATATGGAGGATATGAAGGGATACAATTCAATATCTACTTATCAGCTTACAATACGTGGGTTTGATTATGAATGAAATTCAAGAATGACAAGACTAATATTAAAAGAATTAAAGAAACAATAATGCTAGCATTTGTGATGTCCATTGAAAAAAATGGAAGGCTCGTGAAAATCGGATATTTTGAACATGAGAAAATCCTTGGAATTATTTTAATAGAGGATGGAAAATGCGACATGGAGATCCAAATACGCATTGGCATAGCCAAAGACGCATTTCAGATACTAACCATAGAACAGAAAGATAGACAATTCTCATTAGAAACAACGAAAAACTGTTGGATATCTGTATGGAAATGAATGCTGAACAATCTCATCAAAGAAGGAGGAGCCTCTTGATGTAGGAAAAATGTGGTTTTACAAAAGGATGCTGAGGATACCATGGACGAGTACGTGTGTAACGTGACGTGTTGGCAAGAATGCAGACGAGAAGAAAACTAATACTAAACACTAGGAAGAGACAAATAAGGTTCCTGGGACACGTAATGAGGAAAGTAAGTCTGGAAGACATAATACTCACAGGTCGGATAAGGGCAAAGAGACAGGAAAAAGTAGCGCGAGAGATACTTGTTAGGTCTGAGCAAATAGATGACGGAGCGAGGCTTGAAAGAGATACCAAGGGAAAAAATATTGAGAGCGACAAAAATATATTGACAGAGCCAAGTGGAAGTCCATGATCGCCTACGCCTTGAATGGACACGGCGCATGAAAAGAAATTCCATTTAGAATTCTGTTTTTCTTTAACATGCAATTTTTTGGTCTGAGAGCCTAATAATATAAAATAAATACCATTATTATTAGTTCCGCCGGGTTGTGATGATCACATCTCCGTTCCTACTCGCAACTTGGAGAGACAACACTTTCTTCAGGCCATGACCGATGTAGTTAATGTAACCTAAGAGGGTACGAGAATATTCGTACGCAGCAGCTGCACGGGCAGAGCTTGTTAACGGAAGGGGTATCGATTTGATATTCTTTCTCCCAGGAAGATTTCTGTGTCGTGTGAGTTTTGTATGTCGGTGTCATATGCACTATGTTTATATTATACAAGAAATAAAAGAAGGAAAAAGAAAAATACGTCCTTGCAAAGCGTCGGTATAGATAGGTCGATACATTGGAAAACTCGCTTTCAGTTTCTAAGTTATTTCTGTTTTACAAGAACTTTTCGGATGCGAGCCTTCCGGACTTTCTCGGTGACATTGTATTCAAAAGATGAAGAATAAACAGGCGCAGATGCTGAAGAAAACAAAATTGGGGTTGAAAAAATCGTTCAAATCAAGCATGATTCTGATACAGAGTCAGGATAATACTTTATTCGACGAGTTAAAATAACAAGCTAACCTTTTATACAAACGAGATATTAGGATTGTGTAAACATTCTCAACGATATCTCTTTGAAATTTAGAGATTGAATGAGGAACTGAATACGGATTAAATAAACAAAAGAAAATCTAAACTTATTTATAAATGGAACTTTGTCTGTGTGTATGTCTGTGTGTGTGTGTATCCGTTACCTATAGACTCCGAAACGGCTGAACCGATTTTCTTGAAAATTTACACAGTTGTACTATGAGCATCTGCGAGTGTTCTTAGCTCGGTTTTGTGTCGAGGTACCCCCGATAAATATCGAAAATCGATAATCGAAAAAATCGGGTTATAGGAGGAGTGGTACGATTTTAATCAAATTTGATACACTCATAGACAAAGACATAAGAAACGATATTCAGAAGTTTCAAGGTTGCAGTTCTTACAATAGTGCAGAAAATTTGATATCGATACCAGGAAACCAAAATTTGATTTACATCCATTCATTTTTCTTTCAGTCTACGGTTTTGCTTTAACTGGAAACAACTATTGCTTTTTAGTCTTTCGGGCCAACGTCCAAAGAGTCTGAGGTCAAGGATCATGGATTAGTTTTAAAGCTTTCATTACACCCAAACAACGGCGGGCTATACTGCCAGTTATTTATAATTATGAAAAAATTAAAAATGCTGGAAATATTTTCACACGCCCAGTCGATAGAAACATAGATGTTAACGATCTTTTATAAAAATGTATTACTATCAGAAGATAGATATTGTGTAGGATTTAAATGTTGGTCAGGCGGGAAATAATCCCTGCCCTTAACTTGTGTTTTTTGGGCACCTCAGCGTGGTGCATTGGTTAGCAAACTTGTCACACTAGAACCTGTTACAATGGAGTAGTGAGTTCAATCATCATCCTCTCGGCCTTGTGCCACATCCAAGCGGTGCTTAGAAAATTTACTACTGATTTATTGGACATCTGGAGGTGGTGTAATGCTTAGCATACTTATCTCTCTAGAATCAATATTGTTTAGTAGTAAGTTTGATTCTCACTAGGTGTCCCATACTTTCAGTCTTGTGCCACATGTAAGTTGCGCATAGAAAACCGCCTTAACTTGTGTTGTTAAAAATGTACTAAACAAAATCTTGTTACTAAGCTTACTAACATTTTACAATTAGTAGTCACGTGACAGGCTTATTATATGATCCCTGAAATTGTATAAAAGGAGATGAAATCAATTTCTTTCGTTTTTTTTTTTTTAGCTATCTTTCATGTTAGCAGGTTATCAGACTGTTATGAATTACGGGAAAACGGTAATAATTTTTGCAACTTAAAGTGAGTGCTGTTCCTTTTTTTCATTCCTCGACGTGATCAGTCTTTGTTCGTTTGGGTGTATTGGGAGCATTTTCTCAACAATAGCTACTTCGCAAAATATATATATATATATATATATTCTTAACATATGTTGTTAAATATAAGAGACAATGAATGTCTGTTATGTCTGTTATGAGCCGTTATAAACGTCGTATTTTTGCTTTAATTTCAGTTGAAAATAAAGACAAAAATTCTCCAACATTTGGATAATTATTTATTAGTTTTTTCTAAGCTTTCGGCTCACATGAGCCATCGTCAGAGAAGTCGTTCAAACTGAAATATTATAAAATCCACCATCACCGACGATTTTATTTTGTGTTGACATAAAACTACGCTTGGCAACGGCAATAGTTACCAAAAATAATAAACGCAGTTCTTAAATTTGCGATTGGGTTTTATGACGTCACACCGCGGGATAGCGCGAAATGACATATATATATATATATATATATATATATATATATTTACTACATATTTTTCTTCTCCAGAATATATATATATATATATATATATATCCTTTCACGTTGATGGAGAGAGAACCAAGAGCAAGGCAGCGTCGGCTCAATCCCTTCTCTTTACTACCAGTTATGAAAGTTCTTGCCGCGTGTTTGCCCTTGAACAGTACTTATTATCTTATTTCTTTGCGATAATTATGCCGTGTAGTAGAGAATATATATATAAATAAATGGCCTCTCTATTATAGTAATGAATGTTATATATATATATATATATATATATATATATATATATATCCTGTTACGCTCGGTGAGTTGTTTATTGTTTTCTTATATCTTAATATACAATACTCAGTAGTGGGTACATCAATATATGTTGCTGTCATTTGTACGGTACATGCCCACTCGTATTGAACAGTGCTTACTGGATTGCATTGACTGGAAAAATGCAAGCGCATATAATTGTATTTTACGTTTGTAGATATTACAGCCAGGCATTCATTTCTCATATTCTCTTATGGTCGATGTTACGATCGGAAGAACGATGTTTTGTTAGGTCAGCGTAAGTTGTATTTTCAGTTTCCATTGAAAAGAAGCTTAGACAATCCGACTGAAATCTTAAAGACAAGAATTGAGTAACAATTCATTTATTTTGTTCGTGTGCCTATGCACGTCTCTACACTTCATCGCATTGGTAGCTTCTTCCTTACTGAAAAAATCTTTAACAATTTAAGACGCATATATGTAGAGAAGAGATATGCACAACGGCTTATACGTGAAGAAAATGGTGAGAATAAGCAGTCATTTATATCAAAAGTTATTGACCAAAATCGTAGCACTACTATCGGTTGGAATTTATGAAAAAATAATGCATATCTTTTTAAAATAGCTTTTCAGGGAAAATATGCTTCTCAAGCCGACCGTTATAGATCTATTAAGAATTAAAAAATCTTTCTTTTCTCATCTCTATTTTAAGTTTGTGGGTAAAGTCACTTTATTTCTTATGCCATTATTTTCTCATGTGCTGCACTTTTCAGTTGTTTCTGCTACTGAAAGTCTTTATGTTTTATCGTTTCTGTCATATAGTATTTTTTTCTGATTCTACACTGCCATTCTTTTGAAGTTCCTTTCTAACCAAAATATAATGTAACAGGACATAGCAGTCGGGGGAATAAAAGACATGCAGACCCAGCTGTTGCATTCTGGTGCATTTGTATGTCTTAAAATATTGTGTGTCTATTTACATTTATATATTGGTCAGTCTATAGACGTTTCAAGCGATCCCTTTCTATGTCATCACTACATTCCGTGCAAGAACCAAAGCCAGATTGCTTTCAGAGATGTTGAATTTCAAAATGTAGTGAGTACAATATTTATTTGTAATTTCAACAACATGGAGTAAGATCAAAAATAGTTAAAGACATTAATATGTTAGCATAAGCGTATAAAATAATTTTCATTAGTAAATAAACAACACATCAAAAATAGTTGCACTTACTCATATCACCACGCGTACGTGCGTTGTGGTGCAGTGGATATCAACTCGGAACGAAAAATCGGAGATCCTAGTTCGAATTCCAGTTGATTTTGTTGCATTCACTTATGCGCAAATGCCCTTGATAAAAATAATAATCCGTCTTTTTCATCCAGCTATGAGTCAAATAACAGGACAGGCTGGGTTCTAAAGTCTTGTTTGGTAACCAGTCTACGGCAGAAATAATAGCAACTTACCACAGAAAAATCTTCTGCCCAGTCAGTCATGTCTCTTTCAAAACATGATCGGCCATGCGTGTATCACATATGGCAATTGACTGATTTATATTACAAATATTCGTAAAAAATATAAAGAATGAATTTAAATAATCTTGATAAAATAATAATCTGTCTCTTTCCGCCAGCTATGAGTCAAATAACAAGACAGGCTGGGTTCAAAAGTCTTGTTTGGTAACTAGTCTATGGCAAACTACTATAGGAAAATCTTGTACTCAGACAGTCATGTCTCTTTCGAAACATGATCGCCCATGCGTGTATCAGGTATTCAGTCAGTTAAGTGCCATACGTGATACGCGCTTGAGCGATCATGTCTTGAAAGCGACATGACTGACTGGGCAGAAGATTATCCCGCAGTAGGTTGCCATTGCTTTCTGCGGTAGGCTGGTTGCCATCGAAGGCTATAGAACCCAATCTGTCCCGTTATTTAACCCATGACTGTAGAGAAAAGACGGATTAATACCTTTCCCAAGAGTATTTGCGCGTAGGTGAATGCAAGGAATTCAGCTGGAATTCGAACTCGGCTCCCTGATTCCTCGTTTTTAGCATAAACTCAGAAAACAAGAATATTCCCATAATTCTAATACACAGTTAAATCATGATAACATTTCAAGAATAAAAATTCTACGGACATACTTCATGAGTTCAACACATGTTTGGTTGTTTGTTTGATTTCGATTATGTTGTGGATCTTCGTCACCAATCTGTTGTGGAGTTGTGGCGAGAAGTATAACAGGGACAAGAAGGTAGGTTAAAAACAGTGTATTAGTATAACAAGAAACAGGATATTTAAAAGAATTGTTTATAATAATTAATATAGAAATAAGTAAACCCGAAGGTATTATTACGCTGCCTAACTAGTAGCTGTAATTAACGGCTCTTGTTGACTGCTGTCCTTGGCGGCTCTCAATACTGCTCCCTAGAAGCCAAGCATTTAATTTATGTATAGCGAAAGTAAGAGTTCATTTATAACCATCATCGACAATCTCACCTACCTCCCATTAGCATGGACCAGGCTTGCCTTCCAGAGAGTAAAACACTACGCCTCCTTGGTCTCACACTTTCAGCGGACCTCAAATGGAATGACTATATCGAATCCATTGCTAAATCCGCTGCTATGAAAGTCGGTTCTCTGTGTAGGGCCGGAAGTTTTTTCCGTCTAAATCTATCCTGCACATTTATAAATCTACCATCCACCCGTGCATTGAATACTGCTGCCATATCTGGTCGGGTGCCCCTGCTGTTCTCCTCGGGCTTCTCGATAAGGTTCGGAGGAGGGTCTGTAATGTGATAGATACCGACTTGGCAGACCGCCTGCAATCTCTCTCCCACCGGCGCGACGTGGCTTCCCTGTGTCTCTTCTATAAATACTTTCACGGCTTCTGCTCCGATGAACTTAGATCACTGGTGCCCCCTAAATACGAATTTGAACGAGATACTAGATTAGCAACTAGATCCCACCCTTTTACAGTGAAACCGATAAAATACAACCGTAACTTCTACTCCAACAGTTTCTTTCCTCGCACTTCCCGACTGTGGGATTCTCTTCCAAACGATTGCTTCCCCGACGGCTACAATCTCCAGGAGTTTAAATGTAAGGTCAATAGACACCTCCTAACACACTAACCTGCTCCCATTCTATCAAACACTCTTCCCATCTGCCCAACCCTCATCCTCGCTATCCTTACCCATCTATCACCTTCCTCCTGACATTCCCTACGTCTAACCACTCCTCTTTACCTTCCCCTATGTAGCCCCATGCACAATAGTGGCAGTGGAATGCCTTGCTTGGAGTGAGATGATTAAAAAAAAAAAAGATTTAGTAGCATACAAACCCTTGTGAATTATCTAATACCAAAATCTAAATACTTTGAACACAATTGTGTCGCTTCAACGACAGATAAAATTTATTGTTAGTCATTTAACTATAAATATATATTGTTGGTATCTTTTTATACATCGTGTTCATTTTTTGTTTGAGGTTTCAATATTTACCAATAGTTGAGGCCTATACAGGTGCTACCACACTGGGTCAGTGTAGATCCGAGTATAACGACAATTGACAAGTGGTTACACACTTCTCAAAATCTCTAATACCGAGGACAAAGTTGATCATGTGACCACCATAAAACTATTACATACTTATATAAAGACAAACGTCTAAAACAAACGTGTGAGTTCTACACAACTAACGAAAACAAAGCAAGATAGAATATAAAAATCAAAACAAGACCACATTATTCCACTTTCCAAATATTTTGGGATATGTAAATGGTTATGAGTCTCTATGAATTTAAACAAAGTACTGTATTAGTCAGGATGTGCTTTGTGGTGCAGTGGATATCGGCTCGGAACTACAAGTCGTTGAGCTAAGTTCGAATTCCAGTTGAATTCCTTGCATTCACTTACGCGCAAATACCCTTGGGAAAGGTATTAATCCGGATATTCCTTCCACTTATGGATTAAATAACAGGACAGATTAGGTTCTATAGCTTTGGCTGGTAACCAATCTACCCCAGGAAGCAATGGCAACCTACTGCCGGATAATATTTGCCCAAACGTGTATCACGTATAGCTGTTGACTGGCTGACTGTTAAATACCTTTCTGTATTTACTAGCCTTCCCACGCAAGGCCAGATGTGACACATGGTCATTTTATAGTAGGTATTCCCGGCCATATAGCCGGGCCAAAAAATCTCTGTCGATTTTTCCCCAGTCGTGATTCTACCCTTCGGCGGAACCACGACTGGGTTTGTGCTCTCTGCTCGGAAGCAGAGAGCGCCCTCTACCCGAAGGCAGATCGCTGACAGTGTCATAGATCAGTCAGGCGAATAGGACTAACTATTACAATCACTTTGTGTCCATCCAAAACAATACAGAAAAAATGTAAGGAATTAAAGAAGAAATTATTACAAGCCTTCCTAAGACACAAATAATATAATCTTGCGAAAACAAAAGCGCAAACATCCGCGAAGACAAAAACGACTTAACTAGAGATGATGATTAAAATGAGAATAGCCGCAATGAACTTGAACGATGTCAAGAGGAAAAGTGCCCAAAATGAACTTGACCGCTGTCAAGACGCAAAGTACAAAAATTTAACTTGACCCCTGTCAAGACGAAAAGTACAAAACATTTGACTGCTGTCAAGAAGAAAAGTACAAAAAATTAACTTGACCGCTCTCAACAAGAAAAATGCAAAAAATGAACTTGACCACTGTCAAAATGAAAAGGTACAAAATTAACTCGACTGCTGTCAAAATTATATGTAAGCTTAAAATGTACTATGAAATTTACATAAGTAGCATTACAAAAATAAAATAAAAAAAGGAAAGAACTCAGAAACGTTATCCCCGCACCGGATCGAACCCCAAATCTAAACAGTTCATGCCAGTCGCAGGGCCAATCATCCCTGATAGTTTCATCCGAATTAATTAAAGTGTCTTGAGATTTCTTGACGACAGACAGACAGACAGACAGACAGACAGACGGACATAAAAAGAAGCAAACAGACAAACGCGAACAAAAACAATACCCACTTGATCGAGTGTTTATTTCAAGACATGACTGACAAGGCAGGTTTTCTCGCAATAGATTGCCATTTCTTTCTGTGGTAGTCTGGGTGTCAACCCATGCTATAGAACCAAATTTGACCTTCTATTCAACCAACAGCTAGAGGGTAAAGAAGATGGATTCATACCGCCCCAATAGTATTTGCCCGTAAATGAATTCAATAAATTTAACTGGAATTCGAACTCGTCACCCTTATTTCTCATTCCAAGCTTATATATTTCATGAGAATGCACACAAAATATACAATCACGCTAAACTCATACCTCCTAATATTAAGCCAAACATTTTATGCAAATTGATAGTGTCTTGCAGCAGACAAATACGATTTAACACAAACTAATTTAGCCTATACATACAAACTGATGGGTCAGCGATAGTACTTCATCTAATTTCTACATGATCCATGTAGAAAGAAGGTAATTCATAATTTCAACAAAGCCTCATTATATATTGACACATTCTTTTTGACAAATAACATAGGTGAATTCAAACCCTTAAAGGAACATGTGAAAATAAATCCGTTCTACAGTTAGCTTATATCTCAACATTAACATATTCCTTTTTCTGGATGTTATAGTAGATGCTAATACTGATGATTTTGTCATTTCAATATATAAGAAAATTATGTCTTCTTCATTATAAAACCGAATGTCCACGTACATACAAAATAGGTGTTATAAAAACATGATTTATTGTGCTGAAATGATTTCTTCTTCAGACACATTGTTTTGTATGGTATTAAGCAACATAAAACAAAAATTATCAACAACATTCCTAAATTATGTTGTTGATAAAAAAATCAGATTATCTTTAAAGAAATTTAGAAAGATAATAAAAGCAACCGACTTGATATAAAGAAAAATAAAGTGTCCATTAAATTGCTTTATTGTAATCAGAAACATCGTAATTATAATCAAGACAAAAAGGCTATTAAAATTATAATCCGCCGGAACATAAAAGATATTGATCCTAACAAATAATTTACATTCATCATTTATTATAAAAATTCAAACTGTCCAATTTAATTCGAAGAAATAATTAATCACCTCAAGAATTTACCTTATTTAAAAATAATATTGTCTATAATTAATGATGCATTTTCGGAGACTATCTCTAACAATATTTCGACATATATGCCTACATAGAAGATCTTATATTCAAGTGGTTATAAAAAGTAGCATAAAAATCCACTTTGACTGTTCAGATGACGTCAATATGACATTGATTCCAACGTGAGAACGCCAGAATAAATGAGAAAGAGCTGTGACTAGGATAAGGATAAGAGCCGCGTGTGAGGATAGAACTCATTTCTCAATCGTATTTATACAAACAAAATATAGCTTGATAACATTACACCACATCGAAATACTACACCGTGAGCGGTTATGTAAAAATAGATAAATAAATAGTCCTTGAAAATGAATGTAGCCACATTGGTAACTAAAAGAGAAAAAAAATTATGGATTTTGGTAAACCGGAGAAAACCTGTCATAGACTCTGACGTGTCTTACCACTGAAACACATAAGAGATAATGGCTTAGCACAACTGAATTAACCCATAAGTACACAAAACTCTAATTTTTTTAGAAGATTTATATCTGACCCGGTTTGTATGTTAATGTAAAAAAAATAATTGTAAGCAACGATGATATTAAGAAATCTTACAGAAAATTACGAAAAAGTATTAACCGAAATATTTATTTTAATTACTTTGAACATTATCTTTTAACAAATAATTATTTTCTTAACAAGATTTCTCGAACATTCAGACCGGTAGATATGAATATAAATGTACTATACAATTCTAGAAAAACAGACTATCTACTTAAATACAAGTATCCATTAAAAATATTGTTCAAACAAATAAATTTAATTAAGTGTAAGAAATAAAGTAAGTTTGATACTTGAAAGCACTTTCAAAGGTGGAACATAAAAAAATAAGACAACGAAAAATGACCGACCAGATTCACTATCAATCTTAATCAGGATCAAGTGGGAATTTATTTAATCTTTTTTTAAAATATTTAAAAATGAAGATGAAATGTGATATATCCCGAAAAGTAATACAGTATAAAATGATCAGTTGAAGAATGGAACTCCACACCAGTAATAAGAAATACAGATTTATTGTACTAAGGTACAATTAACAATAGTACACGAATAGGCAAGCCACGGGTTGGAGCGGCATCGACTATCGAATAGTGAATGCCTTCGGCTAAGACTTTTTGTATTTACTAGCCTTCCCAGGCAAGGTCAGATGTGACACATAGTCATTTTATCGTGGGTATTCCCGGCCATATAGCCGGGTCAAAAAATGTCTGTCTATTTTTCCCCAGTCGTAGATCTACCCTTCGGCGGAACCACGACTGGGTTTATGCTCTCTGCTCGAAAGCAGAGAGCGCCCCCTACCAGAAGGCAGAGAGCTGACAGTGTCATAGAGAAATCAGGCGAATGCCTGAGAGCTTTTGTATTTACTAGCCATCCCACGCAAGGCCAGATGTGACACGTGGTCATTTTATAGTGGGTATCCCCGGCCATATAGCCGGACCAAAAAATCTCTGTCTATTTTTCCCCAGTCGTGGATCTACGCTTTGGCGGTACCACGACTGGGTTTGTGCTCTCTGCTCGGAAGCATAGAGCAGTCAGGCGAATGCCTAAGAGCGTTTGTATTTACTAGCCATTCCATACAAGGCCAGATGTGACATATGGTCATTTTATAGTGGGTATTCCCGGCCATATAGGCGGGCCAAAAAATCTCTGTCTATTTTTCCCCAATCGTGATTCTACCCTTCGGCGGAACCACGACTGGGTTTGTGCTCTCTGCTCGGAAGCAGAGAGCGCCCTCTACCCGAAGGCAGAGAGCTAACAGTGTCATAGAAAAGTCAGGCGAATGCCTGAAAGGCTTCTGTATTTACTAGCCATACCACATAAGGCCAGATGCGACTCATGGTCATTTTATAGTGGGTATTCCCGGCCATATAGCCGGGCCAAAAAATCTCTGTCTATTTTTCCCCAGTCGTGATTCTACCCTTCGGCGGAACCACGACTGGGTTTGTGCTCTCTGCTCGGAAGCAGAGAGCTGACAGTGTCATAGATCAGTCAGGCGAATACCTGAGAGCCTTCCCATTCATACCGCTTGTTACCGTCTTTTATAAAATAGATCATTCTATTCTCGGGGATAGAAGAATGTTCCACTATGACGAAAGGTCATGGAAATGGTTAAAAAACGAAAATTAAAATCATTAGATCTAGTAGGCCGTCTCTCAGTAAACAGAGAGATACTTACTTGAGTTGCACATTATTACTATGTAGTGTTCCCCTCCTCCTTTCTTTTTTCTCCCGTTCCATAACCTTTCATCTTCATTTTTGAATACTTAAAAAAATTAAATAAATTCCCAGTTGACCCCGATGAAACTTGGGTGTGAAACCGGTCAGTCCTTTTTCGTTGTCTTATTTTTTATGTTCCACCTTTGGAAATGCCTGTAAGTATCAAACTTACTTTATTTCTTAAACTTATATGTTTTTGTAACACTAATAACTTATTTAAATTTAATTACATATGTCAGTTAATAACATTTTGTAACTTTCTGTGACAGTTCGTAATATATATAAATTATATGTATGTATTAAAAATAATCTTCAAAGAAATAAATTTAAATAAATATGGCAGTTAATACTATTTCGTAACTTTCTCTAAAATTTTGTAATATATATAGTCATTCTCAGATAGTCCTGCTTCGCAACTAATCAGTGCGGTTAGACATCTGATTTCTTTTAGTCAAGATTGAAACCCGAGCGATTTGATACAAATAGGTTTCAGCCTTTTACAGTGAAACCAATAAAATTTAACTGCAACTTCTACTCTAACAGCTTCTTTTTTTTGCACTTCCCGCTTGTTGAAATCCCTTCCGTTGAAATCCCTTCCGTTGAAATCCCTTCCGTTGAAATCCCTTCCCCGACAGCTACAGTCTCCAAGAATCTAAATGTAAGGTTAACAGTCATCTCCTTTCTCACTAACTTGCATCCTTTTTTCACATGCTCTTTTCTCCGTCCACTCTACACTTATAACACCAGTATTCTCATCCTTCTCTTACCCACTTCCTGACACCCCTTATAACCTGTCACTCTTTCTCATAACTTTCTCTCATGCTCCTTTCTCCGTCCACTCCACTCTCATCAGTATTCTCATCCTTCTCTTACCTACTTCCTCACAACTCACATAACCTCTTCCTTTTTCTCATCACTTTCCTCCTACGAACCTCCTGCATACCAGTGACAGTACAAGTGCTTTGCTTTAGGGTGAAATGAATTACACACACACACACACACACACACACACACATATATATATATATATATATATATATATATATATATATACTAATATGCAGCCCATATTCCTTTCCTTTACACGCTACCAACATTACTATTCAGAAACATTCTGCTTTGAATGACATTTAGGCTATTATTTTCTGGACAATAATAAAGACATATTTGAGTGAGGTGTTAAACTGATAGTCATATAAAGCACTATTTTCTATGTTCACACGATAGATAGATAGATAGATAGATAGATAGATAGATAGATAGATAGATAGATAAGACAGACACATGCAGGTAGACATTGATATTAGCTCATCGGTTTGGTCGAGAGTGAAAGGCAAGCCAACTATATATCATCATCTAAGCTTTCACCCCTGAAGTTATCGCTTCACACGCACTACCCGGTAAAAAGACAAAACAGAAGACATTACCCTCACTTAAAATGGACTTGATTGACCAAATGTCTAACATTATTTCAAAATATATACTACTACTAATTTTATTACTACTGCTGATTTTACTATTACTACTACTTCTACAACTACAATATTAAGGAAATCTAGTTCAGTATATAGATCAATATAATATATATAATTTGAGGAAAAGTAATTTTATTTCCATTAGTGCTGCCACGCTGTTCATATCTAGAGCCAATAACTCCTTTTGTATTACACAGCTGGAGTCGACTGGTTTCCTTGACTCAGATCGATACACAAAGGTTTGACATGAAGTTTCTGGAAAATTTTAATATGCCTATTTCAAGGTAAATTTAATATAATACATAAGTATTTATCAATTGTGACACATATTTTGTTCCAGCTGGGTTTTTTTTCGAAAAGTGTTCTCACTACTAAACGAAATTTATTGTGTCATATTTTTGGCCTTTAATTAAGGTTTCTTCCATTTCCAGTCTGTAGACTTCTTTCTGTGGACATTTCGAAAGAAAAAGTAGAATTCTATTTTGTCAAGAATTAGTACCAAACAAAAGAAAAAAGTCAGTAGTAAAAATGCAATCTATTATCTGTAGCTTCATATATCTGCCGAGGTTTTAAAACTAATCCCGCGCGAATAGGGTACCATATTCTATTCATTTATCTTTTACTTTTAGAAAGCTATGGGTTCTTTTTCTCTGCTACAAAGTATCTTTCAACAACAATCAGTGTATTCCCATGTTTATACTATCTATATTCATTTTATTAATAAACAGTATACACCATTAAATCCATTTATTTCCATTGGGAGCCTACATTTTTACAGCATATTTGTTCTCTATAAATCCCAAAAGCCATTCAAGGTAGGCTGTTACAAAGTGAAATGGGGAAATGCAAGGAGGATAGCCAATAGTTGGGTTCTTTCTAGACCTGAGCAGGTTAAGTTTCTAGTGATCGAGGAAGCATCACCATGAGGGTTTCTTCCACAAAGCATCGGTTCCCGTAAGAAGCTGCACCATTGGAACTTACTTCAATGGAATAGGAAGAGAATGGCATTGGTTTGTATTTCTAAGATGAGGTCGTATTTATAGTATTTACATTATTTAGACTATTGTCGTCATCTTTGTTGCCATTTGTACGATGTTTTGGCTGTTGTACGCTCCGACCTTCTTCACGTGCTAAGAATTTTGAACAGAAATCAGTAGGTATATCATCTCCATCCCTTCCGTAGAGGTCTTCTGTTAACCTTGATTTAAGGATACATGGCTCAGTGAATACACACGTTGCTTAGTTTCTGTGACTTGATCCAAAGAGTTGTGAGTTCAATACCAGGCTACAGCTGTGGTGAGCAAGTAACTTACAGAGCTAGAAGGAGATAACTCATGACTATCAGATTCTCTACGCAAGAGATGAAGATGATATACCCCAATGGTTGTAATAAAAAGTTCTGTTTGAAATTTTTAGCACCTGAAAAAGGCCGGAGTGTACAACGGCCAAAACATCGTACGAATGACAACAAAGGTGAGAACAATAGTCCGAATATTTTAAATACTGAAATGAATGGTGGTGGTTTGCTACAATATGGGTGTCATAGTGGGTTTTAGATCTGAGGGTTGGAACTGGTGGAAATCAGGAATGTAGTTCGTCTAAAGAAATAGCGATAAACTAGCGACACGATTCTGTCATTTTGTTTGTGGGAAACGGGTTGTAGGGTTGGAAATAATTATTGTGTGCTGTCAGACTCGCATACTTTTGTACCACGTTTTAAAACTGGTCACTGTTTTCATACATTATCTGTTGGTTTTAAAAGTTAGGAAAGTTCTTAACACAAGTATTAATATATTCATCATCTTAACTCTTTTATAGTCACTCAAAATTTTCAACCGTTTTTTTTCTATTAGCATTGATGCGATTTGCGCCCGTCCATTAGCTGCAAATAATACATTTAACAACAATGCCTCGTTCACCCTTTTTTCTACTTTGTTCTTTTTCTTCATTGATTCGTCCAAGTTTTATTTTTTCTTGTTTTTCTTATTGATTTCTAAAAGGCAGATAAGGATCCACTTCGATAGGGGAAATATATTATTAAGGCTTCAAAACCGTCCGGCTAATTATTTACCTATTCAGAGTTTTTGAAATTGTTACCTTTTTTTTTTAACAGCCAAAGGAATCCACTTCTCTTCTTTATTTTTGTTCGTATATTTACACCGTGCCTTCAAGAATAAGCCCGTTCTTGCAGAGGGTCAGACGTAATCACTTCGTACAAATCCTGTTGGAAAAGATTCTTTTGATAATACATTAGCGGAGAAAATAAAATTATCATCAACGATTTTTGCCTAGCCTCTCTGAAAGGATAGAATTAGTGAGCTTAATACAACTAAGAATTTTCTTATTGTATCTTTTTTTATGTTTGCTTTGTCTGTTTGAAGATCCCAAGAATAAAACTACCGACCGAATGGCATACCCTTAATATATTAATCTATTTTGTTAACATGCATGTGCAAAATGTCAAAGGACGTACACATTCGAAGAAACAAAATCAATACGCGAAAGACAATGGTAAATAAGATGTTTCCTTATAAGGAAACAACCAACATCAGCTAGTATCTACTTTCGTTTGAAATTGATAGAATATTTCTTTTAAAACAATTTTTTTGTTTGAAATTGATAGAATAAAACAAATTTCTCAGAAAAATATGATTCTCAAATCGAGTAGCTGTTTTCGCTTTTTCCGAATGTTAATGAGATTCTATTCTGAACATTTTGATTGAAGTAGCGTGGAATGTCAAATTCTTGATTATGTCATTATTTTCTTTTAATTTTTAAAAGAAGGACTTTTTAGCAAATATTTCTTTGAAGTTGCTATCCATTTTAAACCACCCACATGCTCCTATCGTATTTGGCCGAAATAATATCTGCACTCACTTTTATGCAAAAACATGAAAAGTCAGGTACAAGATTGACACTGGAGTAATATCAGTCACAGTTGGAGATTCGAGATTCCAATGTTGTCAGTGTTGACTTAAGAGGTAAACGCACGTAGGCTTAACATATGTTTACGTAAGGAAAAAACACAGTTGAACAAATAAACAATCACTCCTGAGAAAACTTGGACAGCATCTTACAAAACGAGAATTTAAGTTCTGAATGACGGGCCTCATGGTGCCACACAACAGACTAATACGTTACAAAGACAGGAATGTGTCTTCCCGTTAGATTTATTCTACCTTCACAGTGGAAGATTTAGAATTCATATCAAGTTTCTCAGGTGAAAAGGTAGTGAGGTAAGCGAACTTGACGACGTCGCCTAGAGTCCGGAAAGAGGTCTTTCGTCTTCGTAAAGGACCGTGTCGTGGTATCTGCTCGTCCCCAGATACGAAAAAAGTAAGTACAGAGTGTCGCAGATCGGGCGGCAGCCACTGCACTTTCGCACGGCTATAGAAAATTCGGGTCCACTTTTCGGAGCTCCCAAATCGGTCTCAGCGACAAATCTCCAAGTTGAATACTTTGAGATCTACTAGAAATAATGAAAATATAAACATAAATAAAAATGCCAAGCCTCGTGTCATTTATTAGACCGTATGTTTCAACATTAGTTGGCGCTCGGCTGCATTACATACACATGTCCTGTTCATTCTATTTTCTTTTCCTTTAAAATCCATTATTTATGAGTTTTATATAAGATACATGCTTGGGCAAACATGTCTCGTTTGATCCATGTCTAGGCAGATGATTTTCCCGAAGTAAGTGGCCATTTCTTTCTGCGGTAGGCTGGTTGGCAAACAAGTTTAGAGAATCTAACCCATAGCTGGAGGGTGAGGAGATAGATTGATATCTTTTCCAAAATTATTTTAATTATAATGCAATGAATCCGACTTGAATTCAACTTCGGCTTTTCGATTTCTCATTCTAAGTCAATCATGTCTCAAAAGAAACTATCTAACTAGGTAGAAGATTTTCCAACAGTAAGTTGCCATTATTTTCTGCGGTAGCCTCGTTGGCAAAACAAGAATACAGAACCCAATCTGTCCTGCTATTTAACTCATAGAAGAGGAAAGGATGGACTCATACATGTCTTAAGGGTAGTTGTGCGTAAGTGAATGCAACGAATTCAATTGGAATTCGAACTCAGCACTTTAATTTCTCATTCTGAGATAATATCCATTGCACCACAACGCACATCTTATTTATAAAAAGCCCAATTACAAAGTATTACAGATTGGTGGAAACAAGGATTAATATTTGTATGCGGGAAATTAAAATGCCAGAATTTTCACTCGATTTCTTTTTTAAAATTGAAAATTTTTCCAAATTGAAACTAAAATCAATTTTACAACTATATATTATTTATCACTGAGATACAGTCTATTTGGCTTTTTAAAACATCGTTCTTCAAGATTACATGCATTTTTACTTTTCACGAAAACAATTAACTGTCGTTCACTTGAAGATATCAAGCAATGAGATCTGTTAAAGGTTCATAATTAATAGATATTTTTTCTGTTTTTTTTATCGATTTCGTCGTTTTCTATCGTTTATCAACCCTATTTTGGTTATTTAAAGCAAGAAGTTTTTTTTGATTGTACGAATCTTTTTTTTTTAGCAATAATAATAATTTAATGATACAATTTTTAACCCATAACTGGGGGTATTTTTAGACTAATACTTTTGCACAAGTGTATTTGCGCGTAAATTATTATAACGAGCTCACTTGAAATTGCGACTCGATTACTAAATCTGAGACATTATCCACTACACCACCCGCAGATTCAGAGCCTGGTATTCACAACCGGCTGCCCGTCAAAGTACAAACCAGTCTGAACTTATCTTAACTTTGGTAATCGTACGGGAACCTGTGTTTCAAATTTATGTGTTCATAAACAAAATATTATTTCTGCTTATAGTAATTTCAATATAGCCGTATTCAATATGCCAAACTGCAACTTTAGGCATTTCCAAGCAGAAACAGTAATAAATTTTGCATATATATTTTATTTCACAAACTGTGCATAATGTTTTTAAACATTTTTTCCTAAAAGAATACTTACATTTTACGTTTCATCAAGTCGATTGCATGTCATTCCCGTGAAACAATGAAATGTGTTAAGCATTTAAATGGAGATGTATGACTTCTAACAATAACTCTCAACGTTATATCGTGAAGAATTTCCCTATAGGCAAAGCGAATTTCGTAGCAACAAAATATTGACTTATATTCCCAAAACAGCACTCAAACAGAATTACATTTGCGTTCATTAGAATATTCTTGGACCTTCAACAACAGCGTTCTAGATGTTATCAGCCACCAACTAGTTATTTTTGTTGATGATATACTCCTGTTGTAGTAGTACAAGCTAAAGGACAGATAATGTAGAGACTGGAAGCCACTTTTGAAAATGATCTCCAACCAGTGATTCACTGTAGCAAGGAATCGCATTTAGATTTTACCGATACTGATATGATCCGGAAAGGGATATATATATATATATATATATAACATTCGAAGAAGCTAAGTGGTTTCGGCAAATATAACCGGGTAGGACAATCTAGCAAGTAGCCGTAATGGACCGGTACTCGTCGTAGTCGTATGCAGTATGCCTAGGCGCCCCCGTCTTAGTCTGTATTCATGGCTGATACTAGCCAATCATATTACTGTGAGGGGGAATCATGGTGTATGTATATTCATTATATCAGATTCCAAAACATCATTTAATCTCTATAGAAAACCCTTTTTGACATTCGTCAATATAGCTAATGTTAATCTTACGAAGAGTGATTATTTACGCCTTCCCGGGGCTAACATTTTACCCTGATATGCAGAAAAAGAAGATTATATTTAATCAGTTGCTAGTGTTAATGCTTGGAATTTTTGTTCGCTGTCCAGTTCCAGCAAATTCTTCCCATCAGAATCCATCACAGTTATAAATCTACCATTCGTCCTTGCTTTAATGGTTGCTGCCGTATCTGGACTAATGCCGCGGAAATGTTTCTTGGCATTCTAAAAAAAAAAAAGTCAAAGAAGAGTCAGTAATGTTACCTGCTTTGACCCGACATCTCGACTTCAGACATTCTATCCAACCGCCATAACTTTCCTCTGTCATTTCTATGAACATTTTCAGCGTAGTTGTTCTAATGAGTTTTACTTCGTGGTAGCTCGCTGCATAGATTGATTTTTTACATTGGCTACTAGGTATTCTGTTATAGGAAATTAAGAATTAAATCCAGGTTTCTTCACTTTTACAAAAATTCACAATGAAGTGTGAAATCCTTGTTTTTTTGCCAAATATAAAAAAAAGATTGAGCATGTACTTAAAAAAATGTCGAAACCTGATGTCACAAGTAGGTTTTAAATTGATTTTCAGACCAATGGAATCGACTTTCAAAACAAAAAGAACTTAGCGATCAAGTGCGAAAATCGGAATGACAATAAAGGCTTTGATCAAAATAGAGCCGGTCAGTCAGGGATAGAAGCAGCAGAGACAACAAGGTGAGATGTAACGGGAGAAGCTTCAAGAGACCCGGAGTTTCGTCCTCACTCCCCTTCTTTCTCGTGTGCTGATTTATTTTACTTCTTTTCAGTCCAAAGATATTCATACCGAACAAACGCTAAAGCATACATACATACGTACACATAAACTCTTTCCAACAAATTAATATTATGAACTTAAATTTCTCATTGAACATTAACTCAAACTACTAAATATTCTTGTTATTCGTTCTTCTTAATAAATTTCTATTTTAACCTGAAAAGTATATATTTCTATTCTTACGCAATTCCACTTAATTCCACATAATCCAACTTTCTGCTAACAACATGAAGAACATCTTCTGAAGATAACGATTATAACCTTCTGATAATTTTAATGATATTTCTGCTTACACCTCGTAAGCTGTAGGGAGTTCGGTTATGTATGTTACAAGGCAGAATCAAATAAACTTTAACCGTTTCCTTATAGCTTCAGTCTCATCGTTTTTCTGTTGTAATAGATTTAACCGCATTATTTATTCTAGTAGTTTCCACTTGGATGTGCGTTGTGGTGCAATGGATATCGACTCGGAATGACAAATTGGAGAGCCGAGGTCGAATTTCAGTTGGATTCCTTGCATTCACTTACGTACATATACCCTTGGGAAAAGTATTTATCCGTCTCTACCTTCCACTTATGGGTTAAATAATAGGACAGATTGGGTTCTGTAGCCTTGTTCGGCAATCAGTTTACCGCAGAAAGCAATGGCCACCTACTGCAGGATGCATCTTCTGCCCAGTCAGCTATGTCTCTTTCGAGACATGATCGCCGAAGCGTGTTTCACGTATGGCACTTATCTGACTGAGTTTCCACTTCCCGCCTGTAGAATTCACTTCCATTTTCTTGATTTCTTACCATTTATAATCTTGAAAAATTTAAATGCAACCTCAGTCATCATCTTCTGTTTTGCATATTCTGCCTTCTTTATTGTCCCTTCTACTCACTGAAGTTCTAGTATTCTATTTCACTCCCTCTAATCCGTCGTGTTATCGCCTTGCATGGGTTGAAATCAAAGCTATTCGTAACGCTTGGAGTCATTGGAGAACTTCATCAAGCTGAATACACGGTTGATCGCTCTTTGTTTTTCCTGTCCTTTGAGGTGCCTATTTCTCGCCGACAATTAAAATTATATACCCAGCCATCTCACTTTAGTACGGGAAATCGAGAATACGGCATGCTGAGGAGTAACAGTAAATCTAGGTGGGGTTGCTGAACATTGTCAACAGCTGCCAGCAGTTGCCAAGTAACACAAAGAAAAAAATTGCCGATCCTAGAGGATTTACCCAGGTGCTAATTATAGACCAAAGTAATTCCTGGGGTCTGCACATAGGAAACGAGCTAATTCCAGTACGAATACTGAATGTTACTTCCGAGAAGGAAATGAAAGCTATCCATCTTATAGATTCAAATAAAATATGGATGCCTACTGTGATCTAATATATATATATATATATATATATATATATATATATATGTGTGTGTGTGTGTGTGTGTGTATTGTTTAAATTTCGTGTGTTAACAATGAAAGAGTGCTCAATAACCCGAATAGGGTGTTTGAACATATAAACAGTGTCAACATATAAATCAAAACCGCATATCGATCTGGAGTTTCATACTTTAATCAATCATCAGACCTCATGAACAAATGGACACTTATCTCTCTTTCTCTTTCTCTCTCTCTCTCTACCTATCTATCTATTTATTTATCTATCATTCACAGTTATTTAATTATCTACACTCACTCTCTCTCTATCTCAGTTTATTATCTATCTATCTATCTATCTATCTATCTCAATCTATTTTTTATATATCCATCAATATATCTACTAAAAGACAGCAAAAAGAAAACCAAGAATGTGTATACATAATTTTCACAATGATGTTTGTCTTTAGACACTCGATAATTTTGACATAATTCAGAAGTGTTTTGTATCGCTATTTTTTGAAAGCTGATTCTCCACCACCAATTATACGTAAACCAGTTCATATCCTTGTAAAAATCAAATGATACTGCTCTTCTTTAATTTTACCCTTCACCTGCTGTTCATAGATACTACTCACTCTCTACCAAATCATTCAAAAACTAAAACAGACCCAGCGTGCTTACCTGTTTACTTTCGGGGTATGATTAAAAGCAATAACACTAATGATTCTAATGTAAATATGTATAAAACAAACAGACTCTCTTTAGTGTGAATTTTAAAGTTGATAAAGTATAATAGCTTAATTTATGATTAACAAATTTTTCAGAGATCCCAATGCATTATTTTGTCTTCCTATCATTCAAAACTTAAGAAACCAAAGAGTGAAGACGTTCTCGTCGAAACACTTCATTAATAATTTTTATTCTCTATTCTGCTTCACGTATTTCTGGTCTCGCGACTATCTTCAGGCAGTGTTTGTCAGTCATCGTCTTTTCTGCGTGTGGTAGTCGTTCATAGTTTATACCCGTGAGCAATCTCTTTCCGCTTTAAGGGTAATGAAATAATTTGGGATGAGTCAAATATTAGGGAAAAGAATATTTTGTTTTTATTTATTTTTGTTTTTTTTTTTAAATTTATACACAGACACAAACATATATATATATATATATACTTCCAATGACGTGTAGGATTTCATGTGTGTGTCACTGCGTTCGTTCTTGCTAATATGTCTATATACTTGTGTGTGCACGCGTGCGTGAGTGTGTGTATCTTTGTGTAGGTGTGAATGCGTGTTATTCAAAAACACTTATCTTCTCCATCGAGCTATGGTTTCTATGATAGAACTTTTATCTGAAAAAGCCATTGTTATATTTTTAAAAATTATTAATGTAATATTAGCACGCTAAACAAAACAGTATTTTTACAATCCAGTAATATGTTTTCTTTGGGAAAGGGCTTAAAAATTTTCCCAAAGATATTTGCGAATAATTGCATTAATTTACGCGCAAATACATTTAGAGAATATGTTAATCTGTCGCTTTTCTCTACAGCTATGGGTTAAATAGCAGGTGAGATTGGGCTCTGTAGCCTTGGTTGACAACTAGTAAAAAGTAGTGGTAACATACTGCACGAAAACATTCTACCTAGTCAGTTATGTCTCTTTCGAGACATGATCGCCTATGCGTGTATTTTGTAAAGAACTTAATTGAATATGTTTCGGCATTAGATAACTAAAAAAAATCTGTTAATAAATTCTAAACAAAAAAAAACGAATTAAATTAATAAATAATTGAAAGTATCAAATAGTATAGGAAACTGATATGGAATATATCTATATATATGTAATTTGAACATAAATTAATTTTATAAAGTAAAATTAAACTTTATTGACGAGTATATTTGGCATGCTTTTCTAGGATCTTCCGCCATTATTTAGGTAACTATAAAATTCCATTTTATCCGAGATTGTTTTCATTTTAATGTAACTATTCTTGTACCTTTTAGATTCTTCGTCTCTATTCAGTTTTTTTTTCATTAAAAGAAATTTTTAATATACGGACGCAAAAATTATACAAGGCAGCTATCACTGTGTAGCAGAGGATCATGATAAACGTCTCAGTTGTTTCGGCAAAGGAAGACACCGCATCTTCCTGAGAAAATATTCCCCCGATTTTTAAATGGTGATTATCTTCGACGATTGCAATCTTACAAAGGTTGACACAGAGTTTTATTAAATGACTTGATTCTGTAGAAAGAACATATGGCTGTGATTTTCTATTGCATCCTACCGCTTAGAAAATCACCTTCCTCCAGGTTTAGGGGTTGAGCGTAGGACTAACAACCATGCCCTCCCCCAAAAAAAGAACAGTTTTTTACGGAAACAGGAAAAACGCTGCCCTATACACCGTTAGGTGTAGGGAAAAGTTTATTTATTATTTCTTTTTTATAAAATCTTCATCGTTTCAAGTTGATATACTGTGTTCAATATATGTCTTTTCAAAAAATATTTGGTTTAAACATATTCGATTATCTCTAAATAGATATGTGCACACATATGCAAATTCGTTGGCCTTAATCGCTATCATTTTAAACATAAACGTGTCAGAATACAAATTACAAGATAATTTCTTCATCTGAAAAAATTATTTATATAGTACATTTTCCTCAGTAAATTTATCCATCTAAATTTTATAATTGAGCAAGACGTGGCTTCCAAAACTTTCCTCCGTATTTGTGAAATATGTTAATGCGTTTCAATTTTTTCCAGTATTTTTAATGTTCTTTTCACGTGATCCCAGTGTGCGATTATTTTAGTCAACTCAGAGAAGCAAAGTCGTTAGCAGTATAAACTCTGTTCATTAAATAAATATGAAAAACTATCCAACGCTTATGTACAAAGAAAGGCCTACGCTGTGATGATATTTAAGAAATAACATGAAAATATACACAACTCTAAATAAAGAAATGCAGCTCGTATCTTTACGCACGAAAGACCTCGTAATAAACAAGCTAACTATAATGGAGTTATTTTGATATTTCTTTGGAAATCAGCGCATAAAGAAAAAAATTCTCGAAATAGCTATCATAATTGAACTAAAGCATTACTGTCAGAAAAGTTTCAAATCACCAAAGGAAAATGACCTGGTTATTGTGGAACACAGTTTCAATATATATATATATATTTTTAATCATTTCACCCCGAGCAAGGCGGAAACACCACTGATGTGCAGGGGGTTACATAAATGTAAAAAGATTAATTAGAAAAGAGTGAGGAGTACAAGCTAGTTAGAAAGGAACAATAGAAAACTGAGAAAGAAGGTGCGATGACAGATACATAGGAGGAGAGAAAGTGAAGGTTATACAGGGGGGGGAGAGCTAGAGGCCAGTGGTTAGTAGATGAGTATTAACTTTGCATTTAAATTTCTGGAGGTTGTAGCCGTCAGGAAAGCAAGAATATGGGAGTGAGTTCCACAGGCGGGAAGTGCGAGAGAGGAAGCTGCAGGAGTAGAATTGTCGTCTGCATTTGGCTAACCTGACTGTGAATGGGTGGGACCCAGTTGCCAGTCTGGTTGCACGGGTAAACATCTGTTGAGGAGGCATCAGTGACTTAAGCTCATCCGAGCCGAAGCCATGAAAATATTTATAGAAGAGACAGAGAGAGGCCACATTTCGACGATGGGAAAGTGGCTACAGTCGAGTCGCCAGATCTGTACCTATCACATTACAGACTCTCCTTTGGAGCTTGTCAAGACCACTGAGGAGAACGGCAGGGGCACCTGACCATAAATGGCAGCAGTACTCCATGGACGGACGGATGGTTGACTTGTATATATGCAGGATGGATTCAGGTGGAAAAAACATCCTGGATCGACATAGTGACCCAACCTTCTTAGCAGTAGATTTTGCTATGGATTCAATATAGAGGTTTCATTTGAGGTCTGAGGACAGGGTAAGTCCGAGGAGGCGTAGTGTATTACTCTCCGGGAGAATCACCTGGTCCATGCTTATGGGAGGCAGAAGAGGTTGCCTGTAATGGTTGACAGACAAGAGCTTGGTCTTAGAGGAATTGAAGTTGACAAGCCACTTCTTGCCCCAGTTCACCACAGAGTGTAGATCCCGCTCAAGGTCAGCAGCGAGATTATGTCTGTCCGCCACGACAGGTTTCTTACTGGAGCGGGAGTATATATATAACTAGAGTTCGGCGAATGATCGCAATGCTCCGCAACATCATCTCAGCGATTAGCAAGAGATTACTAAAATGAGAGAAAATATATATATAAAAAAACAAACATTTAACATAGAATATACGGTAAGATCTAACAAATCAACTGTAAATTAATGAGACATTGTCGCCGATCTTCATTTAAATTCATAAAATTTAGGTACCATAGCAAAAAGATTATTCAAAGAAATATCATGAAAATATGCAATGTTATCTACCGTTCCACTGATTAATCTTTTATTGTCCTTGATCCTTAATGAAACTTTCTTCTTTCTAATTTTTACACAGCCAGTAACTCCTTGCGTCTTAGAGGTTTTGTTTAGGCAAATATACATATTGAAGGCACGGGAAAGAAAGTCTACAGATTTGGGAAAGTTACCGAATCAGAGACGCTAGGTCATATTGTTGGTTCTCCTTAGGATTTTATCTAGAATCATGAAATTAATAAAAGAAGCACCGGACCAAATGCCGTATTCTAAGCACGGGTGAACGATAGACCTATAGACACCTAAAATAGATTCTGACGGGAAAACTGTCTAGCCCGACACATCTGACCAACTTTCTTAGCAGCTTACCTTGCAACAGATTGAATAGATTGGTAAGCAAAAACAGAAACTATTAATGACTGAAAGTAATGCATATTCAGGCATCAGTGGATCATTTATAACGTGTAAACTCTATCTAGTATGAGTTATCTATTGCATGTGAAATCAAATATTTTTGTCTGTTTTACGGCTTATCAACCTCAATAAATTATTTAATGCCATTAAATACAACAAGAAATGAATTCTTTGAAATAATTCAGGTTCGAAATCAGGTTACAATGAAGCATTTTTGTAAAGAGAGTTTGTCGAGTCAGATGTATTACGGGTATGTGTTTCTCTCGTAAAATATATATTTGTTGGTAACATTTTTTCTTTCAAAAGTATATTGCTGGTAATTTCTTTTTTATTAGAAATATATTGCTTGTAATGTTTTTCTTCTTTCAAAAATATGTTGTTGATAATATTTTCTTCTCCAAAAAAGCTTTGCTAGAATTTTTCCTATAAAATACCATTTTTATACTTTCATAATGTTTTGAGCTCACTTTAAGGATGTTAGCTACTTACCCATAGCTAGGATATCAACAAATGCTACCACCCTGGGTCAAGGTGGACATAGCAACAATACCAATTAAGCGGCGGTTCTTCGTTCCTCAAAATCTGGCAATCAGAAGCCTTGCTGCGGATGTAGTTGATCGTCGTACCAATGTAAGTAAAACGTTTGTGATAGGAATAGATTTTTTATATAAAATGCATTGGTTGATACTATAAGAATTGTTCGATTCATTGCATGTTAATATTTGCTGAACTTCAGTGTATATATATATATATATATATATATATATATATATATGTATATGATACCCCTTATAAGTTTATTTGTTTATTTATTGTATTTTTGTGGGCAAAAATCAATCTTTTTTTTTAGATAATATTTATGGAGATATTATCTAAAAATAATAAGAACATGTTTATAATATACTGGCCGTGTTTGGAAATGAAAATTAATTCTACATATCAGAAACCTATAAGAACACACACCAAATGCTCCAAAATATTAACCGAACTCACTCGAAACGAACACACACTGGACAACCTTCTAATATTATGTTTCCAAAAATAAATTTTTTGCACTCATCCAAGAAAAAAACAGAATAAGAGCATATACATATATACCTTGCCAGACATTTTAAATAAGATATATCAGAGACTGATCACTAACCCAAAACACAATTACATATTGATAAATAGACTTATTGATTTCAAGTGTTTCTCATTACAACTTACCAAATATCGATAAATAGTAAAGGGGAGCGAGAAGAAAGGAACGGAAAATACGACGCCGAAATCTGAAGATGCATTTGGATATCAAACGATACCTTCATAAAAAGAAACAACGTATTAAGAACCAGGAAAATCAAATTAAGCAGGTTGTCTAAAGCTAGAAAATATTTTTAAATTGTAAGATATTTTTAAGATAATAAGGAATTACTTATACAAGTACTAGTAATTAACTCATAACTGGGAATAGAACAGGTAGGTCATACCTTTTTCAAAGTGAATATAACGAACCCCACTGGAATTAGAGCTCGTCTCTCCGTTTAAAAAGAAATATAATTGTACGTAAAATTTTGTTATTATCTGTCATCGTATATGGAAATAAAAGCTGAACAATCTACTCGCAGATTGAGAAGGGACATGACCCAACAGAAATGAGGTTAAACTGTGAGCAATTACGAAGTCTTATTGAAAATAGAAGCAAAAGACTCACGTATAATTATCATAAGAAAGAAAAAATAATTTGGAGACCTAATGAGGAAAGCGTGCTTATGAAATTTGACATTTACAGGATTTATTAAAGGCAAGAAAAAAAGAAAGCTACCAGTAACCCAAAGAGTTTCTGCGGATGTTTGGAAGAGTAGGAGGAATAGCAAAAGCGAAGAGTTACAAAGAGCAGAAAATGACGCAGATCCTTGACGACTTACGTCTTGATCGGCGTGGAACATAGAAGAAGCTGTCAGGAAAGCAGTGAGTCGGAAAAGAGTTTCATAAGCGAAAAAGTTGAGCGAATAAATAATTAGCATAAAACTTTTGCTTACAACTCGCAGTTTGTTGGGTGAAATTATGAGTAAAATTAGTCACTCAGTTAAAGTGCCATACGTGATAGACGTTTGGACGATTATGTCTCTTTCAAGATCTGACTGACTAGGCTAAAGATTATCCCACAGTAGGTTACCATTACTTTTTTGTTGTAGACCGGTTGTCAAGGAAGGCTATAGAAAACAATATATCCTGTTATTTAACCCATAGTTAGAGGATCAGACGTATTAATACTTTTCAAATGAAATTCCAGTTCCGCTCTCTGATTTCTCGTTTCCTGCTGATATCCACTGCACCACAACGCATATACTACTATTTACTGCTTAAATCGGTGAATTCGAGATCCGAAGAAGTATTGTTACTAACATTTTATACAATTTAAATCTCGGATTCAAGAATCTTAGTATTGATTGCTGCAAAAATATAATAGCGTGACGGTAAACTGCATCCGGCAGTAAGGGCTCTGATTGGGAGGTTCTTAATTCCTGTTGTTCTCAGGTCCATCCTGACCTTGAATGGTAGCACCTGTTAGGGTTCCAGCTATGGAAAAATAGTTAAATCCCAAACCGGGGTCAAAACATTATGAAAATATAAAAATAAATGTTTATAAAAATATATACATAAAAATAGACTTTTATTGAAAAATATACAATTTTGAAGGAAAATTATTACCAACAAAACATTTTTGACGAAAAGAAATATTACTATAACACATTTTTGAAGGAAAAAATAATTATCTTCAAAAGTTTTGAATACAAAACTAGAAGACATTTTCAGTTTTCTAAAATAAAAATTATAAAAACAAAAATTTTCATTAAAATTTAACCAAATCAACATTCTCACTATAACAGAACATAACAAATACCCTTCAAACCAAATCTTTTTAGCATTAAATAACCCATAGATATTGATATGCCGCTAAACAAAACTTAAACTCAAATACAATAGAGTATTGTATCAGATTCAGTTTGCAAACATTAATTGTTAGGATGCGTTATTAACTAGTTGTAACATAAATATTTGTGGTCACTTTTTAATTATTTTTAGATTTAACAAAATGTTGAACGAGGAGATTTGTAACCAAGATGGGAAATTTTCTGTACGTTAGTAAAAACCGTCACAATTACGGATTATTTAGAGGCGGAATCAAAGCATTACTTAGAGCCTGTAAGATTTCATTACAACCTCGTGTATCGCTCTAATCAGAATATGCTTCAGTTCGCCTACACACTTCAGTTTCTGCGATTGTGCCGCACGAAAACCCCTGCAGCAATGTTCAAGGCACAGTCAATCAGACTTTGATACACTCAACACGCCTGAATAGAAAGAAAGAATACTTACAAACATAGCTGACGAGCGGTAAAATCGGTGCCTCTTGGGTAGTTCTTTCAGCCTTCGTTACAGGCTTTGTTAGCAACGCCTCCTTACAGAACCGACGAATACAATATTCAACGCCTCTTGCCCGGAGGTTAAGTGCAACTTTAATGTTCTGTTGAAAATATGTTGGCCTGCTTTTGTAAAGCCAAAGGAAACAATCACAACGAAGTTTCATCATGGCATATCTAAATACAATTGAAAAAGGTTACGTCTCAATTAAAGGGAAGCTTTTACATTAATAATTTTTTCGTCGATGAGAAACGTTAAAAATGTGGATTGTGTGTGCCGGTAAACATGATAATAGAATTAATGCCAAGAATCTAAGCTGTTCAGCTTGACTTTAACCACCATAGAATATTTTTTCTACCTTCCATCAGTATAGATCACGCTAGTCTCCCGGAAAGTAATACACTGCGCCTTTTGATTTCACTCCCTAAGCCAAAATCAAGAGGAACAACTACATCGCATCAAGAGCCACATTTACCGCTAGGAATGTTGGGTAACTGTTTCAGGCCAGAAAGTTTTTCTTGTCAAAATTTATTTTGTACATGTATCACGCTAATATCCCAGAAAGTAATATACCGCGCCTTCTGGTTTCACTCTCCAGCCGAAATCAAGAGAAACAAATACATTGCATCAAGAGCTACATCTACCGCTAGGAAGTTTGGGTCATTGTGTTGGGCCAGGAATTTTTCCTCGTCAGAATCCATTTTGTACATGGATCACGCTAGTCTCCAAGAACGTAATACAGTGCACCTCATCGCCCTCACTCTCGCAGTCTACTTCAAGTAGAACCACTACAGTGAATTAACAGCTACATTTGCTGCTAAAAAGTTTAGGTCACTATTTTGGGCCAAGAAGTTTTTCTAGTCATAATACATCACGTACATATACAAATCTACCATTCGTCCATGCACTGAATACATTTGCCATAACTTGTAGGGTGCTGTAGCTATTCACCTCGGCAGAATACAAAGGAGGCTTTGAAATGCAATCGGTCCCAATTTTGCAGTTCGACTTTAGTTAGCTTCTCATCGGTGGGAGGTGACTTCCCTCTGTCTTTTCTACAACGTCTTCTGCTCTGACGGGCTTATCTCCCTGGTGCCCTGTCTACACGTATTTACTCGAGCTATTTGAAAATAGGTCCCACACTTTTACAGTCAAAAGAGCCAAATGCAACTGCAACTTTTAATCTTTCGGTTTCTTTTCTTGAACTTTCCGTTTGTGGAATTCTTTTCCGTATACTTGTTTCCCTGATAGCTATAATATGCAAGAGCTTAAATGCAAGGTCAACTGTCATCTTTCATCTCCTTGATTCCTATCCTTCTCTTACCCATACTCCGATACCTCCAGTACCTTGTTCGTTTTTTTAAATTCTTTTTGGGAAATCGTATATATATATATATATATATATATATATGTGTGTGTGTGTGTGTGTGTGTATTCGAAATAAAACTAGATCTGAGGTGCAACTCTAAAAACGTAATTTATGCTCTATAATGCTATGAATGCGCAAAAATATACGTGAGAGCGACACAAGGCCAGAATAAAAGAATAGCCATGCACAGAAGTAACATTAAACTATCCAATAACTGGAAATGAACATGTCTCACTACATGTACATGGAAGTAAATTCAGAGTAATGACTATCTAGCAAAATGCAGATTATGACACACTCGTGATGCAGGAAGAAATATTTACAAAAAGATACAAGCCTTCCCTCAACAAAACAACATGAAAAACCTAGGACACACGCAGACACACGAAATTCAAACGAGAAAAAAATAACAAAACAGACACACACACACACACATGCTAAATTCAAATTGTATTCGAAAAAGAATAAAAAGAACTAGATGGTCCGTAGAGTTGAATCAAAATCGCTGAAAAAATTTTGAAATATAAAGGCAAAATCAAAGTTCGTCAGTAAGTGAAAAAAACTTTTACGATCAACGAAGGCAAAAGAAGAATCTTAACTTGCGAGTGTGAACCCCCCACCAAAAAAAAAAACAAACAAACATAACACTTTCTTACATACTTAACATTTGACTTACTTATTTATACACGACAACTTGGCCATCAGAAAAGCAAACAGATCTCGACATTTGAAGTCAAAAGCTTTTTCGCCTGAAGAGAGTCAACTATATTACTGGCCTGATTATTTATGATAAATTTTGTTTGAAAATGTGCGTCATTTGGCAGTTTTCGAACTTGCGACTACTATCAACATAGGGGAAATCATTAATTGATCTGGCGCGTCTTAGACCACTCGACCGTAACGAAGTTAAATCAACCATATGTAACACAATTTTCGATTTTACGCTGATAACTATCTGTGCTCTGGAATGTATCGTAATGTCAACAAATGTAAACATACAATGTTACGGAAAATCCCGAAGATTAATTAAAAGGCTTTAAATAAATCTGATATATATATATATATATATATTGTGTGTGTGTGTGTGTGTGTGAGAGAGAGAGAGAGTGTGTGTGTGTGTGTGTGTAGAGAGTGTTTCTATATTGTCTCATGTAGCTATACAGACCAGTCACGTTGATTAATTAATCTATATCTGAGATAGGGGAAAAGGGAGAGATTCTTACCTTTCCTAAGAAAATTAGAACGAAAGCAAACACAGTTAAGTTGGTCGGTATTTGAGATCGTTTTACACAAAGCCACGAGAGGGGATTTCTAGTGAAAAATGCATCGCAATAAAATTCAGACAATCAGGCTAAACATTAACATATGCTGAGGTTCCCTTAAAATATTTACAAGTCTTAGTTTGTTTTATCGAAAGGACATAGAACGTCCATTAGGAATTGAGCTCACTACTCAGTAGAAATAGTCAACATGATTGTCGACCATTACCCGGACAACGTAATGCCGTAGTTGATTCTAATCTCCTTTCCATCCGTGTGGAAAATGTCCAATTTCCTCTTCTATAGAAAACGAGTGATACAGAAAGATGTTTATAAGGTCGGTTGCTTTTTATAACATGTCAACACTTGTTGGGCTGTATTTTATCCGGGGAAGCCAGTGAGTATTGAATTCCTCTTCTCTTCTACGTAACGTGTCTCTTCAGAACGTAGGCAATCATTGCTCTTCATAATTTCCTGTCTTCTGTAGATCTTATTAAAATTTATCTTTTGTCGATATATCCAAATCTCTGTTCTGCCAATAACCTCGTCAGGTTGATTATTCGCTACTTTCCTCTGTCTCTCTTGAATTCAATATGACCAGTGAGTGTCAATTTTTCCAAACACTCTTTCCTTATCATGTGACCAAAGAATTTAAATTGTGTCTTTATGGTGTTTTGTTTAAGTGACCTTTATTTTCAAGTATTTTTCTTTGTTTTTCTTAACAGTAAACTATATTCGAAATAAAAGTCACTGATCGAAAGATTAGAGTTTTGAGGAGCTCGAAACAACAATTTAATTGCTGTTGTTTCCAGTTTCACTTTGGCTTGTGCTGGTAGCACATATTAGGGTCCCAGCTATGGCCAAATAATACACCACTAAACAAAAAAAAGCATAAAAAAAAACTAGGATTATTATTTTAATAAGAAAAATACCAGAAATAGATTTTTATATTAAAATTGCCAGCAATACAATTTGATCGTATAAATAGAAGCTTTACATTTTATAGTAAAAAAAATGAATACATTTTGATCATATAAATTCCAGCATTACACTTTATAATAAAGAAAACATCAATGCATCATGATCGGATAAATACCAGCTGTATATTTGATAGTAAAACAGACAGAAATACATTTTTACCGTATAAATACAAGCTGTGTATTTTATGGTAAAAATAAAAGGAATGCATTTTGATCGTATAAATACCACCTGTACATTTTATAGTAAAACTGCCAGCAATACAATTTGATAGTATAATTACAAGCTGTACATTTTATAGTAAAAATAGCAGCAATACATTTTGAACGTATAAATTCCAGCATTACAATTTATAGTAAACATAGCATCAATACATTTTGATAGCGCAAATATCAGCTGTACATTTTATCGTAAAATTGCCTGCAATAGAGTTTGATCGTATAAATAGAAGCTTCACATTTCATAGTAAAAATAACAGGAAAACATTTTGATCGTATAAATACCAGCATTACACTTTATAGTAAAGAAAACATTAATACATTTTCTTTGCATAAATACCATCTGTACATATTATAGTAAAACTGCTAGCAATACATTTTTACCGTATAAATACGAGCTGTGCACTTTATTGTTGAAAATAAACAGAAAAACATTCTGATAGTAAAAAAACTATGTTATTTTCTATATCCATTAATATTGGATTGGTTGATTGGTCGGTTTTAAAATATTTCAACTCTTCAGATATTTACTGACAAATTTTGTAATTAATTTCCAATAAGAATCGAAATCACTACTTAGTAGTAATGTCCAATCTGCTCGCAAACCGTTAGCCACATTTTGTTTTTATAAACCTATCACCCCAAGCAAAGCATGATACTGGCACTGTTGTGCAGGGGGTTACATAGGAGTAAAGTTATGACTAGGAGTGACAGAATACAGTGGATGTCGGTAAGCGGGTAGGAGAGGGTTGAGAATACTGCAGCAATGAGATGAGAACATGAAAGAGAGGATGCAAGTTAGTGACATAGGAGATGACCACTGACTTTACATTAAAAGTCTTGGAGATTGTAGCTTTCGGGAAAGCAAGTAAACGGAAAGAATTCCACAGACGGGGGTGTGCGAAAAAAAATTGAGGAGTAGAATTTGCGTTTACATCTTATTCGTTTCACAGTAAAAGTGGGACCTAGTTGCTAATCTTGTCGCTCGAGTAAATTCGTAAGTAGGGGCACTAGTGAGCTAAGTTCATCAGAGCAGAAGCCGTGAAAGTGCTTGTAGAATAGACACAGGGAAGCCACATTCCGCTGGTGAGAAAGTGATTGTATCCGAGCTGCCAAGTCGGGATCGATCACATTGCAGATTCTCCGTTGAATTTTGTCAAGGACCTCTAGGTGAATAGCAGGATCACCCGACCAGATGCAACAGCAGCATTCAATGCACGGGCGGATGGTAGATATGTATATGCGCAGACTGTTTCAGCAGGGAAAATCTTCCTGGCCCTGCACAGCGAACCGACATTAGCTGCAGATTTAATTATGGATTCTATGTAGACATTCCACTTGAGCTTACATTAGTTTGGCTCTACGTTATAAGTATGGGGTACATTATGAGAATAAATCTATCGAACCGTAGTAAAAATCAACCAATCAAACTTGTTAAACATTATCCTCACTCGAGGCTTTCAAACCTGGATGACATTAGTTATTTAGCGAGTTGGGATTATTGTAGAAGACTACCTTGATTGTTAGCTTATCCTCTTTTCAATTCATATAAATCTGGGTTTTCTAACGTCTTTCTCAACTCTATACATCTAAATTCTAGCCTTAAGCTCTATAATTTTGCTTAATATTTATTTATCTTATTTTTCCACCTCAATAAAATAGATAGATTAGCGTATTACACGGTTTACGCCCATCACCATTTGTATAAGCAGAAGTAGTTGTTGGGTTCTTTTTTCCTGTTTAGAAGTGGGCCTCCAGTTTCTTCTTTCTCTTTCACTCTCAATAGATTATTGCATCTTAGTCGCATTACCACTTTGCTTGGAGGAGAAGAATTGATTAAAAAAAGAACAATAAACTTTGAAGAAATAAAGCTCAAAAATCTTTCTTCTAGGGAATTATTTATCCTCTCTATAATAATAAAGACATATATATATATATATATATATATATATATATATCCCTTCTGTCCCGCTCAGGTGGGGATTATTCTGTTATTATTTGGTCTTATGTTTTAATATAAGATATCTAATGGTAGGTACATAGATATATATGTTGCCGTCATTTTAGACGGCATATCGATATAAATATTTTCCTGTCATTTTTTAAGGAACGCGCCCACTCAGACAAAAATATCTCATTACTGCAGTATTTAATTACAACTTGACTTTCAAAATCTACTATTTTTGACAATAAATCCCCCCAAAATTTAATATCTTTTGTATTAGATGCATTGAAGACAAAAATATATATTGAAACCAGAATTCTAATTATGAATCATCACAAACCTAATACGCAATTCTCTTAGTGAATTTGATCAGGAAAAATCGGCAGGAAAAGTTGTAAAAAGAGTTTTAAAAAGGCTACTCAATTAATTTTATTTGTTTGATCACTTTTTAGATAATAATTAATAAAAGCCAAATGATAAGTTAGTGTACATAATTCCGCTAGGCAAAAAATATAAAACGAAATGTTTTAAATTTAAATTGTTTATCGAACATTACACTTAAACTCCAGCACTTTCTATCAGTCATTCAATTATTTGCCATACGTGATACATACCTGGGTGATGATGCCTCTTTATATCCATGAGAGATGAGGCAGAAGAGTTTTAAGCAGTGGATTGTCATTTCTTTCGGCGACAAACTGGTGGCCAGGCAAGAATATAGAACACAACCTGGCCTGCTATTTAACTCATAGCTTGATGAAGTAGAGATGGATTAATACCTTTATAAATGTTTTTAAAGTGTATTTGTGCGTAAGTGAATAAAACGAATGCAACTAGAATTCGAACTCGGTTCTCCAATTCCTCGTTTTGAGCCGATATTCACTGCATCATAAGGCATAACATGTTTCATCAAAACATAGCACAACTGTTAAATATAATTTCCCACTGTAGTAAAATGAAGGTCTTATTTGATGGCACTATTTTTTTTGTTCTGCCATATATCTTGTTCATATATTATTTGTGAATCTTGAGAATATTATAAATTCTATCATGCTGTGTTAAAAAACAATTCACTAATCACTAGAATGAAAGTCCAACGCTACAATTTTGAACCTAAATTTAAAGTTTTAACTCTACCCCACGAAAAGCAGTTATGTTTTGGAAATAAATATGTTGCCGTTATTTGTCATGCTAAACCCACATTTTGAATTTAATGCAATACCATGGGGAATAAATTGACCTATATACTGTGCTAGGGGAACAGGTTTTTTAGAATTGTTCTTTAATACAAGCGACTACAAAACAACGATTGTGAAATGGTGACTCTGCAATGACGAATTAAGCAAGTTACTAATTTCGTGTAGAGATGATTTAAACTAATTTTTTTCCGTGACATCTTTCATGGTTTTCTCGTTTTCATTATAATACTTGAAAATGTGTGATTTTCTTGGTTACCATGTAATGGTGCTTTATCGAACTGTTTCGATTTTCATTATGTTTTCTATTTCATTCTGTTCCAAGATTCTCCCGCCCAAATATCGAAGAGGAAACGGAGAGTAAAGAAAATGGTGATACATTAGGAATAAAAATCGAGTGAACATTGAACATTGCATAAAAATGGCAGCGTTATCAGCATAAAACTATATAAGTTCAAGTTATGATTAATGTCTGATCATGATATGTTGCATTGTATATTGATATTCGATAAATGTTTTTCTCAAATAAAGCAGAGACCTTATAACATCCTAAACCAAAATTCCTGATTGACAAAAATATGGCGCCTCTATAAAAAAATGGATACGCTGTAATTTCATAGAAGGTATTTCCGGAGACAAATATATTGGGAGAATGGTAGAACATAATTGCAATCTACAGCGACATTGAAAAGTAATTCCCTGTTTTATATATGAGAGGCCAGCCAGGACTTCTGACTTAACATCCTGTAACTTGCTTGTCGGAGAGTAAATGATTAAAAAAAAACAAAAAAAAAACAATAAACTTAGAACAAATAAAGCTCGAAAATCTCTTTTCAAGGGCATTTATTTATATTCTCTGTAATAGTCAAGACCGTTATATATATATATATATATATATATATATTCTAAACATATACTGTTAATTATAAGAGACAATCAATGTCTATTTCGTTTAATCATGAGTTGTTCTAAGCATAGTATTTTGGCTTTAATTTCAGGTTAAAATAAAGAAAAAAATTCTCCAATATTTGTATACATTTTTATTATGTTGTTTCTAAGCTTTCGCCTCACATGAGCCATCTTCAGAGAGGTTATAAGGACGGTAACACAAAAAACATCCGCTATCAGCGAAGATTTTATCTTGTGTTGACATACAACTCCGTTAAGCAACGGCAACAGTTACCAAAAATAGCAAAACACAGTTCGCAAGTTTGCAATATGGTTCTATGACATCACACAAAATGACAACAGAACCAGATATTCAAATGTAATGTAATGTGTTATTACCAAATTTAAACGTGTTTTTATTAAGTGTGGATTGTTTGGATTTAATGTAGATGGCCTCTGATATCTAAAGGTTCTTTATACTGTGTGTATGAATGAGGATTATTGTATTGTTGACTAAAGTCAATTAAAAATTAGAACCAACTTAATAAAAAAAATTCCAAATGTTGGAGAATTTTTGTCTTTATTTTCAACTGAAATTAAAGCCAAAATACGATGTCTAGAACAGCTCATGATTAAACATAATAGACATTCATTGTCTCTTATATTTAACACTATATGTTTAGAAAATTATTTGCTGCCCCGATAGACTATATATATACATATATATAGAGAGACTTAACATCCTGTGACTTTTTTCTTTGGGTTTTGATTAAAGGAGCTAGATTACTATACAAAACAAGACTTTGGAAGATTTTGAAGGGTGAATACAAGTCACGTCTTTCATACCACAAAATATCCTGGTGAAAATTAGTTGAAGAGATTCATACGTGGCTCGAGAAGCTGGTACCAAAATCCAGTGTCCGTATCGAATTTTAAATAAACCTCATACTAAACGCTTTCCTCTCATATATATTTCTTGCAAAATTATAGTTAATAAATAAATTATAATTATTTTTATATGGGTTATGTCTTGAAGGCTGTTACAATGCGTTGAGTAAAATAAAGGAATGTAAAGAAGTGTTTGGGTATTACCTATTTGTTAAACATTAATATTTCGAGATCAAAATCTCATCTTCAGAATGACAGAGAAGATTTTGTCTGCCCGGGTATCTTCACGGCCTTTCAAAGAATGGCTGTTCCTGGCTGTCTGCTGCTGCTGCTGTGTGTATGTGTGTGTGTGTGTGTGAGAGAGAGAGAGAGTTTGTGCGCGCGTGTGAATATGTTTGTAATCTAGCTGCTATATGTGTGTATGTGTGTGCATTCTAGTTGGGGCCTTTATGGTCTGATAATATCAGTCTGCTTGTATGTGTGGTTTATCTTAGTGTGATCTGATCGTTCCCTTGACTCTATGACTGGGTTGACGAGGGTCAGTTTCATTACTGTTGTTTTATCTATCTGATTTATCTGGTGGTGTCATTTGGAGAGCCACTTTTCATTCAACTAGTATTTAAAAGTTATGGTCACTTTAAGTCTTCTTTCATGTGTCGTGTCCCTTCACGGAGTAATAAATTCTAACCGTTAGTATAATCCTGCTATTTTGCTGCATGCAACGAGTTCATTTTTACCCACCATCGTCATTCTTTTCCAGATATTCGCAATGTCATTTTAAGAAAGTTATTCGCTGTTCCTCCCTTCTTCTCTTCGTTCATGTGTGTAGCCATATCAACTGTCATCTAATATTAAGAAAATATCTGCAGGATGTTTCAGAAATTTTTTCCGACAATTATCGTCTTGGCAAAGAAGGTCAGCTCAGTGGAGCGGCCCCCACAAGGACAGGGGAACTGACCCTGACAAAGTAGGTACGCTTAGTGAAGTGGACTGAAAACACTGGGTTCTTGATGAAATACTTTTCAGACGAGTACTGACAGGACAAATCCGTTCTATTTTCTAGAAGAACAGTGATCCCTAGAAGACTATTCGAGAGAGGATCGCTCGTTTGCGATGCGAAACGAAGTCACACACCAGTTACATCGTTTGCAACTATCCTAGCGCCTCAACTACAGCCGGTTCTTACGAGAAACTTGTAATCAAATGAAAACTGCCGACTCTTACAATGATCGTCTCATAGTCTTTTTTCTTAATTAACAATCTAGACGAAAATTTATTTAAGCGTTCGACAGGAAGCAAAAGCATCCTAGACAGTTACAGATCAAATGAGACATCATCACTCAAGTTTGTTTCATATATGGCACTTAACTGACAGACTCATATATATCTTTGAATTCAAATTTACCAAGCAGCTTAACTCGATGTTGATTTTTGGGAAAAGCAAGAGTTGAAGAATGAAAGATTCTTAATTCAAATTTCCTGTGTTAAACTGTGTGGTATGTTACGAATTGTTTCTTAAATCTGTATTTTTTTTCGTTTTTTTTTTCTCACTTTTTGGCGTTCATGCTTCATTTAGGACTTTAACTAAGTTAAAACTTAGTTAACTCTCCATCTTTGGAAGTTTTTTTTTCTTTTTCCTTTTTTTTTTTTAAATGGGAGTAGATAGGTCACACTATCGCCCGGTCCATACTCCTCCCACGTCTATTGAACTGGAGTAGAGGCTTGCACCTTGTTTCCTGTTTAGGATGTGCATTCCGGTTTTTTCTTCTCTCTCTTCAGACCTTGGTATTGGTGCTTCCATGAGTATTGGTACTTCCGTGAGTTTCCTGCGATCTGGCTGGTTGGTGGTAACGGCTCATCACTGTGAGGGTACCGGGTTGGCAGTTTACTGGTTGCTGCTTCCGACTGGTAGTTAGGAGCCCTAACTCTTGCGTAGCGTCAAGAGCGGCTGCTCTGATCAACAGTTGTATAATATCGGGGTTCTTGTAGTGCCATGGATAGGTGTCCCTGCAAGCGCTTTCGGTGGGCAACCCCGAGGCCACACCTTGTTGCAGCCTTAGCCAGTTTCCCTCCCAGCACAGATCGTGGTTAATAACCGCCTGTATCCTCTACCCTAGATCCCTTTCTATAAACAAAATCATGACTAAACAAATCAGAAATGACCCTAAACCAGTTAAATCCAAACCACCTAAACCCATTAACGTTTCCTTCACTAATATCCGGGGCATTCGTACTAACTTTCCTAGTGTAGAAGCGTTCCTGCATGAAAAGTCCCCTGACATCCTTGCGCTCTGCGAAACTAACCTCAACTCAACTATTCCCTCCTCTGACCTCTCCATCCCTGGTTATCTTCCCCTTTTTAGGAAGGATTCCACTGTCCACATACATGGGCTGGGTGTCTACGTCAGCGAACACCTCCCCATAGCTAGGGTGACTTCACTCGAATGCATTGACCACCAATACATATATCTCCGCCTGTTTCTCCTCAGTTCGGTTAGTTACCTATTCTTTCTTTACCGTTCTCCCTCCTCTCCTGACTACTCCCTACTAGATAGCATTGCTGACGACATAGATAAGGCTATTTCCTATCACCCATTTGCCCACATATTTGTATTTGGAGATCTCAATGGCCATCACTCTGAGTGGCTTGAAAACGCCGTTACTGATCCAGCGGGCATTCACGCCATGAACATCGCTATTTCCCAATCCCTTACGCAAGTGGTGGACTTCCCCACTCTCTTCCCAAGCACTCCCTCGGGTCATTCCTCATTACTAGATATGTCTCACCTCTGCACCTGACGCCTGTCAAGTCTCGCAGCTTTTCCCTCTCGGCAACTCCGACCACGCTGTAGTCTCTCTCAGTATTTCTTTCCAATCTCACTCGCCCCAGGAGCCCCCTACCTATAGGACCTCCTACCTCTACCAAAAAGCTGACTGGGATGCCTTTCGCGATTTCCTCTGCAACGTCCCTTAGGGAAAAGTGTTCGACCTATCAGTTGATGACTGTGCCTCTGAGGTCTCGTCATGGGTGAAAGCTGGCATTGATGCCTTCATTCCCACCAGGAAGTATTGCTTAAAACCTCATTCCTCTCCGTGGTTCACAGGAACGATTACTTCCGTCTATTCCGGAGACAGTCAACTGATCACAATAGGCGCCTATTCATATCTGCTCGCAATGAGTGCAAGAGAACCTTAAATGACGCCAAACGGCTGTTTGCTGAGAGAATGCGACAGCGCATAGCTGACCGCAAGTTCGGCTCCAAGGACTATTGGATGATTTGCAAACGAGTGATCAACAATAGGAAATCCTCAATACTCATTTAATCCATGAATTTGAGGTTTCTCACGTCATCTGCGGACAAAGCTGAGTGCTTTGCCCACAGATTCTCATCCAACTCCACATTCGACTCGTCCGGAGTACACTCATCCGACTTTCCTATTAGAACTGAGGCCAAACTGCACGACGTATATATTACACCGACAGTAGTATCCAGAGTAATTTCAAAACGCGACCCACATAAGGCGTGTGGAGACGATGGAATCCCGGTGATAGTCCTTAAGAGGTGTGCTCCTGAACTTTCCCCTGTCTTCTCTAAACTATTTAACTACTGCCTTTCTGCTTCCTGCTTTCCTGCATGCTGGAAGTTCTCTTCAGTCGTCCCTGTATTTAAGAATTGTGGTGAACCCTCGGACCCATCCAACTATCGCCCTATCAGTCTTCTACCGATATTCGGGAAAGTATTCGAGGCTATAATCAATGCTGAAATAGTTCATCATCTCATCGCCCACAAACTCTTCTCCGACAGGCAATATGGATTCCGCTTTGCCAGGTCCACGGCCGACTTGCTAACAACCGTAACGGAGTACATGCTACAGGCCCTTGATGAGTCTGACGAAACTCGCGCGGTTGCTCTGGACATCTCCAAGTCTTTCGACAGGGTTTGGCACTCTGGCCTCCTATGCAAACTACGCGGTTATGGTATTACCGGTCGCCTGCTTGACCTAATCCAATCTTTCTTAAATAACCGCCAAATGAAGGTCGTTCTGAATGGGCGTGCCTCTTCGTCCGACAGCACGAATGCTGGTGTCCCACAGGGCTCTATCCTGGGCCCGACGCTCTTCTTTATTTTCATCAACGACCTCCCAGATGAGATCAAGTCCCAAGTAGGCATCTACGCAGATGACACTACAATATACTCCCGCACCAGTAACAAACCTGTCGTGGCGGACAGACATAATCTTGCTGCTGACCTTGAACGGGATCTACACTCTATGGTGAACTGGGGCAAGAAGTGGCTTGTCAACTTCAATTCATCTAAGACCAAGCTGTTGTCTATCAACCATTACAGGCAACATCTCCTGCCTCCCATAAGCATGGACCAAGCGATTCTCCCGGAGAGTAATACACTACGTCTCCTCGGTCTTACCCTGTCCTCAGACCTCAAATGGAACCACTATATTGAATCCATAGCAAAATCTACTGCTAAGAAGGTTGGGTCACTATGTCGATCCAGGATGTTTTTTCCACCTGAATCCATCCTGCATATATACAAGTCAACCATCCATCCATGCATGGAGTACTGCTGCCATTTATAGTCAGGCGCCCCTGCCGTTCTCCTCAGTGTTCATGACAGGCTCCAAAGGAGAGTCTGTAATGTGATAGGCACTCACTCGCTCGCCTATAGCTGGCCCCTATCAGAATGTTTTAACAGAATAAAAATTGCCGATTGCTACAATTTCATCTCATGTTTTAATTTTTTGGGAAAACAGTGCGACCAAAAAATATTTTCCTTGTATTAAGTCAAAAGCATTTGATAACAATAGGCTGAACAAGGCAAACGAACTTGGTGTTTGGTCTGAGCTTAAATGTCTCGCGTATATTTAATTCTCTAAGTATTTTTTGAGTGGATGTGCAAAAGTTTATATATTCACACTCTGGTGGTTTTGTGATTTAAAGGGAGATAAATCCGATGTCCCCACACGATGCAAATTAGATTTTTTAGGTGAAACACAATGAAAATAGCAGTGATCTAAACGCGAACCCTGATATTTACATTACGTTGTTGAGCATTATATGTCTTCCCGAAACTACAAACAAGGAATAAATTACATTATTGAGTATAATTTGATCCTGTATTACTGCGAAACATATGTAAATAAAAAAACTGTTTTACCATGTTATCCACTAAAATTTCAATTTGTAAACACAAATTCTACTCTAACAGCTTCTTTTCTCGAACTTCCCGCCTGTGGATTTCTCTTCCGGATACTTGCTTTCCTGACAGTTACAATCTCCAAGAATTAAAATGTAAAATCAATAGTCATCTTCTGTCACATCCTCTCTCTCATGCTTTTCTGCATCCACCCCACTCTCATCCGTACTCTCTTCCCTTTCCTACTCTTATCCTGACAACTCCTGCAATCTCTCACTCCTCATAACATTCCTTCCCGTCCACCCCACTCTCAGCAGTAATTTCTTCCCTCTTTTAATCTCTTTCTGACACCCCCTGCAACCTCTCACTCTGCATGACATTCTTCCTATGTAAGCCCCTGCACAACAGTGGCAGTAAAATGCCTTGTTTGGGGTGACAGGATTAAAAAAAAATTAAAAAGGTATATGTATTTCAATAAAGGATTTCGTTTTTCAGGTTATTAAAGAATGAAAATTAATCTGATGTTTAGCCATTGCGTGTTTGTTCTTCTAATTTCTGTTTTAAAATTTATTTTTGAATTTTTGGCGAAACGTGCTTTTTTGCAACATTAATATTACGAATACATGACATGTCTAGTGTATTCCATTTATTAATTTTCTTGATTAATTTCAGTGAATTTCCTTTCTTTGGTACCACAGACGTGAAATTATACTGATTCGCAATAAACAAATATTGTCCACATATTAAATAGATTTTGTAAACAATCCTTACAAATACCTGGTTAAGTTTTATCGATTGTGCTGAGTGTATTTGATTAGTGTTAAGCTTAGTAAAAGTTTTGAGTTCTGGGAAGCATATGAGCAGAGGATAGAATAGTGAGACGGAGAGATGACGATATATTGGGGTGGCAAATGACGTATTAGCTTAGTATAGTATTAAAAAATTAAAATATACGTTAAAAAAGAAATGATAATTGAACGGATATGTGATATCTCTCTTCCTGTATAGCAGGGTCACCTCGAAATAACACGAAGAAACAGAAATGTGATTCGACAGAAATATGTTGATGACGCCATGAGCCAAACATATGAGCAACAACGACGTTTTGGAGAGTATGAAAACAAAATTAATAATGCATACGTGACATCAGAAAGGGTTAGTTTAAGTTTCTGCAGCCCTTAATGATGAAGAAATGTGTAACATACTTGATGGGCTTGAGTGGGTGGATGAAAGAACAGATTTGGGAAAACTAAAAAAAGGTAAATCTTATTAAGAGCTACAAGGAGTTGGAAAATGTAGAGGATCACTATCCCAATTATTGTGGAGGGACACTCAACTAATCAAAAGAAAATATTTTTAAAACATGTTCTTGTAGAGAACACGACCCCGACTTTTTTCTTTGAAATTTTCATTAGAATTTTTTGCAATATACAAAAATACATGATCAAATGGCAAATCTGGATCTGAAACAATGTTAATCACATTTAATCCCTTTTGCTTTCGCTACATTTGCATTATTTTCCTGGTCGACTTTCATAGCTAGGGGCACAGTGTCGATACATCATCGTTCACTTTTATTCCATTGAAAAATAAAAGTTTTTACTAATATAAGATACAAATACTATATCGTCAAACAATTAACTAAAAAGCGAAATGTAAAATTGCATACCCGCAATATTGGATCAAAACGACTAAAAACATTTTGGAAAAACCCAGACCAAGGCAAATTTCATGAGTCAGTGTGAAAAGTAAGATTCTAGATATGATTGGATAAGAAAGTGCAAATTGATCTATGACACCGGCCAATTTTTTTAAAACCTAGAAAATGCGTATGCTGTTCGGAGCCGATCATATGACTAAAATCCAGTATTATTCACGTCTCTTGACCAGTCAAATAAGTCCGACACGGGAGCGTTAATCTGAAAGACTTCACACAATGTAAGGAAGAAATTCAGGACGCTGAGGTCGTGTCTCATCGAAAAACATTCGTTCTACATCTCCTTTCAATTGTCTTCTTTTCGTCTTCACCCACACACCATCAAAGAAAACAACAAAAAGTTACTTCAACTGATTTCTATAAGTAGAATCTCCTTTTAACATTCCTTTTCACTTTTTCTCCGGCCATAAAACGGAAAAGATCACAGACGTTTATTAGCAACTTTTTTAATCTTTTATCTTCAAAATCTCGTCATTGTTCGCGTGTTCCGTTCATGGTATTATCAGCATCCTTCTGTAGAACCACATTTCAGTTACTTCATGTCTTTCTTTAATCTTTGATGAAATTGTCTATTATTCACTGCCATATTGAAGGACAGACATCGCATAACAAACCAGTACTCTCTTCTTTATTTCCAGTGAAATTTCCTTCATTTTTATCACTCTACTCAGCTTCTGGAATGCGTCCTTGGTAATGCGAATGCGCCATAGCGTCACCGTATCACAATTTCTCTCCTCTTTTAGAACACTTCCCAAGTATATTTAAATACGTCTGCAACTGTTTGATTTTCGTATCACCAACTTCTAGTTGGCATTTTGGGCTCCTTCTTTTTTACTGATTACCATGCATTCTGTTTTATTGTAGTTTAAATGTAATCCTTTCTTTCTTATTTCGTTAACTACTTAATATTTTAAAAAATCGGCTTGAAACATCGTGCCCACAAAAATTGTAGTTTGAAATAAGAGGGTAAGCAACGTTGAACCTGCTAAGTAGCGAGATGGACGACCGCTTGGATATGCCAGTGCTGTAAACTTGTATGTGCTAGTAGTTTAATTGTTAATGGAAAAGCCTTGTTCAAATTTAAGTTGGTTTCGTAATATTCACTTACGGCCAAATAATTTGCGAAAGGTATGAATCAACCTCTTCTCTAAAAGCTATGAATCAAATGGTAAGATTTGTATCACTAAATCATTCTTCTTATTCTTCTGCTTCTTCTTCTTCATCATCTTCTTCTTCTTTGTGCCCTGTCCCTTCAGGAAGTAGACGATCATAGCCCTGTATTTCTCCTAATTATTTGTTGCTCTTTAAGTCCCATCTTCTGTTATTCCACTCAATCTCAGCTTCAACATTCATTTGTTCAAGCCCGTAAGGTATACTGTTCGCTGCTTTCCCTTGTCATTTTTCCTCTCTATTCGTCCCGTGAGCATCAGATTCACCAAGCCTTTTTCCTCATTGCATGTCTCAGAAGCTTCAGCTATCTTTTCCTGCTGTTATGTATCAGTTGACTTTTTATTCTATCCTCTCTAAAACCTCGTCAATACACTTGTGTTCCGTCCATGGTATCCTCAACATTCTTCTGTAAAAGTAAATTTCTGTTGCTTCAATTTTTCTTTTTTTCTTTGAGGAGATTGTCCAGCATTACTCCCATATTGAAGGACATGCATCACATAACAATCCAGTTCTCTCTTCTTTTTTTCCAGTAAAATGTTCTTGTTTTTTACATCCTACTCAGCTTCTGTAATGGATCCTCGGCCATACAAATTCGCTTTCTCATCTCCGTATCACACTTTCCGTCCTCTGTCAAAACACTTCAAAATTTCTTTTCGTATCACCAACTCGTTGCTGGCATTTTAGCTCCTCTTTTTACTTATTACAATGCATTCGGTTTTGTTTTAGTAGATTTGCCGTCCTTTCTTTTCACTTTCTGTAACTACTTCTTGTAGGAAGTCCTGTAGCGTTTTTCCTGTATCTCCTATCAGCACTGCAGCATCTGCGTATCTTAGATTGTAAAGATTACAACCACCAATGACAAATCCTGGCAGGACTTCTAGAGATCTCAGAATGGTCTTGTTATATTGGTTAAATAGATCTGGTGAGAATACAAATCCTTGTCTTGCACACATTTCTAACATTGTGTATCTGATGAAATTGTTTCCTGTCCTTTTGCAGGCAGTTTGATGCCTGTAAATATTTTTGATTACTTTAAGGTCTTTCCCGAATATGTCAAGGTTTCCAAGCGTATTTTTCAGATATTTATGGGTGTTGTATATCAAGAAACAGATAAACACGGGTGTATATAAAAATATATGACTTGTGTTTTTATTAACGAACGCTGGACCGTGTCGCCTAGTGGACAGAGAGTTGAGGGAGCGCTTTTCTAATGGGTTGACGAATGCTTCTAAGGGTCGACGTTGACGAATGGACGAATGACGAATGCGTACCCCCCAAGCTGTGAACTGCTTCTCTACTGCCGACCAGACTTCTGGAGGAGACTGACTTATCTGTGTTTCCGCAGTCTTTATATATCTTCCAAGTTTTGCCTCGATTCGCGACGCCTATTCGACGCCTACGTAATTTCTCAGAGTCACTTCCGCATCTGTCGGAAATAGGGTCAAACAAACATCCGTTCCTTTCAATGACCGGAAACACCCACGCTTCCTCAACCTTCTCGGGTTGGGCCAGATTATTATATTACATTCCTCGCCCACCCATTTTCCAAAATGTTCGCCTAAGAACATTTTAAGCGCAACATCCTCACTCTCCTCCCCATGCCACACAAGCCCTACAATTGTATAAACATGTGCATGCCAAAACAACAAAACATGTGCATGCTGAAACAAAAAAAAAACAACAAAAAAAATATATAGGGGAGCCTACATCGGCAACCCGACAATGTTCGTATCCATCTTGAAAATTGTTCTACCAGCTCGATGTTTCATTGTTCCTTTACTTTTTTTTTTTTTTTTCAATATCCATCTTCACAGAATTGGGCAAAGTTCTCAAAAATGTTCATCTTCTTCCTCGACTCTGTCCATAAGCGTAGACTCGTCGATGCATAATCCACATGATTATAGGCGGTAACCGCGCCCTAGTTTACAACTAACATCGAGTAAATGACCTTTGACCAACACCATGCGTGCTTCTGCTCGAGTTTATTGTTACCACGTAACCTCATTTAATTTAATTTAATTTCAAACATACTATGTTTGAACACAGAAAAAATGGTCATTATTTGCCGTACATAATATTCATAGTCTGACCGAGAAATGTTCAATAGAAATTTAAGAAAATTACCCTGATTCCAACGTTAATCCGCATGCAATTTACCTGTGGAGGATATTAATTTAGTCTAAAAAAAAAATTTAAAAAAATGGACCCGTGACTCGTAGTTCCCTAGTTTGTACAATGCTTTCCATTCCCTGAACTACTTCCTCTGGATTCGAAACCAAGCATATCTGATTTGTCGACATCTCTCTGTTTAACGTAGAGACATTTGAGTTTGAACTCTCGTTGACCCCGGAGTACTATTCACGACGGATAACTCAATTTCCTTTTCCGAAGCACTGTTGCTTCTTTTACACTTAAAATCCGCTTCCTGGCTACTATTCCCAGGATTATTATTACGCTGACCACGCCAGCAATAACTCCTATCGTCAACTTCTTCGGGAGTTCCTCATACCCTTCACTAAATCTCTCCATATTTACTAGTTTTCAGAAATTAATATATCTTCAAAAGATATTTCCCAAGTCACATAAATGAAAATTCACAGAGGATGTTAAATTGATGGGAACCTGCACAAAAGCATCTCTCACAAACATAGAAATGTAAATCATTTTTGTAGTGTACAGGCATCGAAAAGAAATCCAAAAAAAAACAAAAAAAACCTAACACTGCACAACCCACTTCATTTAATTTAATTTAATTTTCCCAAATCTCCCCAATAATCCGATTTCACCATATTGATACAAAATATCTTTTCAATATCTGACTCATATCGCGAAACACTGAGACGCGGGTGAATGTTTTAAGAATATATATAATCGGTGTATTTGCAAATAAATAACCAAACAATGCAGTTGTCTTCAAGCAACGATGTTGAGATATATTTATAATTGGCGATTTTGTTGGCTGTTGTTAACTGCATAATTAAAATTACACTTTAAAACTCTCGATAACATTTAAGTCATTTCCATGCTGTAGAAATGTCACGCAAAACACAAACATTTTTAAATTTTGACAATATCTGTGTAAAGATTACAAATTGACGTTTACGAACAAATTCTGTTGACGAGATCAAAATTAAAGAACACTTTCGTTTCTCTGATTTTCCTATTGTGGTAGCATTCAGCAACATTTATAATTTGTCAATGTTTACCAATTTTGATTTAGTTCATGCAATACAAGGCCAAATGGAGAAAATGAAGAGGGTCATTTTACGCTAATACTCCAATTGGGGAAAGTTTGTGTACGTAGAACATCGACTGTTTCGCCTTTTCTTTTAATTCGGCTCGAGTACTGATCAGAAAAACTCAACTATTTCAACCATACAACTGACCTTCATAATCACATTGAGAATAGTTGTTCGTCAATATTTCTATCGGGTTGTCTGAAAAGTTCATGCCGCTTTTTAAGTAAAATTAAGACACAACCCAAAATTATTTCATTAAATATTTATTCTACGAAATATTAACTATTTTCTCACTACACATATATGGTAAAACATTAAAAAAAAAATAAACCACCAACTCAGATGCCCTAACACCTACAGACAGGCAAATATTTCAACTTTCTTCCCCTCGTCAACTTCAACACCCCACTGTCAATTTTAACACTTCACTTTACACTTTCTTCCTCATTTTAACACCCCACTGTCAATTTTAACACCCACGTCCGTTCTATCGAACAATCCATATTTCTCATTTCTACGGTCAGATCGGCAAAAGTATGCTGTCCCATTTTTTTTTCAACCAGACCTACTATAAACACGAGCAGAGAACACACACACTATTAAATCAAAGTGTCACCTACCTTTCGCTGGTCTCGTCCGGTTGTTTACTATATTTTCGTCTTCTTTTTTTTCTGGTGGAAGTTTTAATTCCGGAAATTTCAAGTCTGTTGAATTTTCAATCGTTGTTGCGGTAAACCAGTTCGCATCAATGTTTTGTTGTTTCAAAACAAAGTCACTAGCACCAAAACAATTAGTCTGTTGTATATCAAGAAACAGACAAACACGGGTGTACATAAAAATATATGACTTGTGTTTTTATTAACGAACGCTGGACCGTGTCGCCTAGTGGACAGAGAGTTGAGGGAGCGCTTTTCTAATGGGTTGACGAATGCTTCTAAGGGTCGACGTTGACGAATGGACGAATGACGAATGCGTACCCCCCAATAGCATGTATGCTATTTGGGGCAGCTTTGAACTGCTTCTCTACTGCCGACCAGACTTCTGGAGGAGACTGACTTATCTGTGTTTTCGCAGTCTTTATATATCTTCCAAGTTTTGCCTCGATTCGCGACGCCTACTCGACGCCTACGTAATTTCTCAGAGTCACTTCCGCATCTGTCGGAAATAGGGTCAAACAAACATCCGTTCCTTTCAATGACCGGAAACACCCACGCTTCCTCAACCTTCTCGGGTTGGGCCAGATTATTATATTACATGGGGGGACTTTGTCAAACGCCGTTTCATAGACGATAACCTCTTAAAACCTGGACTTGAGTTAATCATTAACTATCCTACATATCCTCATAATTTGCCCTTAATTGTCATAATACTGACATCTATTTTGAATGGTGCTTAACCATAGTTTAGATGTATAGTTATATAAAAAAATTGTGTACGATGTTGCTTTTACTATTGATTTTTATTTATTTTACTAGCAGTAGAGCCCGGCGTTGCTCGGGTGGAAATGAAAGCTTTAAAAGTAATCCATTGTCCTGGAGCTCAGACTCTGTGGACGTCGGCACGAAAGACTAAAAAGCAATAGTTGTTTCCAGTTAAAGCGAAACCGTAGACTGAAAGAAAAATGAATGGATGTAAGTCAAATTTTGATTTCCTGGTATCGATATCAAATACGTTTTTTTTCGTCGTAAACTGAATTTTGAAGGCTAAATAAGTCCTTCTGAGTAAATGGTATCATGGCTGAGACTAAGAACTACAATTATACCTACTTAGAGCTAAACCCGAAGCAAAAACTAAAATAAAAGGGGCTGAAAAAATACAGTCATACAGGCAGATAAACAGACACACACACAAACATCTTGCCTTTTATATATATATATTATCGATTTTCTGCACTATTGTAAGAACTGCAACCTTGAAACTTCTGAATATCGTTTCTTATGTCTTTGTCTATGAGTATCAAATTTGATTAAAATCGGACCACTCCTTCTATAACCCGATTTTTTCGCTGATCAATTTTTCGACATTTATCGGGGGTACCTCGACACAAAACCTAGCTAAGAACATTCGCAGACGTTTATAGTACAACTGTGTAAATTTTCAAGAAAAACTGTTCAACCGTTTCGAAGTCTATAGGTAACGGACACACACACACAAACACACACACATACAGACAAAGTTCCATTCATGAATAAGTTTAGATTTAGATTCCAAAGAGAGGCGATAAAGTCACTTAGACTTTAGGGATAAATGAAAATAAAACAAGAAAACCTTTAGGAGGTAGAGGACATTAAAATATAAAGAGACGGAAGATGAAAATTGACGTTCTGTCTATACTACTGAATATTGAAGTATTCAGGAAAGCAAGTAAGTGAAAGAGAATTCCGCAGACGATAACCGTAAGAGGAGATAATACCGGCGTGGAATTTACGTTGCACATCTAGTGCTTTGCCGAATTCTTGATGTAAAAGTACTGAAGAGAACATCTGATCAAAATTATTGCCTTAAAAATATTTATCAAAACAAAAACCAGGGAAGATAGGTTTGTATTGTAGAAGTTTTACTGATGGTAGATCTGTACAGACGATTTTGCAGATTCTTCTTTGGAGTTTGTTTTTAATCAATGGTATATATCAGACAATATGTGGCAGTAGTTCTCGATGCACAGACGCATAGGAAACTAATAAAACTACCAAACAGATTCTGTCGAGCAAGATAATTACTACAATGTTGAACATTTTCACATGCATATAGAAATATTTTGTAGGGTGTAAAGAAACCAAAAAGAAAAATTATCTAAATCTGTAGAGTACAAGAATCAAATTCTGGAGATTGAAACTAAACTAAATCAGAAAAATGAACAAATTCTGAAGAGTGAAAAGAAACGAAAAAATAAAAATGATTGAATTATGTAGAGTAAAATAAACAAAATAATTAATGTAAACAAATTCCATAGCGACAAAGAAACAAAAAAGAATAATAAAAATATTAAAAAAAAAAGAAATAAGTAAAATGAAAGACTTTTGGAGATTGAAAAAAAAAAGAAACGATAAAAATGAACAAATTCTGGTGATTTCAAGAAAAAGATCAGAAAAAAGAACAAGTTCAGCGAGAGAAAGGAACGACTGAAGAGAAATTAACAAATTGTGGTAAATGACAAAAAAAATCATAACAGATTCTGAAGAATGGAAGAAACGAAAAGTTAATTTCTTGACAGCAAAAGAAATGACGTAAGAAAAATGAACGAATTCTGGAGAGTGAAAAGAAAAGCAAAAAGAAAAATTATCAAATTTTGGCGATTGAAAATAAACGAAAAAAAGAAAAAATAATAAAATATGGAGATCGAAAGGAAACGAAAAAAGAAAAATTAACAAATTTTAGACAGTGAAAAGAAACGCCCCCCCCCCACCCGCAAAAAAAAAAAAATTATCAAATTTTGGCGAGTGAAAAGAAACGGAAAAAAAAATTGACAGATTCTGGAGAGTGAAAAGAAATGGAAAAAGAAACATTAGCAGATTGTGGAGAGTGAAAAGAAACAAAAAAATATTAACAAACTCTGGAGAGTGAAGAGAAACAAAAAAAGAAAGTGCCTGTAATGATAAACTTTGAAAATTGTATAATTTAAAATGTATAATGCAATGAGGATGAATTAAAAATCAATCGATTATTAACAATGCGCGTAAGTACAAACACAGAAGATTAAAAATTATATAAAATTCTGCATCACAAAGAAGAAAAGTAAAATAAATAAACAATAGCAAATGTAATTAAAAAATGGGTGATATATTGAAGGAAATAAAGATTGAGAGAAAATAATCTAAAGAAAGAAAAAAAAATTAAAATCGAAAAGTAAAACAAATTCAAAATTCTTAAAAAGGAACAAATAAAAAATATTAAAAAAGATAATCTTAAAGAAAATATAAAATTAGCACACTGTAAAATGTAGAACCAAAAGTCTATTGACTGACAAAAAAATAGATGCAATTATAAATAGAGAAAGTTTAAACGTTTGTATGAAATACCGGTACAAAAAAAGAAGGCGACGAAAGAACGAAACAAAGGAAAGAAAAACAAACAAGTATTAGAAATATGAAGCAAAACGAATGAAAGAAACAACATGGCTGACAAAAAGACACAAATAGCATCATTGAAAAAGAAAAAAAGAAATAAATACTGAAAAGGTTTAAATTAAATATGAACAAACGCAAAGATGGATGCGTTAGAGATTGCATGGAATAATGGCAGACATCGGTAAAAGAAAAGTTAATAGGAAGTTGTATAAATTATTGCAGTGACAATTAACGAAGTGAAGGTAAAGTGAATAAAAAAACAAAGAAAACGTAAGAAGAAATGTAAACAGTAAATATTACATTGAGTAGGAGGAAAAAGAAAAGAGAGTGAAAGAAAAATAAAAACGAAGAGGTTAAGTGAATGAATGTAAGTAATATATATGGACGTAAAATTATAACAAATTATTTACTCACGAAGGGAAATCAATCCATATAAAAAATAGAAATTCAAATTAATCGCCAAAAAAATGAATAAGTATATTTTATAAAAGCTTTCGCAGAGAACGGGTATTGTTTGCTATTTTAAAATCTATTTCTGGAACTCAAATGATATATAATAAAAATACGATTTTATAAAATGTAAACATTATTTTCTCAAGTAGCTTTATATGGACATTAAAAGAAATACCAACCAATAATTTAAATTACGTCATCTAGTGAGACATCTTTTAGCTATATGATTAGGATGAATAATGTTATGATTTCATGGAAGCTATATCTCCAATAAAACGAGCATGCTTCCTGGATAACTGTTTCTCAGAAACTTCACTGTATAAGAGGCCCAAAAAGACAAATTATTAAGTGATGCCAGTGGTTGAATACTGAGGGAATTAATTATACCTTTTAACGAAAAATACCTTTTAACTAAAATTTAACTGTATCGATACGGCAAGGCTACTTCAAATTCCGAGCTAATCAGTTGCGTCGATTGACTTTCAAACACTATTAGAAAAAGGTATATATCTAAATTTTCCCCCAAACAATTATAGGTTAAATAACAAGTGTAAGCTGACTTTGCACACACTAATCTAAGAGAAAGAAAACCAACAGAGAATGCTAGCGAAAATCATACTCCATTTTTGTTAGTTAATACATTTGATATTTTTATATTTTGTTAGTTAATACATTTAATATTTTAATTTTTCGCGAGAGGTACTTTTGATTTTGATTTTGTTTAATATCCTAGAGTCTGTTTGGCACCGACTGTGAGAAAAAGAGCACCCTGAAGCAATTCATTCAGATGGAAATTTGGAAACAGCTTGCTGTACTTCTTGGCATTTACCCCAGAAACTCCAATACGATTTGGTTGTTTTTGTTTTATGGCATATAAACCTCGACGGGTCATTTATTGCCAACTAAATTTCATTTATTTATTGCTGGTAATACCTTTTCCTTTCAACAATTTATTGTTGTTTTTATATATTTTGTGTCTAGTAATAGTTTTTTTATTTTCGAGTATCAAGAATCATTGGGATTTGTTTTTAAGGACAGGGCCCTCAAGTCCTACCCTGTTATTTAACCCATAACTGGAGGGAAGGGATGGATTAATACCTTTTCCAAGGGTACCAGTGCTTAAGTGAATGCAGGGTATTCAACTGGAATTCGAACTCGGCTCATCGATTTCTCTTTCCGAGCCGATATCCACTGCACCACAACGCACATCCATCACTAAACGCTTACAGCACTTGGTATTCCCAAGCGGTACCACTCAAATACGAACATTGTTTAGGTGTTAATTCAAGGATAGTGTAGAGGATTATGATTCGAATGGGTGTAATATGGATTACAAAGGTCTATGGATTGATCAATAGTGATAAAGTTATGCGCCCATTCATTTTCTCAAAGGTACTTAGACACAACGCCGGGACTTTACATCAAGTACCTTGAAGTGGTAGTTTTGTCCTGGGTTAAGATGGTGTCTGCTGTATCATTGCTGTCAGACGATTCTTACAGCTATACAGATTGCGTTTTCAAAACGTTACTTTTTAAAAGAAAATTTAACAAACTCCCTTCATTTTATTTTTGGAAAAACTTTCGTACGACGTAAGAGGATATTAAACAAAGAAAGACAAAAAAGGTAGAAACGATGTGAAATCAAAAAGAGAGATCGAAAAAGGGAAAAGAAAGAGGAAAGAGAAGGACACAGAGTAAATAAATACCAAAGTAGAAAACAAGAGAGAAAGAAGCAAGAGGAAAGAGACAATGAAAAACATCACAGAGAGAAAGAAATGTTTCAGTAGTTATAATGTGTCTTTGTTTTTTTTATTAAATAAATAATTGAAAAGCGAATTTTAATCTATAATAAAAATCATTGTAAATGTTGAAGTCGGAGAGCCATGTTTGAATTCCTGTTTAATACATTGTATTCACTTACGCACAGATATCCTTGGCAAAGGTACTAATCCGTCAATTGTTCCTCCAACTGAGGGTTAAATAGCAAGAGAGTTTAGGTTCTACTGCTTTGGTTAGCAACCAGTCTATTGCAAAAACTGATGGCAACCTCCTTTGGGAAAAAAATTCTTCCCTGTCAGGGATATCTAAAAAACATCGCCCAAGCGTGTATCACGTATGGCACTTAACTGACTGAATTTTTCTGAAATAAAATTCATACAAAAATAGTAATGAAAATGCTTCGGGTAAGGAATTCGGATAATTTCAGAATACTTCTCCAACAATTATATCAACAACTCTTAACCGCATATGTTAGGGAGAAGATCGAATAAGGAAGAAAATAATTATAAATATTAACTTAGGCTTGTCAATACTTCTGAGATGAGATAATATTTAAATTATTTACATTTTTCGGACTATTACCTTCTTATTTATTCCAGCCATTGTACCCTCCGGCTTTCTTCAGGTGCTAGGAATTTCAGACCGATCATTTTATTTCTATTACTGGGGTATATCATTCTTATTCCATGTGCGATATCGCGCTTGAAGAAGGCCGGAACGTACAATTGAAACATCGTAAACATGCCAATAAAGATGGGGACTTCAGTCCGAACAATATAAAAAATATGACTTTAGGCTGATGATGTTCCTTCGTAGCTTGATCAGTGTCTCTGCTGGAAAGCTTCTTACTTGCTGTAAAATAGAATTTCTACTTCTAATTCCTTGTTGGATTAATAACGATATTTGCACTGCGACAATATCATTAGAAGCAATATGAATAAAAAATGTGTTAATTGTAATGACGAACATTATGCTACAAGTTAGAAGGCAGTGAATGAGAGAATGCGTATTTCTATAAAGACCAACTGGTAGATGAAAACCAGATAAATTGAAGGAATGGATCAAATTTAACTTAATGGGACAGCTTCACGAAAAGATGGAGTCTGTCAAAAGTAATTATCTGGTTGATCATATCACATCTTTGTCTCAAGGAAATCCTATCAAATCGTAAAAGCTTACTAACCAAAAATATATGAAAAGAGGAAAAAAAGCTGAAGTTTGTATTAAAAATATTGGACATGTCCTGGTTTTAGAACTTATTAAGCCTCAGCAGGTTACCGAGGCAAGGTCATTCGGTTTTCGACGGACGGGTCAGATTTTCGAAAAATCAAATGGCGCCAGCGGCGAGTACACCGGAGTTTCTTCAGTTACTTCAAAGTTGTCGACATTTACATAACAATTTTCATTTCCAACATGAAACTTGAAGAAACGTTTCGAGTTGCGTAACATAAAATCGATAGGTGTTACATCTAAAAGTCAACAGCCCCTCAAGGTAAATATGTTTTTGGCGTCAGTTGAAAAGCAAATCTGTGAAGTTGGAAGAGAATCTTTCGTTCCATGAGACATCAAATTTTGTGTATGTATGTATAACGAATTGTCTGTAGCCTCGGTGTCGGAGGGCTAGTGAGTGAGATTGTTGTAATGAATGAGAGTGGAATGAAGAAGAAATAAGAGCATGTTATGAGAACGTATGTATCTTGTTCCTAGACTTGATCCTAACTGTAATGGTCAGGAGAGCATCCCTTCGGGAATTTGTTTATCAAAGTAAGAGTTCCGGGGGGCAGCTGTCTGCATGAAAATTGTCCTTTATGAAAGGAACATGAAGGTATTGGAAATGGTTTGATAACCTGAATGTGACATGAAGTGTCCTAGATATGAATGTAACTGAAGAATGTAACCTGCTTTGGAAACGGTAAAAAACAATATTAAATTTGAAAAAATATGGTTCCTATAAAATGACTGCCACATTGTCAATGTAAAACAAAAGGTTTATCATATAACAGTTCTATATTAGTTGAACTTGTTGATATTTTCTAATAATTTCTAGAGGGTAGAAGATATATACATTCATGATGACTTTTCTGTCTTGTCAGATAAGTGCCATATCCTCATTCTTCTTCTAAAGATGCTGATGTTTGAAAGAATAACTGTAAAATATTTTTAAAGTGACAAGATTTCGTAGAACAGCAAAGCTAGTACCTCAGTATCAACTGTAGGATTTTCACTTCAATCAAGGCTATATAACTGGCAACATATCAACTGCAGGTTTTTTATAAGAGTTTACCTTTTCCTAGGTGAAATATCAGCCAAGGCAAACGAGTTTCACATACCCGGAGCAGACTTGTTTCAATGCACCAGTAACTAGCTTTTCACCACTTCTCCTGATAGTTTGAAACATTTTCGCCACGACAAGTCAAGTAGCTGGATATGGTTGTCAGAGAATTTGGTTGTCATTCGAGTAGGGCATTTTATAGACTTCAGAGTGCTGATAACTGAACTCACTCCAGCAATATTAACCTTAAAAACAAGTATATATATATATTCAGTTAGAATTTCAGTTGAATATTTTGCGTTCACTTACGCACAAATACCCTTGTTTCTAGCTGTCAAGCTTACACGTTTTGCCACACCTCCATCGCTACTGGACTTTCGAACAGATATATGGTGAGGTTTGAAGGAATATCTCTACAATATTTACAAAGAGACAAAACCTTGTACAACAGCTAAGCCACTCTCGGTATCAACTCTCATTTTCTAGTAACAAGAAAGTCTAGATAAATTTCACCCCTTCTTCCGGTAGTCTGAAATATTTTCGCCAGGAGAAGGCGAAGAGCTGGATTTGTTTGTCAGATGTTATTTGAGACCCTATGATACATACATGCATATATAATAATGGCTGGCCACTCGTATCCGAGGATACCAGTCTACTGGTGCGGCTTGCTAATCTTCATTGTAGATGCCTGCTCAGGCCAGCTTATGTTTGTTTAACACCCACAGAGCCCAATTGTGGTATATACTGCAATTATGCTAAACGGGCCTTATTTACAGTTTCCGGGTGTGAGCGCCTTATCTAGCATGGACAAAAGTCTTAACAAAACTAGGACATTGAAACTCTCGGTCACAATGACTTTTCACTTCGAGATTGTACAAATATCGACCGCTTCTCAGAGAAAGCTGTCAACCCAATTTCTTTTACAAGGCTACGGTCAAACCACGGTATGGTTTTCAGGCAATTTCCAAAGGTGCCACACGCTGGGATCGCCTTTTTCAGAACGATAACATAAAGAAGTCACTTTCTTGACAAAACGACCATTGTGAAATTTGAACCCAGGCTTCAGAAAATGAACGTTCTAACCACTCGGCTTCTCTCTCTCTCTCCACACACACACACACACACATATGTGTGTGTGTGTGTGTGTGTGACTGTCTGTTTGTGTGTGAGCGTGTGTAGCATATCTTTATTCAAATTTGAATCATTGAATAATATTGACATATTACACCCTTGTACAAAAAATAGGATTCACATTATTGAACACCACTGCAAATGAGTCAATCTGGGGAAAAATTAGAAATCGATTACAATGTAACTCCAGTAGGTGAAATACTTATCGTATGGTAACAAAAAAGAAACTAAGTCCGTTGTTTCATGTATGTATGTATGTATGTATGTATGTATGTAAATCTTTATACTGATCTCTTCAAGTTCTATAATAAGTTTTTAGATGTGAAGATGAGATTCATCAGTAAAAAGCGTTGTAATTATTTCTACCCAATGTGTCTATTAGTACACATCGCCCAGTGGATATGAACTTTGGTTAGTTCCTGTGACTTGAGCCAATGATTTGTGAGTTTAATACCAGGCTACAGTAGTGGTGAACATGTAACTTACAGGGTTAGAGGAAGATGAGTTATCTCCAACAGAGGCTCTATGCAAGAAATGAAGATCATATACCCCAGTGATTGCAAAACAGGCTTCGGATCGACACTTCTAGCACCTGAAGAAGGCAAGAACGTCCCACGGCCGACACATTGTATAGACAGCAACAAACCTAAGAACAATAGTCCGAATAATGTAAATAGTGTAAATATAAAATATCCATGTGATTATCTTTTAAAGAAAATATATGACTTAAACTTGACACACTTTACATGAATAATTTATCGTTTATAAAGTCAAATTTATTTTATTTATGTGTATTGTGGTTTAATTCTGTTCGCAAAATCACACGACAAAATTAGATAAAGATGACTTACCCAGGAGCTAGCATCGTTTGAAACTCCATGGTAGAATGGTCGCCTACGGTCCAGGAGATTGCAGGTTCGATACCCACCCGAATCATAGCAAAGATTGTATCGTACGCAACGCCTCTCTTCTTAGAACTCAGCAACATCAGAATGGTTGTGGCGAAATCCAGGGAAGGGAGTTATGTAGTATGTTCATATTTTTTTTTCATCTACCAGATTCGGAAATAGTTGGATGATTTATCCTGGCAACATCATAATGTTTGGTGTGATTTCGGTGTTATACCGTCAATCATCTTCTTAGGTCGCAGACTCAACATGGCGTTATACATCAAGAGATTTGAGGAGGAAGTATGGCTGCTGGAAAATCCTATGTCTAGCAATTGGACTCGGCATGTTACACAGGAGAACCCAGTTATATCTATCGGACGATTCCCGTGACCAGGTTTCCACTCACATCCGTCCACCTAACTCCTCAGACGGAATTCTATTTGATTATTATGAGTGGGGCGCAGTTGTAAGATGAACTGAATGCAAGGATTATGGCAACATTCCCCAACTTAAAAAGGAAACGATACAGAAGAGAGATTCGGAAGTCGTCTGGGGTTCGTGGTTGAAGCCGGTGGTAATTTTATTAAATAAATTTGCTCTTTGTAATTTCAAAATATTTGTTTGTAATTTTGGTAAATATATCTTTTAAAATAAGATGTCGGTGTTTCATTTTTGCGTTATTTATACGATAATTTGCACATTGCACCCTGGATATATAATTCAAAATATCTATTCCTTTCTTTGCTCTCGATTTGAATCACTTCTTAGGTTAAGTGCATGAGTTGATCATTATCTCTTAGCTCACGACGTCTGATCTTATTTATACGATAATTTGCACATTGCACCTTGGATATATAATTCAAAATATCTATTCCTTTCTTTGCTCTCGATTTGAATCACTTCTTAGGTTAAGTGCATGAGTTGATCATTATCTCTTAGCTCACGACGTCTGATCTTATTTATACGATAATTTGCACATTGCACCTTGGATATATAATTCAAAATATCTATTCCTTTCTTTGCTCTCGATTTGAATCACTTCTTAGGTTAAGTGCATGAGTTGATCATTATCTCTTAGCTCACGACGTCTGATCTTATTTATACGATAATTTGCACATTGCACCTTGGATATATAATTCAAAATATCTATTCCTTTCTTTGCTCTCGATTTGAATCACTTCTTAGGTTAAGTGCATGAGTTGATCATTATCTCTTAGCTCACGACGTCTGATCTTATTTATACGATAATTTGCACATTGCACCTTGGATATATAATTCAAAATATCTATTCTTT
>JBBBDQ010000692.1:222500-355000 GCA_037127315.1 Ascarosepion bandense | reverse complement strand
AGTTAGTCTTATTCTATAATTAACTATAATTTATTGCCAATACTTGTTACATACTTATGCTAGGATAAAGAGTTTCAGCTAAAAAGTTCATAGCCTGACCAAGATACTCCGATGTGACCAAAATGGGAAGGGTGACAAAAATGGCAAAATATGTTTGAATAGCAAGACAGCGACTATGTTATAAAATATAGTCTTTTTCTTCACATAGTCACTTCGCGCGTCACATACTTCTTCATATCGTGAGCAGGCAGATATGAATTTTACATACGGCTTCTTGAACGCTAATGGACGCGAGGCGTCACTGCTGTATTAGATTGAATTTCTCGACCGAAGCCAGCCAAGTCATCCAACCTTTGCTGTTGCTTATCCTCACGTTGCTGAGAAAGGTTCTGTGGCAACATAAATTATGGTTTGCGGAAGACCGAGATCAACTCGTACGCTTGAACACGAAGAACATTTTGCAGGCTGTTTGAGGATCTTACAACACATGGTTATTGTTTTTCTGCGATGAACCCGCATCCCAAATATATTAAAGTGTTTTTTTACACCCTGTATATGGTTGAGTTGTATTTGTCCCTATCTGTATTAGACTGTTCATATCTATCTATCTATCTATCTATCTATCTATCTATCTATCTATCTATCTATCTATCTATTCGATCATTGTTAATCAACCTAATTCTTCTATCGGATATAATTGCATCCATGCGAAATCCCTTGCAGACCTTTCAATTCGTTCGACTCTCTTTTGCACGATTGCATTGGATAAGCAGTCATCGAACGGACAGAACTTTTAATCACCCCACTACCTCGTGTGATTACGTTTTTCCTTTCAGCTCTTGATATTTCCACGCCACATCCACTTCCTGGATACTTCCGGTGTGAGATTTCCTGTTTATATTCCGTCCTTCATTTTGAATTGTATTCGACAGGCTGTTTTGTTTTGTTTGTTCGTGTCGGTTGGCGATTCCCAGCGGTTTTGTTATTGATACACTGCCAAAAATGCGCCCTACCTTAAAGAAAACAGTCGTAGATGATAAGCAATCGATGTGAACATGTCAGCGACAAGTTTGGTGAATATCATGGCAAAGATACAACCCGGCGAAATTAAATAAATAAATTATCAAAACAAGCTGGTCTAAATGTAACTGACTTTGCACGCAGCGTTTCGGTGTACGAAACGATTAAGAATTGGAATTTCATTATTTCAATTAAATGAACTGAAAGGGGTCTACCTTCATCTGTTAAATTTACATTAAACTTTTCTGAATTGACGTCTTCTTCTTCATTTGCCCTGTACTTTTCAGGACGTAGGCAATAATGGACTTCTATTAAGTTCTGTCTCTTGTCGCACACAATATTTTTTCTCTTGGTAACTCTCCGTAGGCGCCTTCCATTTGTTCAGGTCTGTCAAGTATGTCTCGCTATACTTTCCTCGTTTTCTTTTTCTTTCTGTCCGAACTGTGTATATTAAATTCTCTAGCACCCCGACCTCATTATGTGTCCCAAAAACCTTTTCTGTTTCTTCCTGATGTTTTCTTCTTGTTTGCATCCTCTCCAACACCTATTCATTCCTCGTGTGTGAAATTCATGGCATCCTCAGCATCCTTCTGTAAAACCGCACTTCTTCAACCTCAAGCTTTTATTTCATCTTTGATGAGATTGTCCAACGTTCAGTTCCATGCAGAGGAATAGATATTATATAGGAATCCAGCACAATTTTGTTGGTTTTCAATAAGATTTTCCTATCTCAAAGTACTCTGATTAGCTTTTGAAATTCCTCCTTGGCCATACAAATGCGTTTTTGGAACTCAATGTGGCACTTTCTATCGTCTGTCAGAACACTTCCGAGGTTTTTAAAATTCTTTACTTGTTTCATTTTAGTTACCTCGATCTCTAGGTATTTTGGAGTGTTCCTTTTGCTGATGACCATGCATTCAGTTTCCTTGAAGTTTATACTCAATCTTTTCTTCTCGTTCTCTTTCGCTACCTTCTGTAAGAGGTACTAAATTTTCTTTTCCGTGTCTGCTATCAGCACCGTATTGTCCGCGTATCTAACATTGTTGAAATTGTGGCCGCTAGCGACGAATAACTGCAAGGATTTTGTTTATCTGACAACAGTTTCGCTGTATTAGTTGAATACAACCGGTGAGAAAAAATCCTTGTCTTACACCTCTTTCTACTTTTGTATTCCTGCTGAATTCACTTCCTATCCGTACGCAAGCTATTTTTTGTATGTCTAAGCCCATTCCGCCATCCATTTGCTCAAACCTAACAAGTACATCAAGCGCTGCTTTTCCCTGTCTCTTCTTCCCTTTATCCGAACACTGAGTATTAAGTCCTCTAGACCATCCTTCCTCATTACGTGTCCCAGGAACCTCATTTGTCTCTTAGACGACACGGTATGATATTCTTTTAAACGAACAAATCAGTTAATCCTGTGTGTATCAAATTTTCCAAGTCCTCTTCTTTATCCTGTACCCTATTAATTTTAATTATTATAGATTCCTGATTATTCTAACGTCTTTTTCGAACATGTCGAGTTTGTCAAACATTTCTACTAATTCTTTGCGGTTGAGTAATTAGTTTTCGCACTAAAATCTTGTTATCTCAGACACATCCTCACAACACTATTACTAATCTATTACTAATTCCATGAAAAATGTTCTAACGAGCTACATTGTTTAGTTCTGCTACTTCAGAGTTTTACAACTGACACTCACTATGTCATTATACACAGGGGAGAACCATTCTCATTCTGTTTGTATTTCAAGAATAAAAAGGGGATTCAATTTCTATAGGTTGTTTTTGTGATCCATTTATAGGAGAAATTATCAAGAGGACGTTTCTCCAAAAAACAAACACCCTAAACACTTCTTCTTCTAAGTACCGCGTCTCTTCAGAACATTGTGATAACAGCTCTCCGCATTTTTCTGTCCTATGCAGCTCTTAATAAATTTTATCCTTTGTTGTCTCTCTTAAATGTTGTTCTGCTATTCAACTGCCAAATCTTGCTTGGTAGGTTATGCACTGCTATCATCTGTCCGTCATGACATACGTGTATATATTACTCGGCGATAAACTACATCTGGATGCATTGAGAAATTAGAGGTTTAAAAGAGCTTGGAACCATTTTTTTAAATTGCTGTTGTTTTCTGATCAGGAAGGGATAAATGAGGTTTCTGTGACAGGTAATGAGGAAGGGAAAGTAAGAAGGAGAGACTGGGGAAAGCAGACGGGACGTACTTGTTAGGTTTGAGCAAATGGATGGCGGAGGGTGCTTAGAGATACCAAGAGAAAAAATATTGAGAACGATAATTGTCAGATCCAATTGGAGATCCATGATCGCCTGCGTCCTGAAAGAACAGAGCCCATAGAAAGAAGTTCTCAGGACTTCCACGACACGGTATGATATGCTGTTAAACAAACAAACTAGTCAATTCTGTGTGTATCATATTTTCCAAGTTTTCTTTTCTTATCATATCCCCGATTAACTTTAAATGACAATCCCTTATGTTTTTGTTCCCATCTTCTGTAAAATTTGCTAATATGTTCGTCTATGATATTCTCAGTATCCTTTTATAAAACCACATTTCAGTTGCCTTAGGTCTCTTCTTCATTCGAAAAAATGTCGTTGCTGGTCATGTTTAAAACTTCGTTCCTCAGGACGTAATTATATGTCTTTACGAAACTGACATTACTTGGTGCCGACTTATATCTATGTCCCTCCCTAGTGTTTCTCCGAAACGCAAACTAACACTTAAAACGTTCGGGTAGTGTGCGGATGGCATGAAAAATACAATAGTCGAGCCGAGTTCAATTTGTCTGCACTGTTCACTTCGTACAAACCTCCTTAAGAAAGGCTGCATCTGCTAACTTTCTTCCCAACTAAGGGTTTAATAGGAGGATAAGTTTGGATCTGGGGTCTTCATTGTCAATCAGTCGAAGTGACGGAAAACATTAAATCCTAATTCATGAAAAAGGCAGGGAGAAATCACTCCGCTAGTTTCGAAAGAAAACAAAGGTAATAATAATAATAATAAAAAATAATAATGTAGAAATTGAAAACAAGAGTTGTGCCAGTGATAGTAGGTGCACTTGGAATGATAAAAAATAGAACAAAACAACACATTGAAAGAATCCCTGGAAACCTCAGCTTAAGAAATATACAAAAAATTGTCTTATTAAACACAGCCTACACACTAAGGAAAACTTTGTCTATGTAACACTAAAGATGATAGGAGAGATAGAAAAAACATGAAATGGAGCCAGAACAACACGCCACGACCTGCCTTAGGTCTTCCCGCAGACTTGGTTGGTAGTGCGACCATAGCAGAAATCGAAATATGATGGAAAATGACATAATAACAATAATAAAAGAAACGATCTGTGCCGTCAAGATCATCTAGGCCCTTAAAATTCTATGTTATTACCAAACCAGCGTTGACATATAGTAGTTTACATTACGGCCTGTGTGGTTTATTTCTATTATATTGTGTTTTTAGAGATTTGTTCGATATTAAGCATATCCTATTAAAATCAAAATCGCTATGCGAAAAATAAAAGTCAATATCTTATTTCAAATTTTATATTTTAATAATATCCCCTTAGAAGCAAGGGAATAAAGGTACAAAGGATTTAGTCAGTTAAATGCCATAAGTGATACACGCATGAACGATCATATTTCGAAAGATACATGATTGATTCGGCAGAAGATTTTTGGGCATTAGGTTGCCATTACTTTCTGTATTAGACTGTTTGCTAACTAAGGGTACAGAACCCAAGCCGCTCTGTTTAATAACACATACCTGAAAGGAGACGAGAAGGATTCATACACTTTCCAAGGGTATTTGTGTATAAGTGAATACAACGAATTCAACATGAATTCGATGTTAAGTATGATTTTCCCCACGTTTTACTCACCTGTGCCGTCAATCGTTTCCTTAGCATCCTTCTGTATAACCACATTTCTGCTGCATTGACTAATTTTGAAGAATTAAAGTTGACTAGAAAGTAAAAACCAGAAGATAGTTTCACGAGCGCAGAGTGACAGAGACAATTAAAACATCTGGAAGTAGCATGACTTATGGAAAGAGAACAATCTACTCCTATGATCGAAATAAAGAGTTCAGTTCAAAATTCTAAACGCTTCTAAAGGCTGGTACGTACAAGGGCCGAAACGTCGTGAATAGTATAATAAGGATGAAGTCAACAGTCGGAACTATGTAAATACTTACAATACCTCATCTGAAAATATAAATAAACTAGCAGTACAGCCCGGCATTGCTCGGGTGTAATGAAAGCTTTAAAACTAATCCATTGTCTTGGAGCTCAGACTCAGCCTAAAGAATATTTGTGTGAAGTTTGGTGAGAATCGGATAAAAATTTTGGATTTGTATTAATGACATACAGACAGATAAACAGACACACACACAAATATCTTGCCTTTTATATATATATATATATATATATATATTATCGATTTTCTGCACTCTTGTAAGAACTGCAACCTTGAAACTTCTGAATATCGTTTCTTATGTCTGTCTATGTGTGTATCAAATTTCATTATAATTGGACCACTCCTATAACCCGATTTTTTCCATTATCGATTTTCGATATTTATCGTGGGTACCTCAACACAAAACGTAGCTATGAACACTCGCAGACACTTAACGTACAACTGTGTAAATTTTCAAGAAAATCGGTTTAGCCGTTTTGGAGTCTATAGGTAACGGATACACACACACACACACAGACACACACACAGAGACACAGTTTCATTTATAAATAAGTTTAGATTAGATACGTTATTGTGATTTACTTCCAGTAAATTGTAATTTGCTCTTTTTTCCTTCAAGTGGGAAGCAGAGTCAAACAATAACACTATAACCATGCAGCTATGTATGTGTTGTCATAATAACAGGAATTTTGTATTCATTTTTTTTATTTGACTAGATATAAAATGCTACATATCATTTCAGCAAGAGACATTAATGGTTCCTGGTGTGTAATATTGTCACAACATTACAAGCGCTCCGTTTAAAATATTATCCATATACCTATAGTTCTTTATTTACATGTGTTTATATTCCTATATGATTTTTCTTAAGTTTATTTTTTAATTTAAAAGTAGAAATAAAGTTATGTTTTGCAAAAATATATTATAAAGACAATATCAAATTTCACTTTATCGGTTTCGAAACTTCAAATTTAACAAAAATAGAATTCAATTTATTTCAGTATAATTAAACTGACTCCAATTCAACTTTTGTTTCACATTTCAATGTTTTTCTTATCAGTTAGCCTCAAGTAAGGCAATAAAGCCACTAAGACACAAGGGGGGTGCTACAGAGAGTCAAAAAGAGTGAAATGACCTTAGAAGAATCGGCAAACCTAATTCTAAAGAGAGGAAAGGGGAAAATTATGATCATTTTTAAAGTTTAAAGAATTTTAAAAACATTTCAGAACTTTAATCACGATGGGTTATTCAGGTATTAAGTGAAAACTGTATTTACTAATCAAAAATAAAAATGCCTTATCTAAATTGTCACGCACTAAGATTTTTCAAATAATTTTAAGTTTTTTAGATGTATAAACTTTCAAAATAGACACTATTTTGAAAGTATAGACATTATCAGAAAATTAAAATCAACATCACTAAAATTAAATTACGGATAATATTTTTAAAGATTATTGCGTACGTAAAAATTATATAAAGTAGGCATTCACGCATCATTTTTTAAAATTATATTTAACAGAGAAAGTCTCCGTAATGCAACCATAAACATGTCAACACCTTATCAGCACAGATAGACGAGCTATGATTAACGAGCGATCCCAAGTACAGAGAAAAAAACATCAAAAGAAATGTAAAAGCAGGCTATTTCAACGTCTATTTCGCTATCGTTGCAATAGTGACAGTAACTAACTCTTGTAAGAAAACGAAAACGGCTCATTTTTCTTTGTCCCTGAGTGTTACCTATGCTCACAGCCACTGTGTGTGTGCATGCATGTGCATGTGTGTGTATCTTTTGCAGACAGATAGTTTCACAAAAACGCGCAAACTCGCAAGCATACAGACATCTCTCACTCTCACTATATATATATATATATATATATATATATATATATATAGTAAAATAGTATCTTTGGTAATTTGTAAGGTTAATTCCACAGGAGATTGTAATCCGATGAGAACTCAGTGTTAGAATTTAACTGAGTATTATAACGAAAACAAGTTGTATGCTTTCATAAATCCATTGGTAATAGCTTATTTCACGGAGCACTTAAAGACCGATCTTCAGGCCAAATTCCTTAGAACAATTATCTATATCTAGGTAAAGAAACCCAAGATTTTATGATTTTGAGTTCTCTGGCATTTACCTTTTTTAAAGTGCTCAATAAATTAAAAATTGTAGAACATAATGTAATTATATAATTAAATTTATACATTTAAATGTGAAAAAATAAAAAATACATTGCGACACAGAAATTTATATGTTTAGAGATTTCTATCTTTTCATCAGGCAATGTTAGATCATTTTCACAACTAAGAAATTTCAGTGTCTCAATGAATTTTTAATTTTTAATTCTATAACAAATTTATATATATATATATATATATATATATATATATATATATATATATATATATATATTGTAATATTTTTATTACAAGTGTTCTTAAAACGCCAACACGTTCGACACAATTGCCGATATATCATATAAATTGTAGAAATTCAATCATCGCTACTGTTTTTTTTTTCAAATTTTATTTCTACGGTACTTTAAGCTTAAAGTAAATAATATTTGCATCAAAACGGACTAATTATACTTTAAAACAGTTAATATTCCTCAAATAAAATTTCAGAAAGTCAATTATATTTATGAAAGTTATTTTAATATAGAAAATTACATGCACCGATAGATGACAAAAAAGGGTACTAATCAGCTATTTTTAGCGAAAAAATGGGAATCGGTTCAAGTCAATATAATATCTATTTGAAATATACTTCAGCGTATTTTGCTTACAAGAAATAGTAAATTTTACTATTTAGCCTTCAATTAAAGCGAAAAATGAAAGTTTCAAGAAACCATTTTGATTTTAAAAATTCATTAGCTTAGAGGAGGTACATTTTTATTAAAAGTTTGAGTTCCGTCGACATATTCTTGTATGTTATTAATAAATCCTGGTAAAGTCGTACAGGCCAATAATAACTGCATAGACATTTATATTGATAGCGATGCAAGAATATATAAGAAATGTCTACTATATTACGAGAATTGGTGTTGGGAATTTGACGTTAATTTTTTCATTTTATCTTTGTATTTTGAAGAGTATACGTTTATATATACAAGGAAGTTAGAAAACTATTTCAGTATTTATTGGATAGTTTCTTACACATAACACACGTATAAATCTGCACAAACATTATGTAAACAGAATTGATTATTGAATCCTATATATTCGAACATGTCTGGGATTGTTTTCTTCAAAATACACGAGCAACCACACAAATATGAATTTATATAACTTTTTAAGGAAGAATAATATATTTTAACATAATATGTTTGACTACTTCTAGGTAATTGAATGAAAAAATAAAAAATATACACTTTGCGAATTCGCCCTTTTAAAATAATCATTCAAACTAAATAATGTTTTATTCATGGAATCATACAAATGTCAGTGTAGAAAAATGAATTTACAAAAATGTTCGGCTATATATATATATAAATTTGTCTGTACACACACACACACACACACACACACATACATATATATATGCATATTGAAAACAAAAACAGGAGTTGTTCTAACGAGAGAAATTGGTATAAGTGAAAAATGTGTGAGAAACCGTAAACGTTTTGTTTAAAGTGTATTATTATTATTATTATTGTTGTTGTTGTTTTTATAATACTTGTCTTTCGTATCATACATTAAGTGTCCATAATGTTTTTGAGTCGTTACACGTGTTTCAAGTTCAAAGTTGACTCTTCAGGCACAAATTGTGAACTTACATATCGAGATCCGTCTGTCACAGATTTATTCGCCTGAAGAGAGTCAACTTTGGACTTGAAACCCATGTAGCGACACAAATAGCATTATTATATATATGGACACGTATTATACAAAAAGCAAATAATAATAAGAAGAAAAAATCTAAACTTTAAACAAAACTTTCACGGCTTTTTACACTTACTTCACACACACAGTCACACACACATGCACACACCTCTCTGCACACGCACACGCACTCACACACAGATATATATATATATATATATATATATATATATATATATATATGTGTATCCACACACATTCACATATATATATATATATATATATATATATATATATATATATATTAGTCATCCACATACAAGCATGTTTCGCTGTATCACAGCTCATCAGTGTGGCTAGACGCATCCACTCGAAACTCAACAGATTTGGTGTCAGTCGGAGTCGCTACTCCCTAAGCCATCGACGCATAGAATCAGAGAAGGGAAATTTCAACGTCTTGTATATAAGTTGTGTATACACACGCCAGTCACCGAGAGAACTCAGTTCATTTCTGAAGAGTCACGCATATAGCAGAAGTGGAAACTCTTTTCAAAATTTTCTTCTCCAGAGAGCTCAATCGTAATGAGAGCATAATATATTAGTCATCCACATACAAGCCTGTTTCGCTCTATCACAGCTCATCAGTGTGGATAGACGCATCCACTTGCTTCTGGTCGGAATCGAAACTCAACCGATTTGGTGTCAGTCGGAGTCGCTACTCCCTAAGCCATCGACGCATGGAATCAGAGAAGGGAAATTTCAACGTGTTGTGTATAAGCTGTGTATACACACGCCAGTCACCGAGAGAACTCAATTCATTTCTGAAGAGTCACGCATATATATGTACGTTTATTTATGTGTTGTTTGTGTTTGAGTATGTGGAGAGGCGATTCCATCAGTAAAATATAAGTCGTGTGAAAACATTATTCAGAAGAACGAAACATGTGACGCAATTTATTATCACGCAATTTTTTCTCGTTCATTAACTCACCATAACTTTCTAACTATTATAGAGTAATCACCGCTACTATTTGTGTAGTTCTTTGTTTTGTAAATATATGTTTCTATGTTATTTTAAACTTAAAATGAATAATATTTATATAAAATCAGGTTCATTATTTACTTCTTGACAATTATGACAATTGACGTTTGACAAAAGCTTGTCAATGTTGGATGTTGGCAGCAAGGAATACTCTTATGTGTAATAGCATCATTTATTTTTTTAGAAAAATTAATAACTAGAAGATTTATCTACTGTTTTAACGAATTTATTAGAGTGGTATTCTTCCGGGCTTTACCATTAAAGCAATGATTAAAATTTCTTCCTCAGTCCACGACAAATTGGAGGTCATTTTCAAGCTCAGCAGCGAGATTCACTTTGTTAGCCTCGGTGGATTTCTGATTGAGGCACGAGTAAATGGTAGTTTCGTCACCGTAGATGCATACTTGGGATCTAATTACATCAAGGAGATCGTTGATGAAGATCAGAAATAGCGTAGAACCTAAAACAGAGCATTGAGGAACATTGGGAGGCATGCCCATTCAGTACTACGTTCAATACGCGATTTGAAATGGGTGACTGGATTAGACCAAACTATCATCGAGTTATAACATAGCCCTGTTGTTTGTATACAATGACAGCATGCCAGACTCTGCAAAATACTCCAGTGCAACAGGTTGAGCTTCGCCGTTTTTATCCAGGGCCTGCTATATATACTTAGTGATGGCTGTTAGCATACCAGCAACAGACCGGTTTGTCAGAAAAAAAAACAGTGGGCTGTGAAATACTGAACCACGTTGGCTTTGATAATATCAACGAATCGGTAGGAGGCCAAGAGGGCGATAAGAGGAGTCCAAAGTTTCCGAGTTCCGAGTGTTCTCCAAGGTTCTTAAATACAGGAACCACAGACGAGGACTTCCAGTTGTCAGGAAAGTATGAAGCAGTGGTATGATTATGATAGAGATCAGCGAGGGGTAATGTGGACGTCACTAATGTTGTGTCTCAGCTTTAGGTGGGAAGTTGGGAGCGGATAATCCTGACAAATCTAGTGTCGAGTTTGTGGAGAATCCGCAAGCAAATCTCTGGCCTTCTCAGCTGAAGGTTCTACAGAAAGATACTGAGAATAACATGAACTGGATATGTGAGCAATGATGAAGTCAACAGAGATGCAGAAGAGACTCAAAGCAACAGAAATGTGGTTCTATAGAAAGATGCTGAGATAACAATGGACTGGATATGTGAGCAATGATGAAGTCCCCACAGATGAAGAGACTCAAAGCAACAGAAATGTGGTTCTACAGAACGATGCTGGGAATACCATGGACTGGATATATGAGCAATGATGAAGTCAACAGAGATGCAGAAGAGACTCAAAGCAACAGAAATGTGGTTCTACAGAAAAATGCTAAGAATACCATGGACTGGATATGTGAGCAATGATGAAGTCAACACAGATGTAGAAGAGTCTCAAAGCAACAGAAATGTAGTTCTACAGAAAGATGCTGAGAATACCATGGACTGGATATGTGAGCAATGATGAAGTCAACACAGATGAAGAAGAGACTCAAAGCAACAGAAATGTGGTTCTACAGAAAGATGCTGAGAATATCATGGACTGGACATGTGAGCAATGATGAAGCCAACATAGATGAAGAAGTGAGGACCTCAAATTCACTGAGTAGCGTAGAGATTGAGTACTTGAGACTAGCAGTCTCTGAATTACGGGATGCTATACGCTGCTTCATTCTGTAAGCAAACAGCAGCTTAGTAACATTAAGAATTCCCTTGCACTGATTACGAGCCGAAGCAAAAGGCGCCTGATATGATCAAATGCATTGCTCTGATAAAGCCGAGAGAAGTGATTCCTGTGGGTGATAGCGGCAGGTCAACCGGGGACAACCAGGGGAATGAATAGGGTTTAAGTTGCAACATCCTGGCCGGGAGGAAAGCATCGATGCTAGCCTTAACCCAAAGGGAGATCTCGGACGAATTGACGTCACACAGGAAACCGCTGAACGAATCCCAGTCTGCTGTTTAGTAGCAGTAAGATATGGTTGTCTGTGGTTTCTTGGGAGGAGAGGATTGGAAGGAGATATTAACAGAAACCACCGCATATTTGTAATTTCCAAGAGGGCAAAGCTGCTTGACATTGCAAGAGTCAGCGGTGGAAGTGAAACAGTGATCATTCAGGGAGTCAAGTTCATTAGTGTTATTAGAGAACGCGTGGAGAAATCCACCAAATTAGTAAGGGACTGAGTGATTGGAAAGTTTATAGTATGGACGCCAGCAATATATGTGACAGAATTCTCCAGCCACTTGGCGTGGTGATTATTAAAGTCTCTAAACACACATATAAGGGCAAACGGTTGAGAAGAAATACCCTTATCAACATTATTCGAGATCTTGTCACGTACGGAACAGTCAGGAGATGAGGGGGAGCGGTAGAGAAAGAAAAGATAGCTAACCGAGCTTAGTAGAGAGAGATGGAGACTCATGTAAGAATGGTCTGAAGATTCAAGAGAGATGTTTGCTGACATAAACAACAAGTTCATGCATATACATACATTGGAGTCCTTCCTAAAGAGGAGAAGTTTATTAGGGATGTAGGACTCAGAGAAGTGGGTGGAAAACTCAAGGTTAGTTTCAGAGAGGCTTAAGATGTCAGGTGAGTTTACTTGGAGGAAGAATTCAACGATGTAAATGTTGGTACGGATACAACGTATGTTCCAGAAAGAGATGTTTACGGGTTTAGATGTTTTTTGTTTAGCTGGTTTAGTTTTGGTTTTTGATTGATAGATATTTTTATTAAATGAGTGGCCTAGAGTAGTAGTATATGTCGGTGTAGGAAGGTTTACCTACAAGATGGTCTTGCAGGTGCACCCGTTCATTTGAACTATAAGAAACCCGATATTATTCAACTGTTGATCAGAATCCCGATATTATTCAACTGTTAAAAGAATTATTTATATAGAGAATAGAATTAATTTTAGACAACAATTAATTCCAATTTAACAACTAAAATTTTCTTCAAACAATAGTTACCGTGATGGGGAAAAGGTGGAACTAATATATGCAACACTCTCACAAGCATATGTAGAAAAATAACTATACAACCAAATAAGACACAAAAAGGGGAAAGACATAAAAACAGAATTAACTATGTCATGGGAAAGATATCTAAATGATTGTTTTATAGATGGAAATCAGCATATGGAGATATAAATAAACTACACAATCTACTCCAAAACTTGCACCCCAAAATTAAGTTCACGCTAGAATATTGCTATAATAAATTGCCTTTTTTAGACACACACATAAAAGACAAATACAATTAAATAATCACAGACATTTGCCAGAAACCCACTGACACTCAAAAATACCTTCATTTCAAGAGTCACCACCCTAAAAGCCATCTAAAATCTATCTCCTAACCCCTACCACAACGAATTTGCACAATAGTAGATGACGAAACCCTTTGTAACATACGCCGAGAGGAACTACAGAAAACGCTACAAATAAAAGGATACCACACTCTACTAATAAACAAGGGTTATCAACTGGTAAAAAATAACATTAAATTCTTTCCGGAATACACAAAAAAAACACGAAAAAGAAGAATACCTTCTCGCATACGTTTCCACACACTACAAAAGTAACCCAGTAATATTTTAAGAGGTAAAAAGATAACTAGAATTTCTCAACAAAAATGGCAAGATAAAAGAATTCCTAAAGACAACTGAAATATTTAAAAGCAACTGCCAACCCTAAAATTTAAAAAACAGCAAAGATTTAAAACAACAAACGGGATCACAAAATGCAACAAATATATGTGGAGTCTGCAACATAACAATTGAGGAAACCACCACAAATTCGAAAGCCCATGTAGATTCGAAATAAAAACAAATCTGAGCTACAACTCTAAAAAGATATACGTGGCGGCGAGAAAAGGCCTGACTAAAAGAGTAGCCATACATAGAAGTAACTAGCCAATAACAGAAAATTACCAACACGTACACGAATGTAGTCGAGGTAAAATCAGAGTAGACCCTATTTATTAAAATGCAGACAATGACACGCTCATGATGAAGAACAAAATATCTATGAATTAATACAAGCCTTCTATCAATAAAGCAACATAAAAAACTAAGAAACACACACACACTAAATTCAAACGAGCTCTAATTTAAAACAAAAAATCACGAACCATTGCGAAAAAGAGAAATTCTGAATTCCAATGGGAAAAAAACAACAAATATAACTTGACCGGGATCATATTTCTTAGCACTAAAACGTAGAATTTCTCACACGCGAAAGTGGATCAAACCAATTTTGAAGAAAAAAGACGTGTTAGAGTAAAAAATGTTTTTACCTGAAGAAAACTGAAAGTTAAAAAAATAAAAAAAAAAAGTTCTCTCTCTCTCTCTCTCTCTCTCTCTCTCATATCTATATATATATATATATATATATATATAATGCTCTGGATAATATCCATCGAGCTCTCTATTTTTATTTAATTAATAATTTATATAATTTAGACAACATCTTTCGGATTATTATCTCCGTTTTTATGGCTCTGACATTCCCTTATATATATATATATATATATATGCGGTGAACTCTCCTGAGGGTTCACAAAAAAGAGATGCTTACCTTCTATAGACACACATGCGTCTGTCTAGCACTGCAAGTTGATGTAGACTTAGACAGCTGCAACATGTGTTGCAGCCATTTCATTCGAGTGGTTTATTCTAAACTGTCACTTGTTTCCTTTAGGGAACAGTGAGCCTTGCTATACTTATGGATCGTGAATTTCAATGCTTCCAAAACGACGCTGCTATCTATTAACCACCGCAGAGAATCGCTCCTACCACCCCCCATTAGCATTAACCTCCCTGCTAAGAAGGTCGGTCCTCTTTGCAGCGCCAGGAGGTTTTTCCTGTCTCAAACAATCATGCACCTATATAAATCTACCATCCGCCTTTCATTGAATACTGCTGCCAAATCTGGTCGGGTGCTCCTGCTATCCACCTAGAGGTCCTTGAGAAAATCCAACAGAGATTCTGTAATGTGATCGATCCGGACTTCGCATCTCTGATACAGTCACTTTCTCACCGGCCCAATGTAGCTTCCCTGTGTCTCTTTTACGAATACTTTCATGGCTTCTACTCAGATGAACTTAGCTCACTGGTACCTACCAAACATGAATTGGCTCGAGTCAAAAGATTATCAACTAGGTCCCGCTCTTTTACAATAAATTGGAAAAGGAAATTCTACTCCAGCAGCTTCTTCTTCTGAACTTCCCGCCTGTGGAATTCACTTCAGTTTACTTGCTTTCCCGACAGCTACAATCTTCAAGAATTCAAATGTAAAGTCATTAGGCATCTACTATCTCACTAATTTTCAGTCTCTCTTTCTCTATCACGCTCCTTTCTTCGTCCACTCAACTCTCATCAGTATTCTTATCCTTCTCCTATAATCTCCCCGACACCCCTTGTAACCTGTCACTCTTTCTCATAAATTACCACCTATGTAACCCCTGCTTAACAGTGGTAGTAAAATGCCTTGCTTGGGGCGACACGATTATAATATATATATATATATATATATATATATATATATAATTGCGTTTGTGACTTTACATAGATACATTTACAGGCAAGCATGCAAGCATACACACACACACATACATATGCGTGTGATTTGTATTTTACTGCAGTAATGTCATGCTATTTCTGATAAAATGACAAGACAATCCTCCTGGATACTGAATTATATCTTTCGCGAAATCAATACTGGCTTATGTAATCATAAACGAATCTTGTCTAAATGGTCTTTTTTATCGATAAAAACACATATATCTCAATAGACAACGAAATATTTACAAAGACATCCTATCTCAACGTTGTAAATGGAATATCGATTAATTAGAAGTATGTTTTGCTAAATTACTCTCCTGTGTTTAGCAAAATATAACTACCAAAATAATTTCGTGACAGTAAAACTTATGCTTTTCATTTTTCTTCTTGGCTTTTAGTTATTTCATGAAGTCCGATAAATATCGGTGAGAGTTGTTAAAAAATGTTTTCTGTCTTTTCTCTTTTTCAGGGAGACCATCGGCTGGAAATTGACATAGATATCTGGAACTTACCTCTGGAATATTGGACATTCTCAAGATATTTTTAAGGTAAGTCGAAATTATTTTTATGATTTACTTCAAATGGAATACGGAGAAGTAATCGAAAGGGAAAATCCTAACTTTATCGGTACAAAAGCCCTATGTTGTCTGAATGTAACGTTTGCCTTAATCCTGGACAACCGCTTATAAACGGCGTTCATATTGACGAATCTGCTTCAGGCTTATGTAAAAGCAAAACTCGATTAATCCGGAAATCTTCCGTTTATAGACGAAAAGCTTTTCGAAGTTTAGAAAACGACAGAAGAAAATGGGTAGTGTGGGAGAAAATCTCCTTTCCATGAGCAGTTATGGAGAAGCTCAATGCGAAGATCACGTGAAGTGAGGTTGAAAAACAAAAAAAAATTATTTGTTTTAATTTTCTTACTCTGAATAAGCATCAGTGTACGAAAAATGATTTGACACACTTGTTTTATAAAAAAAAGAATCTGTTATGTCGCAGTTTATATGAAGAGAAGAAAAATGTTAATGTTTTCGTTAGGATCCGTCCATTTCTGAAGACGATGGTGTTGCGCACATATCTCTTTTGTTTGGCAGGACCGACTAATGCTACCCCGGTGAAGAAATTGTCAGTAAGGGAAGTATAAGGCTATAAAGCTGTTTTAGGGTCACCACAAGAGAATCTGTATGGTGTGCGTGTTAGTCTTTTCTCCGGGAAATACCCAAAGATTAGTGGGTGTCTGAATTCAGTGTCTTTTTTCTCCTAGACTGACAGTCACTCAAGGCAAGATAGTCTAGTTTGTACTAATTTAATCCATAACTGGGGAAGGATGTAATATTTTCCCAGAGCATTAATGAATATATCATTTTAAAACCGCTTGTTTCTTAAGGTTTAAAAGTATGCGTGGACACTATGTTTTATATATAAACACATATTTTGAAAATGGATGTATATGTTGCTAGCAGTATTATCGTGCTATATTCGTTTTTATCTACATTAACTAACATCTATCTTATTCATTGTTTAGACTTATATTGTAATATTGTAAAATAATTTTGACGGTTTTTACTTATCGAATACAGTTACAAACACTGCATATTTTTGCTTGTGGTGATTCATAATTAAATTATGATTTGAATATATTTTCTCTTCAATATCAGTTAGTTAATTGCCATGCCATCTTTTAGACCACGCTTTTATTTGGTAAAATTTATACTGAATAAAATTGTGTTCTGAGAAGATGAGGTTATTATCTTATCGAAATGAATTATAATTTATAACCATATATATCAGCTAAGTTTAAATGTTTTCAAGATTTGCTCCCAAAGACAACCAACTATAAATGAAGCCTTAAGGCAAGAACAAATAATCACACAGGTAAATAAATATTAAAATTACAGAATGTCCCTCCCAACTTTCCTTGGCATTATTAGTTACCAGTATGATGTTTCGTTCTTGCTTTACACCTAAGATAACAATGCAAATGTTGTGGTTGTAGCCAAGAAGACAAGACCAAAAACAAAACAAAAAAAACAAAAAAAAGCGTTTGTTTTTTGTTTTACGAAATTACGGAATTGTTTCATTTAATGTCGAAATATAATATCTTTCTTCATGAAGCCTTGTATTTAAACATTCAACATTTATTCTATTTTATATAGCAAAACGGTTGCCCTTCATTTGGGTTGCTTAAAATTAAGACTTAACGCTACAAGCCGATTGAACGTATCGGGTATCTCCAGCCACCCGTCTAGTCCCAGTAAAGGCTAAAAGGTGGGCTCAGTGGAGTGGAGATTGCCCCTATGCAAAGGAGTATTCTAAAGGTGCAGACGACCGGTGGAAGAATATCTATTTGCTTTCTAACTTGGATATAGGATTTACATAATAAAATTAAGAGCTAGCTGAAATTCGATCGCTGGAAAATAAACAGCTAACAGATTTCTGCTGAATGAGGCATTGTATTAATGATATTGTCGAGAAAATAATTGTAAGATTTAGCAATTCTTTCAATGTACAAAACATTTCCTAATAATTCAAACTCAATACAAAATAACACCAGCCTATTTTTCCAATACTTATTATTTCTTCATACGTTGTTAGTTTTCTCTTTATAATTCGGGTTTTGTGAAGAATCCACCATTATGAAATTTATGTTGTTATTTTCCACGGTGTCCGAGAATCTATTACATTATTCGTAAAGGGGACAATTCGCTGAGATCGAGTAAAGGTAAAAAAAGCGTAGGAGTAAATCAAATATAGTGGAAGAGGCAATGAAGTGTCAGGAAAGAAAGATCGTTTGTGGGGAAGTAAGACAGTGAAGTAAAATATATAGAAGAGAAAGAATAAAAAGTAAATGAATAAAAGTGAATTAAAATGATGAATAAATAGATGAACAAACACAAACAAAGCACTAATTAAACAGCAATTATATAGTTTATATATATATATATATATATATATATATATATATACACTGTGTATTTGGACAACAATCTCTCTTTTATACAGGTTTCACTGAAATAGAAAACAAGTTATCATTAATTTTTTTATATAATTTTTCATGTGTTCGTATAATTTATTTTTTTCGGAAATCATATCATATAAGGAATTGTACAATGCTTTTGTACTTTCGTGTGCTATCACTATCCGTGATATCCTCGTTGATAATACATGCATAATAGCCTCATCCACATGCAAAAGATTAAAAATAATGGAGGTATGAATAAAAAAAATAGAAATCCTACACTTAATAACATCAATGATGAACACGGTAAAAATGTGCGTACTGTGTTCGGAACTTAACATGCACAAGACTCTATATGTATAAAATCGCCACATATTTATTTATAAGTAAAACAAAATTAATTCTGGATAATAGCTAAAAGTATAGCCGAAAGCGCTTAAAAGTACAAAAGCTTTGAAAAGAAAAATTATACGAACACATGAGAAATTATATAGAAAAATTAATGATAATAACTTGTCTGTCATTTTTAATTAATCACACACATACAAACACACACACACACACACACACACACACACACACACACACACATATATATATATATATATACATATATATAGTTATTGTTATTGCCGATTTTTAAGGGGGTATCACAGACACATATATGTATATATATGAAATTCTTTGTTTGGACATTATTTAGGATCGAAGCCACCAATTTTTACTTCGCTTATACTGTTGGTCATTCGTGGTCGAAGTATCTAAAACGCGCCAGGTCAATTGGTGGCCTCCCCCATCTGGATAGGTGTCGCAGATTCAAATTCTGCCGAATGAAACACATTTTCGTAACAAACATATATCGTAAATAATCAGGTCGGTAGAAATGAATATATAATACTGTTTGATTATGAACAGAATATCTACTTAAATACGAGAATCTATCAAAAATAATGTTCAAGCAAATAATTTCAAATTTTCGATTGTTTATATCTAGTTTCGTTAATCTTCGTTTATATATATATATATGCGGTGTCGATATAGAAGTATATATAAACATGTGGTGTAGATATAGAAGAATCCAAAGGTGTATGCTATATACAAAGAAGTAGCATAACTACGAGAACTCTAAATATATATATGTATATAAATTCATATAAGTCAAATATATGTAAAAATTAAGACAGACATGTTATTCCATGGTTAAGAAGCGGTTTAGGGCTATTTCAGGCGAACCTTCATCAGCTTCCATATTTATTGTACAGAAGATTTTACACGATTCCGCTTAACCATGGAATAACGTCTTAACTTTTACATATATATTTATGAGTTGTAATACCGATTTCTAGGGGAAATTAAAACATAAGACAAAATTGTGGCATTAAATATTATTTCAACTAAATATGAACTATTTTGAGGCAAATACATTTCCATTTTGCCTTCAACTTAAACAGTCCATCTGACGAGAATTTCTGTGGTTTCACGGCAAATAATCATTAAGGTTGATTTATATGTCTTTTTAAGTATTAAAGTCTTTACCACTGACATTATTCATTCAAGGACTCAAATAAGTTAAAATCTGAAGTAGATTTGTCAAGTGAATATTTCTGAACAGGTTTGTTTGCATGCATGATATCCGTTTAAACGCTGCGAATCGGGTGAGATCATTTAAAAAGATGAGTCGATTTTTCAGGTTTTACGTTTTGGTTTTGTAGCAAGTTGCGGTTGTGCTGATACCGACCGAGCAAAAGTGAGGGACCGGATGTTTGCTCTATAACAACCCGAAAGCAAATGAACAAAAATCGTCTCGGCGCAGGTGTATTCGCGCAGATGTTCCGGTTTAAAAATAAAAATTAATCAAATATCAAATTTCCATTTCGCGAGTCTACGCGAATTTTATTTACCAGCCAATGGGATGCCCAGAATCAAATACAAGTATGAAATTACAAACGAGCTGTTTTGATTCAAAAAGCAGATATAAAAGGCGGATACAGAAAAGACCCCGGCAGACAGACGGGCATAGACCAAGGAGAAGAATTTAATTAATAACCCCTTCACTTAAGTCGAGCGGCTACTACATTCGCCTCACTTCACCTCGCATCACTTCTTCACTGTCTCAAAAGTACTTAGTGACCTCAGGAGCGACTACTTCAAAGACATTCCTCACGTACCTGCGCTCCTCACATTCCTAAGCTTTTTATCTCTTTCAGCTCATTATTTGCCATGAACATTCTAACCTCCGTTAGACCTTTATTTCAAGTATCACTTTAATTGTAAAATCATTAATTGAGATATATATATATATATATATATATATATATATATATATATATAAATGTTATTTTTTATTCAAATTGCTTTTCTTGATTTTATAATCATTTTATGACTTATAGTGGGCTATACAAGGCCAAATTCCGTTAACTTGCAACAATATACAATTACCCTTCACTAGAACGGAATCCCACTACTAACGAGAAAAGAATAGATAAGCACCCACTATACAGTATTAGACGAAACTATTATTAGCGCAATCTCTTTTGTATTCAATCTCTTTATCTTCTGTACTAAATTTTTTATAACTAATTTTTAAAGTAAGGTATTTGAAGTATTCTTACTTCCACATCGTGAACTTTGATGACGGGTTTCAGGTTAGATGACATCATTGCTTTCATGACAATTCCAGATCATTGTTTTTATTTTGGAAAGGTTTATTTTGTCATATTCTTCATAATTCTTGGTAGAGTATAATGACGAAAAACAGTGAAAATTTCAGAAGGGTGCAAAAGATTATGGAGAAATACTATCAACGGTGTCCTGAAAGGAACCAGCACACAAACGCATACATACACACAGAGTGAGGGAGAAAGAGAGTACAGAGCAATAGAAAGAAACAAAGTAGGACAGACAGACGAGCCTCGATTCTTTGACCAAACAATAAAGAACAGGGAAACCAAGAAATTCTACTACGAATTCCTTTTCCCGATTATGCAAAATGTTATTCTGGTAGCATTGCATTAATTGTAAAAATTAGTGACTCCATAGCACTGCCATTAGACTTATTCCATTGTGCAGATAATGTTTCATTGTGAATTTTGCATTGGTTAAATTTTCGAAGTTTAACCAGTCGTAGTAAACCAGAGTGGACAGCAGTTCTGAATTTTAATTGCCTTACTAAAGTTAATCAAAATCGACATAACTTGACCGATTGAAAATAGAATTCCAACACATTTTAAATAAGTTCTATTATGCAGGTAATATACCTGGCTAACATTAAATGTCTCCACATACTGACAATATGTGTACAGGTTCCAAAAGATGTGTATCAATGATACATAAACCTCAGACTGTATATTCTCTATGTGTGTTTAAACAATGCCATGTATATTTGCAGTCCTATGATCGCATATATGTCGAATACCATTTTTCTTTTTATAATTACACTTGATTGTAGATGTTACACAGTCTGGTAAGATATAGTTGGACTAATTGAATCTGGCAGCTGTCGATCTATCATGCTCTATACATATTCAGATCTGGCCATCATGCTTGTTAACCTTATCAAATGTTTAGCAGATCTTGTTTAGTTAAGCCAACAACATGTGAACGATCATTCTCCTTCTTCTTTTTGAGGTTCCTTGTCCTTTCGAGACGTTGTCGCTTATATGTCTCTACAATTTTCAGTCTTTGGTAACGTTTAGTAAATATTCTTGTTTTTCTCAGTCAGTTAATGAAGTGCCATACGTGACACACACTTGGTTGGATGATCATGTCTCCAAAGAGATATGATTAACTACGTAAAAGATTTGGCTGCAGTAGGTTTCCTTTCTTTCTGTGGTGGACTTGTTGCTAACCAAAGGATATAAAACACAATTTGTACTTCTATTTAACACAAAGCTTTAGAGAGAAGAGATGGATCAATACGTTACCCAAGGGTATTTGCGTGTAGGGGAATGCAACGAATTAAAATGGAATTCGAACTCGGCTCTCCAATTTCTAATTACGACCCGATATCCACTGCGTTTTAACGTACATACAATGTCTTTTTCCTAGCTCACCTAGAATCTCTCCTATTATCCATTTACACAAGTTTATTAGGCAGGTTATGCACTGTTCTCTTTGTCGCTTTTGCATTCAATGTGTCCTGTGAGCGTCTTATTTTGCAAGACCTCTTTTCTCATTATGTTCCCTATTAGTGTCTTTCTGAGATTTATTAGAAATATTCGTTTTGTTTCCATTTTCTCTAAAAACTTCGACGTTACTCTCATGTTCAGTCCATGTTACTTTCGAAGATTCAGTATATACCAGGCACATATATCCGCGAGCTGAATGCTTATGGTATAGTGTAAACTTTCATAAACGCAATGCATAAATTTCAAGGGAAAACCTGTTAGAAATATAGCCAGATTTGAAAACCTAATCTTCACAGGGAGTTTTCAGTTTAAGTTGATGAAAATATTTAAAGTGTGAATTCTAAGTCAATATGCCAGCCTCTTCCTAAAGAAACAAAAAACAAAACAAAAACAAGAGTACTCAAAGAAAGCAAACCTCCGCCAAAGCAATACCGACATCACCACAGCGATTAGCAACAGATGAGTAAAAAAACGAGAATAGTTAGACGATATGAAAAATTGACAGAATAGAAACTACAAGGAAAAAATTGATAATTATCAGAAAAATACAGCTGCAATTTGGGGGACAGTTAATGATGAAAAATGACTTGGGAAATCATCTAAGGCAAATGAAGGAAAAAAGGATTACATCGAGAAACCCACAAGAAATGTTGGAGCAAATTGCTTTGGAAATAGAAATTTGGATAAAAAATAAGTTTTCTACCGAAAATTTTGGAGAACAGTGAATACTAAAAATACGCACTACATAACTAGTGAAAAAAAAAATTATTTATATATCTATCTATCATTTGAGATGTTCCTATCTATCTATCTATCTATCTATCTATCTATCTATATATATATATATATATATATATATATATATATATATATAATTCATCCGCAGACAGACCGCATACAGTCCTGTTTCGACCATCTCATCACTACGGTTTGACATCCGATTGCTTCTATCCAGGATTGAAACCTGAGCAAAATAACATTACTTGACGATTCTAACTCTAAACTATGAGCGCTCTGTAGAGGAACGCGGATTTTAGCGCGTTACATACACAATGTAAACACACACACGCATATGTATATGCAATCAAAACGCGCACACACACGCATATATATATATATGTAATCAAAACACACACACACGCACATATACACACACACGCACGACGCACACACACACACACATATATATATAAACACGCTAAAAAGCCTGCCTTCTTTTACCGAGCGCCCATAGCCCAGAGGTGAAATCGCCGACTGACGCCAATTCGGTCGGGTTTCAATCCTGAGTTAAAAAGCAATCGGAGTCTAACCGTACTGATGAGCTGTGATACAGCGAAACAGATTTGTCTGCGGATGACTATATATATATATATATATATATATATATATATATATTAGCCTCCTCAAATCAACATGCGGACACCCATTAAACATAAATAATGACTACTACTGCTACTTACACACACACACACACACACACACAGACGAATACACATTATTCTTCGAATTACGCATTCAAGAACGAGAGTTATGATACACTTACACCCATATAATCCATACAAGAACACTTCTAGACCATTCAAATCTACCTGAAGCCAGTTTAACCCCATGAAAATCGAACAGCAAAAAATCGAAATAGCAGAATTTCCACGTTTTTTATCGGTATTTTTTTCTTGATGAAGCTTTAGTAAAAGTTAAACATGTCTGATTTATAAACGTTTCCTTTTATTTCATCTTATCATTATGTTCTATTCCGATCCATATTTTAGCTCAATCGTTTCTTTCTTTTTATCTTTCTTTCTGCATTCGCTAATTTCTGTGTATTTTTTTTTTTTTTACCTCCGGTATAACTCGTATGTTCAATATATCTTGTACATATTTCCGTTAATTTCTTTTATCTATCTATCTATCTATCTATCTATCTATCTATCTATCTATCTATCTATCTAATTTTCAGTTTGTTTTTATTGTTCTTTCTATTTTTATCTATCTATCTATCTATCTATTTATTTATCTCCATCAATTTCTATCTATTTCTTTTATATCTCTGTTAATTTTTATCTCTCTCTCTCTCTCTCTCTCTACCTATCTATTTATCTATCTCTGTTAATTTCTATCTATTTGTTTCTTTGTCTATCTCTGTTGAAAACTTTGAAAAGTAACGCCAAACAAAGTGAGTAGCACATTTAATCAGAAAGGAACTAAGAACACAATTAATGTGGTTATTCTCTTCATCAGATTAAAGAAAAGATTACGAGGAATATTCCATAAATTCAAGGATGAAGTGCCACCCAAAGAAGGGGCTTGCTGTCTTGCAGTGGTTAAGATTGTAGTTTATAGGGAAGCATTTTTTCGAGAGCCTGTTCTACAAAGCAGTAGCACTCCGGAAAAAGATATCTTCTTCTTCTTGTCCTTCTTCTTCTTCTTCTTTCTATCTATATTTCATTAATGGGATCGCGGCGAGTGATTAGAACGTTCGTTGTGTGTCTATGGAACTCGGGTGCGAATGTCACTATGGCAGGTTTGTCAGGAAGGTGACATCATGATCTTATCAGTGTGGAGTATGTGATCCTAGAGTGCAGTAACTTTAGAAATTAACTGAAAACCATATCACGTGTTGACCCAAGCCTTGAGAGTAAAATTGGGCAGACGGCTTTCTTTGAGGAGCCTCCAATGTATGTGCTATTTAGAAGTCACAAGTCATTGTGACCGAGAGTTTGAGCGTCCTGGCCTTGTTCAGACTGAGGTTCAGATTCTTCTGTTCAGACCGGATAACGCGCCTTCTCCCAGAAACTGTAACTACGGTCCACTAAATATAGCTGCAGTATAACCCACTCTATAGGTGTTGAACAAGCACAAGTGTGCCTGAGCAAGAGTTTGCAATGGGGATCAGTTAGCTGCCATCCTAGACGGGTATCTTCGAATATGAGTGGCCAGTCATTATCTATCTATCTATCTATCTATCTATCTATCTATCTATCTATCTATCTATCTATCTCAGGCTTTTCAGATCTGTATGTATATCTCAATATGTTCAGATATCTCTCTCTCTCTCTCTTTCTATTACAATAAGTTCATTAACTACCCCCCCCTCTCTCTCTTCTTATCTGTTATAATATGTTCACTATCTATCTATCTATCTATCTATCTATCTATCTATCTATCTATTCGATTGTGCAGACATTCAAAGCGACAAACACACACACATACACACATACACGCGCGCACGCACACACACACACTCATATATATATATATATATATATATATATGAAATTGTTACATTTTTACTGAAACATTATCCGTATGTATTCGTTTGAAAACTATGGAAGATTTTTTTTCTTGAATAATGTAAGAATTTCTGTGTTGGCTTTACTTCAATATCTCTTATTTCCCCTCTGTTTTGTACGTGTTTAGAATTAGTCTGATTGTTACTTCTTTTCCTTCTACATTCCTACACTCTCTCAATGCTGCCTGAATTCTTTTTTTTTAACATTATGCTAATTACCTTTTTGGCTTTTGTCATAAGATTGTTTCCTCAACGTTTCTTTAGTTTCATTTTAGATTTTCAATTCATTATTTAATTTTATTACAGTTACTCTTTTGTTTCTTGATTTTCTTTATTAAAATCCTTGCAAATCCTTCTCAGATGTTTGAAATACATTCAAACGGAATTTATTCCAAGATTCACAATCATTTCCGAGTCGGTTCTGTAATTGGAATACACTTTCTTGGACTATTTTTTTCTGTTTGCATCTTTTGTTTGTGATTCACGTTTTAAAGATATTACACTCTGAAATGTAGTTTATTTATTCAGTTCTTTCTGTCTTACATTTTCTCGTGGATTATTTTTGTTCATCTTCAAGAGGATTCCTTGTTCATTCTTATGTTGACAAGTGCTTCTATATTCCTTATATTCAGTCTTCGATCTATCTATCTAGCTAGCTAGCTAGATATTTGTCAATCTGTTTCGAAGTGTCTATCCATCAAACTATTTATCTGAGTTTCATTATACATATCTATCAATCTATCTAGCTAGCTATCATATCTATCTATCTATCTATCTATCTATCTATCTATCTATCTATACACGCACATATATATACAGTTATTTGTATGTTTCAGTATTCATATCTATCTATCTATCTATCTATCTATCTATCTATCTATCTATACAAACATGCATGCACACACAGACACACATACAAACACACACACACATGTATATATATGTATTGTAATTTTGTTATTATAAACCACTGTAATAACAAAATTACAATATTAATCTCTACTCTCTATCGAGCACTCTTTATAAAAGTAAATGTTTGAACAGTGGGTTTTTAATCTACGTGTTTTTTCACTTTTGTTATAGTTTGATTGATAAAAGACCATTAAGCAATGAGGTTTTTTATATTGTTTACAATGTTTACAGAGATAAGGAAACTACCGAACCCATTACACCAAAAGCCCATCGCTTCAGTTGAGGAAGTGAGGGGATGAATGCGTGCTTGCAAAGTTTTCTATAATTAAATCACTTGTACATATATCAGTAATTATAGCAAAAACACAAATTCTAAAAATGTCAGTTGTGACTGCATTTCAATCAACGTAAATCTCCGACTTTATTTTCGTTAGAATTTAGAGTTGAAGATAAACATTATATTAATATTTCTCTTTCCTGCTCGTTCTGCGTATTGCTGTTTGGGTTTGACTTAGCAATCTGAATGCTAATTGGTACAGTTTTTTTAATCATTTAACCTCCAAGGAAGGCAGGGGAACCATTAGTGCACAGAAAGTTAAAGTGAACAAAAATAATGGGTACAGGGATTTTTAACAAAGAGATATGAAGCAAAGAGAGATGGTTTATTTTTTTATTCGACCTTGTGTCATACATAATCAAACTCCCTACAACTTACTATTATTCGTTATCATCAGAAGGTTGGAGATTGGAATGTGTCGAAGAATAAAGTATACCTTTTGTATGTTTGAATAGAAATTTATTGATAGAAAAGAATAACATTAATTGGTGGAAGTTAAAAGTTCGAAGAGTAATACTATTGAGAGGTTAACAGTATTAAAAGTTCGTTAAAATGTTCGTAGTAGTTCTTGTAAGAGTCAGGTAATGTGTACGTACGCAGGAACGTATGTATGTACGTAGGTGTGCGCGTTCTCTTCGAGTAGGAGTGTCTTTGAAGTTATTGCTCAGGGTGAAAAGGAAGGAGGTGAGAGGTGAACGATGAGAAAGAAAGAGAGAGGTAATAATAATTACGCTCGTCTCATTTCTTTCTGAGGACGTTTGAGCTTGCTCATCTTATATTTCGTTTGGGAATTCACTCCGGGGTGTGAGTCTGGCCCTTCCACTGGACGGCAAACATTTTGCATCAAGGTGTGAAATTTCGCGAGTTTTGTGTGGGCTAAGCAAAGTTTGTAAATTCGAGAACATTTGTTTATTTCTTACAATGAGCCAGTGATTAGCATTTAAACTTTTAATTCTAGAACTTGTGTTGTCTACAGATAATAGATGGAGACAAGGAGATAGAAATACTTTTAGAGATTGTAGCTATCAGGGAAGCAATTAAATGGAAAGAAGTTCCACAAGAGAGAAGTATGAAAAAGGTTTTAGAGTAGAAGAAGAGGTTACATTTAGTTATTTTAACGGTAAATGAGTGGAACCTAGATGTCGGTCTAGTTGCCCGCTTAAATTCATGTGGTCCGGGCCCCAGCGAAAAAGAGTTTCTCAGATAAGTTGCAATGAAAAGACAAAGGAAAGCCACATCACGTCGGTGAAAAAGTGACTGATGGGTAGATTGTACGATGTGGTGCAATGGATATCGGCTCGGAACGAGAAATCGGGGAGCCGAGTTCGAATTCCAGTCGAATTCCTTGCATTCACTTACGCACAAATACCCTTGGGAAAGGTATTAATCCGTCTATTCCCTCCATTTATGCGTTAAATAATAGGACCGATTGGGTTCTATAGCCTTGGTTGGCAACCAGTCTACCGCAGAAAGCAACGGCAATCTACTGCGGGATAATTTTCTTCCCAGTCAGTCATGTCTCTTTAGAGACATGATCGCCGAAGCGTGTTTCACGTATTCCACTTAACTGACTGACTAAACTAAACTAAGATTTTAAATGCTTAAAGTATAGTTTTCAGTTTTCATATCAACCAGTTTTTCTCAATGGTCCTTGGAGAAACGACTTGATGGAACTTCTACTAAGAGGCTGAGAAAAATCCGAAGTATCAGCTGAAGATCCCGCCTAAGTTTGACCAATATATACGGTGACACGACACTATATTCTCTTAAGATTAAGTGGAAACGGCAGTTTGCTGGCCGCTGTTATCGGGTGCAGAATGAGGTGATTTCATCCTTGCTCTTACGGCTACCTTTTGGTTTTGTATCAAGAAAACTGATCTAGCCACATATATCTCCCTAATATTCAGAGCTGTATAGAAGATATATGAGTACAGCACTGCGTGACAGTGTTGTATGAGGTGAGATTTTTTATGTATTTTCGACCAACCATAGATTGGTCGAAGGAAGATGATGAAACTAAAATTTTCGTTTTTGTTTCAGAGTTGTTTTCTTACTATTTTTCTCAGAAAACGCTTCATAAGGCTTTTTATGTATACTTTTTTTTTCTAATACTGTTTTTATTTATTCCTTATGTCAGGAATGAAGTAATCTTTATTTCCTGCTTGAATCAGTGAAACATCTCGCATGCTACAAAATCTTTTAATCCCGAATTCTGACTTCGTACAAAGAATGGGGAAAATACAAGGTCACTGTGATGTCTTCTTTAGGCATTTTTTTTTATTTTCTGGTTTTGAAAATTAAAATTGAAAACAAAGCATGAATTATATTCTGCAGTTTGAAAAGGGAATTTATTTCTTACGGTACCACATTTATTTTTATTTCTTTATTAAATTACAGACCAAAATAGAACATCTGGAATAACATCCTATTTTTCAAGTCTATTTTAAAAAAGGACTAGGATAGCTCGATAATAGAATTCTGTCTAAATAATTAATTTCATTTATGTTTTAGCAAATTTTTTCTTACACCCAACGAAATATTGTGGATATTCATATTTGAAATAACGCCGCAATTTTATATTTATATTACAAGAGATAACACAGGTTCGATTTCTGCCGGAGTTCACATTTTCTATTACTGAGATTTTTCAAGTGCACATCACTATAGAACAGATAGAGACTGTTTATGGCAAAAAGAAAAATATTGTAGGAGCAAATACAATAACGTTTGAAGTAGTAGTAGCAGTATTAGTAGTAGTTTTAGTACTAGTAATAGAGAGCTACAAAATAAATGTTAATCAGTAATCCCTGACTTGGTCAAGATCATTTCTTTTTAAATCCAGAAAATACTGAGGATATATAATTAATTTGAGTCACATCGTTCATAAAAAAGGACTACAAATAAACTGCAAGAAAACCGAATGCATGGCCATCACCAAAAAGCGCAACCCAAAATGCCAAATACAAGTAGGGAATACTAAAATCAAGCTGGTACAAATTCTAAACACCTGGTAAGTCTTCTAACAGAAGGCAGAAAGTGCGACAGAGAGATCCGAAGACGAATTGGTATGGCCAATGAGGCGTTCCAGAAGTTGCGTAAATTATTAAGACACAGAAAACATTCACTGAAAACAAAGAAAAGAGTTCTTGATAGCTGTGTGATGTCAGTTCTTCAATATGGCAGTGACTGCTGGACAATATCATCAAAGATGAAGGAAAAACTTGAAGGAGCTGAAATGTTGTTCTACAGAGAGATGCTGGACTGAGAATGTGAGCAGTGATGCTGTGCTGGAAAGTATGGAAACGAAAAAGAAATTAATATTGAGCACCAGAGAGAGACAACTGAAGTTCCTGGGGCATACATTGAGGAAGGAGGGCTTTGAGAACCTGACACTAACAGGCCAGAAAGGTCGATTTATAAATTTAGGTCGATTTATAAATAATTTCTGTGTGTTCCATAAATTATCATTCCAAAAACGTAGAATGAGATTTTATTTTGTGAATTATTCACCGTTATTTGCAGTAACACGTTACCACATCTTTGAAAACCCATTGATATATCTTGAGTAAAATTCGACAGGTTATGGTATTTCTAAGCGCGGTATCGATATATAACAAGGTCAAATGTATTTGTCTATTTTTATGAGATGAGGTATTAATTACAGTATTTATATCATGCAGACTATTGTCCTCATCTATATTGCCATTTGTACGCCGTTTTGGCGTTTGTACGCTCCTACCTTTTTCCGGTTTAAGGCATTTTGAACAAGTAAATTACAGAGTTAGAGAGAGATAATTTATGATTACCAACAATCATAAAGTAAAGTAAAGTAAACATTTTCAGACAAGACTTTTTTCGCTGTATTACAGCTACACTGCGTGCTACAATTATATACAAATCGATTTTTTGTTTTAACTCCAACAGTTTTTAATAAAGTTTAGTGAAACTTGGCACGTTATATGGCAAGACTAACACATGTGCAGATCTAAACTTCTAAGCTACTCTGTGCAATAGTACAAAAATGGCAGCCATTTTGGTGACTTGCAGCCTGTTTCAACTTTATATGCAAGATGGGACCTAAAGGTGTTTTGAGTCAAGCTGAGAAGTCTAAAATTGTCCAAAAGTTTTTTTAATAAGGTCACTATATTAGAAATAGCCAAAGAATTGACCCGTGATCATCGTACAATTAAAGAATTTGTTACTTACCCTGAACTTTGCAACATGTGTTCTGACAAAGGGAAAATTCATAAGAAAGCACTTGTGTCGCATCGAGCCATGAGTAGGATCAAGAGCAATGTCCACCGTAACCCTCTTAAAACTAGAAAAAAGTTTTTGAAAACACTGGTGTTCCGGATGTACTGAAATCACCTCGATGCCGTATCCTGAGAACGGTTGCAAAATGTGGAAAGCCAGAGCTTCGCCCTCTATTCAAGGATATCCACAATAAAAAGAGGACGGAGTAGGCAAGGCATCACATGAAGGTAAATTCTCAAACTGTTTTGTTCACCGATGAGTGTCGAGCGACCCTAGATGGACCCGATGGGTGGAGGATAGAATTGTACTGTAATGAGGGTCCAATTCCCCACCGGATCAGGCATCCACAAGAAGGTGGTGGTGTGATGTTTTAGGCTGCAATCATTGGTAATGAGCTGGTAGGACCATTCAGAGTCGCAGATAGAGTGAAAATGACCGCCAAACTCTACATTGACTTCATTACGGAACACCTCGAATCCTGACGCAAGAAGAAGAATTTGTCATTCCGGAGAAAGATGGTATTCATGCATGATAATGCACCGTCTCATGCTGCAAGGATAACCACTGAATATTTGGAGAGTGTTTTTGCCAGACATGGAAAAATAATGCCAAGACTAGCCTGTTCTTCAGAATTAAATCCCATCGAAAATCTGTCGAGCATCTTGAAAAGGAAGATTTACACCGGAGGAAGGCAGTACACCTCCAAGGATGACCTCTGGAATGCCATTCTGACCGCTGCCAAAGAATTGTCATCAGATGAAATTGGAAAGTTTGACATCTTCAATGGACCAAAGGCTTTTTATGGCAATTATATACAATATTGATTGTACTATGAAACCATATTGAAGATATTTGTTCTGTATTATTGTTGTTTTCAAATTACATATTCCTAAAATAATCAATGTTCTAATTTCCCGTCACCACTTCACCATATTTGTCACTTAAGTAATGATTTGCATATAACGTTGGCACGCTGAAACAGGCTGCAAGTCACCAAAATGGCTGCCGCTTGTTTACTATTGTGCAAATTAGCTTAGAATGTTATATTTTCACATGTGGTAGTGTTATCATATAACGTACCAAGTTTCACTAAATTTTATTAAAAGCTATCGGAGTTAGAAAAAAATTCGATTTGCATATAATTCTGGCACGCAGTCTGTTCAGTACTGCTAGATTAACGTTACCAGATCAAATGGTAGCTTCCCCTATGTAAATAGGGGTCGCAGGTTCGAATCCTGCTAGATAGCACACATTAAATAATCAGGCCGGTAGATATAAATATAAAATACTGTTTAATTAAAAACAGAATATCTACTTAAATACGAGTATCGGTAAAAATAATGTTCAAAATAATTCATTACAAATTGTCGGTTGCTTGTAACCAAGTTTCGTTAAAATTCGTTAAATACCGTAACATTTTTTGACACTACGATACATGTCAGAGCAGATATGTTTGTTTACGATGAATCGAAAATTGTGTTATGTAAGCATGATAAAAACCTCGTCTGATCAGGAGGCTATCTATGGTCGAACGGTCTAAGACGTTGCCAGATCAAATGGTAGCTTCCCCTATGTAAATAGGGGTCGCAGGTTCGATATATATATATATATATATATATATATATATATATATATATATATATAACTGTAAATTTATCATTAAACACGTCTCGAAAAACTCACCGAATATAAACGCGGAGGGGAAAAAATGGAAAAAATAGAAACGAATTAAACACTTGATTATTAGTACTCGTCGAAAGAAAAAAAAAACCGAGACGAGGAACCTAACACGTAAAGCGCACAATACAATAGCAGAGCAAATAAATAAGTAAGTAGCTAACCTCGAGCCAACGGACCTACCTATGTTTCACCTCATGGATCATCAGGGCAAGTTGGCAACTTATTGGATGAACATGGAGTGGGAGAGATAAAAAAAGACGAACTATATTGAGAACTAACAATGACGGGAGATTGTGGAGACCCATTATCGACATCTTCTGAAAAAAGAAAACAAAGAGGAAGAAGAAAAAAAGAAGTAATGATGACATTAGAGGATACAAATCCTATATCACACATCAACCAGCAAAAAAAAACACAGAATAAATTGCACACGCGCAAAATCAAATTCAAACGAATACAACATTTGGGAAAAACCCAAAGTAAAATTGCACAACCGAAAAAGAGTATCCAAACAGCTAAAAGCTTTTCTTTCTCACAAGTGAATGGGAAAAGGGATACTCTGGATCCTAATTAATTAACAAATCGAGAAATTAAAAATATGTCAGCAAAACGTTTTTTTTTTTTTCATAGCTAAAGAAAATTCGTTCTGGGATTCTCCCATGTCACCAGAATACAATATTTAAGGAGATCCCTGACCGGTTATAGCAGTCAGTCAGTCAAGAGGATCACTGAGAGACAGCAGCTTGGTCGATCCGGCACTCATGCAAGTAGTCGATCTGTCAGTCACCCACGCCAGTATCAGATACACTCAGTACGATAGGCCCCGACATCAGAGAAACCAGTGCCGACAAACTAATCCTTCTCCCACACAGCTGTTACGAACGGAAAGAAGAGAGGAAACAACTGCGACGGCCATAAAACGTTTACTATTTCTCAACAACCAGAAAGGTTGTTGAGAGATGTGAAAAGTCTACTTACTAAGTTAAGTAGACTGATTCATCGTTTTACACATACACTACCAATTACTACTATCTGCGGTTGACTCACCCTCTCTTCCCTTGGTAATTCTCATTCACACAAATTTTCAACACAATTTGAAACACTTTCCTTTTCCACCTACTTAACGGCTGATACATAAAAAGGAAAGAAACATTGTGCTACTACTCTGTGTAATTACAGACTCAAAAAAAAAAACACTTTCATACTCAATCAACATTCGTTCAAATATTACAGACATTTTTATCCTCCACCAACATTCGCTCAAATCCAACAGATACTTTTATGAACGCAAATATAAAAACATTTTTTAATCAAACAAAATGATACAAAGAATTGTACAAGTTGTTTCAATTGTATATATATTGTCAAATACAAAATTTTCGTTGGTTGTGAGTTCAATACCAGGCTACAGCAGTAATTTGCAGGGTTAGAGGTAGAGAACTCATCACTTCCAATCGAGGCATTACACAAGGAATAGAGTTTATATACGCCAATGATTGTAATGAAGGGTTCGTTTCGAAATTCCTAGCACCTGAAGAAGGCCGGAGCGTACAACGGCCAAAACGTCGTACAAATGGCAACACAGATGAGGACTATAATCCAAATAATGTACATACTGTAAATATTACTTCATCTCATAAATATGGAAAATATATTCTTTAGTTCTACTAATGCAGATTTCTAGAACCGCTCTATCACATACACAGGGTAACTCATCTCCATTTTCTTCGTGTTGACTTAGTAAGGGGAAGGTTACACTCAGGTAACTTCTTTCTCGGGACTGTTACCTTGTAGAATCGACACCTATTAGGATGCTTCTCCGATTACTCAGCTCTCAGTTTGTGCAAATCAAGGGTTTCCCGTTATCTAACCTACATATCTTCATAATGTTCACATTTTATTTTCTACTTTACACTTTCACTATTTCAGTAGGCTTCAAGTTTTATTGATTTGTTAGCTTTGCATTGGGGGAAACTGTTTATTATAAAATATATCATTTAAAAATTTTGAACAAATTCAAAATTTGGACAGACGTGAAAACAGCGAATATGATCAGATTCCTAAACGTATCAAACTCACAAAATAAAAAAAACACTCATGTACGGAGCGTGGTTGGTAAGCACGTTTAATGTAAAATAAATAACCAGGAAAATTCGAGTAGGTCATGCGCTCAAATGTCATTAACTGAAAATAGATTTTCTCTTCTGTACCTTTCAAGGGATTGCATCTAGAGGCCCACATGCCGTTTTAATTATATGCCTTTCTTAACAGGTTTGTGCCAAATTAAGCATTAATATGTTCCTAAAGTAATTACACATTTCCTCCGCTATGAATTATTAGCCAACCTATCAAAGCTGATACAAACGTGACTGTTTAGAAACTGGTTCTAGAAATATTTTATTATATCTTCTATTCGACTGAGTGCCGTTCATAAATAATTTTAAGTTTAATTGGCTAAACGTTGAAACAGGGAATGTTTGTTTCTCGCGAGATTTTAATTGAGATCTGAAGACTGTGTTTCAGTATCAACTGGTATCTTCAAAACAGGAATACCAACATTTCGTTTTTGCATCGCTGTGTTACAAAGGATCAAAACAGATATTTTATGTCAACACAAACCGAAAAGACAGTAGTTGTTCCAAAATGAGGAAATCAATATCGGGACCTCATCCACAGTATTTCTTTGATCTCTGGTAGTATGTTAAATCTGTTGATAATTACTAGCTAGTGAAACATGGAAATCACATTACGGAGAGTGTTTATTGCCAACAATACGTTCAGAAAAACGAAACATTACCTCAGTAGTGTGTTAGCTTTGGTAAACAGATGGTGTTTTACCGTATGACAATGAAAGGTTAGACTATAAAATCAACATAAAATCATTACCATGGGCGGGTATTTCACGTAATTCATTCTTATCTAATAATGTAAACGGGTATTAATTTTAATGGGTATTGATTTAATATGTTTTAAATTTTAATGGCAATTTATTTAAATTAATTATAATTGTAATGGTTATTAATTTTAATGGGGTATTAATTTTAATTTGTATTAATATTCTTATATCACTTGCAAATTTATATTTTGAATAAAAGAATATTACACGTGTTTGGACATAGAGTTGCAAACAAGACAAAGGAACTATTTAATCTTTTTCTAAAAAAAACTATTTGATAATAAAACAGTATGATTGCACATCCCAAACTCTAGTTGACTACACTGTGGCAGCTGATCACACCTCTGATCTAACTTTAACAGCTCAGTTAAGAAAAAAAAACTAGGCGGTCACATTCGATACATAGAAAACGAAACTGGTGATATTCTATCTTTGCCAATTGCGATGAATGACTGTTCTCCCAGAGCGCCCCACCTCACTATTTGATGCGTTTTTTTTTATAATCATATAGCCCCAAGGAAGGAAGATTACTGCCACTGGTGTGCAGAAGTTACCTAAAAGGAAAGTTATGAGAAAGAGTGAGAGGTTATAGGGCGTGTCAGGAAGTGGGTAAGAAAAGGATATGAATACTGATGAGAATGGAGTGGACGGAGAAAAAGGCATGAGAGAGAAAGAGAGAATGCAAGTCAGTGAGATAAAAGATGACTATTGATTTTACATTTAAATTCTTGGATAATGTAGCTGTCGGGGAAGAAAGTAAACGGAAGGGAATTCCGCAGGCAAAACTTAAGATCAACACAGACTTCAAACAGAAGTTGTACATACAATCTATCACTAAAGATGCTGTGTAAATGCTCGGTTTCCTGTACTGCTCAGGAAATATCTGGCTTTGCCTGTTATCTTCTAACGCTGTATGAGCCAGATCAAGCTGAAAACAGAATTCCGCTGCCATATATGGACAAGAGCTGCCCAGTCATCACTCTTTATAGAGTCCAAAATTTTCTCCACCTATTTAACCTCCAGAAATTTAAATGCAAAATCAATTCCCATCTTTTATCCACTTAACTCCAGCCCTTTCTACATCAACCCGTGTATTTTGTTCTTTTCCTTTTTCTCTATCTTCACAACTGTCTTCTCTTGCACTTTCTCTTTCACCCCCTGTAGCTGGTTCGTTTTTGTCTCCACTCTTCTCCTGCATAATACTTCAACTCTCGTATGTAACCTACGGCATATAAGTGGTGTTAACGCCTTGCTTGGGGTGAAATTATAAAGAATTTAATTATTTTGCAATTTACAAAATTTTTCCCCAGCCAAAGCTTTGCAAACCTCTCGCTGATCTATCACGTTTTCCATTAAAAGCGTTTAGATGAACCACATTCCTTAGTTCTCCATGTTCTAACCGTCACTGCAACACATTTACCACCCCACGCACATTGTAGCGAAACACCCACATATCATTCGCATTTCCTCGATGAGATGAATATTCACTCGAACAGCTTTTCACATTGTGGGACCGATTCCCAAGTGATTGCTTTCCCAATCACTACGATCTTAACCTGATCAAGTCTAGGGTTAAACGTTACCTTTCCAACATATACACATAAACTGTGCGTCTTACTTATCTAATCCTTTACTTGAGTTGCTCTTAGGCCTTGTACACTGTAAACATAAATAAATGATATTTAAAATTTACGTTCGCATTACTTTGAATTATTTTGAAATAAATGCAATTATATTCTTCAGAAAAACATTTAAATATATCTGATTTTAATTTACAAGGATGAAGTAGTAGGGTTGAGAGAATTTGACGCTCACAGGGCATATTGAAGCCAAGAGATACTGAGGAGACAGCGAGTTATTTACCTGGATAACAAAACGTGAACTAGCGGTATAGTAAATAGAGAAAAATCATTAAGAATTATTAGGTGGGAGGATGCGGACAGCTATGATCTTCCAAGCCTTGAAGGAACCTTGCATATAAAAAGAAGAACTTACAATTCATTTATATGCCTTTCAATGATATTGTTATCCTAATAACTTAGCAAATAGCTTAATGTTATTATTTGTTCATTATGGGAAATTGTTATTTTCAAATATCATACAAGTAGAAAGATAATGGTTGTGAGGACGTCTTTTAGAAAGTTTGTGAAAGTTGAGATTTTTAATATAAAATGCTTATTCGTTTTTACTTGCCACAACGATGAAAAAAGAAGTGCAATTTATGATAAATTAACGATGCCTTTTATAGTGTTTTGTTATCTCAAGTCATGGACTGTTAATAGAATTATTTTGACGTGGACGCAACGATGGCCCTAAGACGACGTATTTCTATCTCTGATTTGAAATAGATTCATCATCCTAAAAGCTGAGTATTGCTTTAATTTTTTATTTCTTTCACTTCATTTGTCTCGTTAAATTCATCTTTTACGCGTGATGCGAACTCTGTTCCGATAGCATAATATTATCAAGATCTCTTAACTGAATTCCTCAGCCCATGGCCACAATATACATACGCAGGTTGGCTTCGAAATACGTGCATATTTATTTCATTTCTTGTCGATTCTCGTCTTAATTAAGTTTCAGACGGCAATTAATTAATTGCAGACTCCATTTCAAGGTGATAACTTTATCTACTAATTTAATTTTAATCATCTTCTTCTCGGTTTATTTATTTTGATTAAGTTCCTCGTGCCAAAGGCTGGACTTCGTTTACGACGAAAAATCTTAATAATAACATCAATTAATTGCCAGTTTCGTGCAAATGAGGTGTTGGGGTCTGTCATTAAGAGAGAATAAAAAGGATCTGGATTTCGATATAATTAGATCGATTAGGTGTCATCGTAAAATGGTATGATTTTACAAGAATTCAATTTGCTATAAACACTTTCCCCACTTCAAAGAGTCGTCCTGGAATTCGGCTTGTTCTTACTCCGTCGGTCAAATAAAATCTGTATGCACCGGTTCTCGATCGATCTCACCATTTAGTGAAATAATGTAATTGCAAAATTTTCACTATTAGACATTGACAGGGTACCTCGACGTGGTGTAATGGTTAGAAATGTTGTTTCACTAGAACTTATTACAACTGAGTAATGAGTGCGATCCTCGCTGGAAACCCCATACTTTTGTCTTTGTGGCACATCTGAGCGTCGCTTAGAAAATCACCTTAAGCAGCTCGATGTGGAGTAATGGTCAGCAGCCTTGTCTCGATAGAATCTTTTTACTAGTGAGTTCGATCCTCACTGGGTACGCTAGAATTTTTTACTTGTTTTAAATATATTTCAATGACCATTTGGACATTTTATTGTGTTGTCAAAGATTTCATTTTAAAATATGTTTCCATTGACAAAATATTCACATTTTATTAACGAAATGGATAGCGTTATTATCGTTTGAAATTTATTCGTTTTCACGGGTTGGTTAGTTTTTGCTTACCGGCATCTACCAAGATCATTTATTTATTAATATATATTTTTAATCTTTAATCCCCAGCAAGGCAATACCGCCACTGATACACAGGGGTATATATAAGATAATAAAAGTTTAAACAGGAGGAGAGCGAAGATAAAGACGAACCAATTATAGTGGGGTCCGAGAAAGGGCAAGAGAAGCATGGGAATACAGGCGTGATGACAGTTGTGAAGGTAGAGTGAGAAAGGAAAAGAACAATATACACGTGATGATGTAGAAAGGACGAGGGAAAGATTGGAGTCAAGTTGATAAGAAATGGGACTTGACATTGCATTTAAAGGTTGAAGCGTTTTGAAGGTTGTAAGCGTGAAGAAAGTATGTATACAGACATGGCCGTATCTGACTACCGGGCACACCGGACACACCGGGCACACCGCACGGGTCCGGACCGATCCGTGCAATCATAGTGAAAATCCGGGCAAGGAAAAATGTCTTCGTCAGAAATCAAACTACACAATTCACAAAGAAAGAAAGAAAGAAAGAAAGAAAGAAAGAAAGAAAGAAAGAAAAACGAAGAAAACATCCGAATGAACGCAGTAAAAATCTTTTTTTTTATTAATTTTGGGAGAAAAGACTGGTTATACTCAGAAAGTCCAAACTCGATTTCCTGCTTTCGTTCACGTTCTGTGCCTAATTTCCATTGGAATAGCCGAAAAGATCCGCAAAAATCATAGATTCTGGAAACGGATGACATGAATGACATCATCATATTGTCAACTAATAAATCCGGGCAATTTTTTCTGTGCCCGGTATTTTTTTAGCATCAGCTACGTCCCTGTATACAGAAGCAGATTCCATAGGCAGGAAGTGCGAGAAAAGAAGCTAAGGAGTAGATGTGTCGACTGTGGTTGGTATATTTAACTGTGAAAGGGCAGGACCTTGTTGCTAATCTGCTTGCTTGAGTAAATTCTTGTGTAGGGGGCACCCAAAACCTAAGCTCGTCGGCATTATTACCGGCATCTAAATATTTTGTATACAGTTACATGTTATTTTGTAAGATAATAAAGAGTTAGTTATACAAATACTAATTATCTCTTAAATAATGGAGTGAAAAGAAGGGTTCATATATTCATGTGAGTTAACTGCGAGTCAGTAAATATAAACTGGATTTGAAATTCTGTTCTCTGATTAGCAATTCTTAATCCAGTCTTTCCTTTCAAATCGTACAATAAAGATATTATTGAGCGGACATGACTCCCGATAGTATCGGGAGGCATACGAACGCGGGTGTCCCTCAAGGCTCTTTTATAGGTCCTACGCTTTTGATGTAATAAGATCCGAAGTAGGCATATACGCTGAAGATAGTACGGTTTACTCTTGCCACGATTAAACATCTGCCGAGACTGACAAAGCAAACCTCCCTACTGAGTTTGAAAAAGACCTCCAATCCGTGGTGGACTGGAGTAAGAGATAGCTCGTGAACTTTAACACTTCCAAAACTACGCTGCTATCTATTAATCATCACAGTTTATCGTTCCCACCCTCCATTAGCATGGATCAGGCTAGTCTCACTGAAAGCAAAATACTGCGCCTCTTAGGGTTAACTATCACTACAGACCTCACGTTGAATGACTATAGCTAAATCCGCCACTAAGGTCAGTTCTTTGTGTAGGGCTAGGAAGTTTTTCCCGTCTGATACCATCCTGCACATATATAAATTTACCATCATCCCGTGCTTTGAATACTGCTGCCATATCTGGTCGGGTGCCCCTGCTATCCACCAGGGGTTTCCTGACAAAATCCAACGGAGAATCTATAACATGATCGATCCTGACTTGGCAGCTCAGATACAGTCACTTTCTCACCGGCGTAATGTGCCTTCCCTGTGCCTCTTCTACAAATACTTTCACGGGTTCTGCTCCGATTAACTTCGCTCCAAGGCGTCCCCTATATATGAATTTACTCATCCCTTGTTTCCTGTTTAGGATGCGGTTTCAGGTTTTTCTCTTTTACACTCTTTTCACTCTTACGTAGCCCACTGCGTAACGGTGGCGTTTTCGCCTTGCTTGGGGTGATATGATTAAAAAAAAAAGCCACAAGATTAGTAACTAGGTACCACGCTTTTACTGAGAACCCAGTAAAATGTAAACGCAAATTCTACTCTTTCTTTTCTAGCACTTCTCGCCTGTGGAATTCCCATTCGTTTATTTACTTATTTAAATGTAAAGTCAATAGTCATCTCCTAACTAACCTGCACTCTCTCTCTCATGCTCCTTTCTCCGTCCACACTACTTTTATCAGTATTCTCATCTTTCTCTTACCCACTTCCTGACACCCCTTATAACTTGTCACTCTTTCTAATAACTTTCCTCTTCTCTAACCCCTTGAGCTCCAGTTGTAGTAAACTGCCTTGCTTGGTGGTGATAGGATTAAAAAAATATTAGTCATCGCTAGTTTCGATTTAATGGGGTTATTTTGATTAGAAACAACAAAGCTTGAAGTCTTTTATTTTCTATAATATACTTTAAATTTTATATGTTTTTGAGGAATTACGGCAGAAATATGGTGCTTAATAATTTTTCATATAGCGAATTCGTCTTGCTTATTGTTATTATACATTTAACTGCAGTAAAATAGATTTATTTTTGGTGTTTGTGCGCTTCTTTTAATACTGGTATCGTGTATTTTTGTCAGAATAATTTTATTTTTTTATCAATGATATATTTTGAAAAAATTATTGTGGACTAATGTTTATTTTATGTGTTTTAATTTTCTCAAAAATATTCTAAGAGAGGAGGAATTTTTATGTGCTCTATTTAAGAAGTTCGTTATTACTGATATTTTATATCAGGTATTGTCTTTCATAATTTAGAAGACAAAAATTCTTACTGGTGTTATTTATATATATATATTTTCTTTAAATTATCATTTCATGTTTATTTAGTTTTATCGCTCTTATTGGTATTGGTTGACATATTCTTCCAGATATTTTGTCTTAATTTGTAGTGCGGAGAGTTAACGTCTTTAAAATGTAATTATTTTCTCTTCTAATTACAGGCAACTATTATTTTGTTGTTGCGATTGGAAAAGATCAGATGTTCAGATGATTTTATATTGTTAAATAGTGAAGCTCTTCCACCGTGACTTTGATTGTATTCTATTTTAGCAGCTCGACTTTAGTCACATTCTCATCAAGAAGATGTGACTTCCGTCTGTCGTTTCTACAAATATTTTCAAGGATTCTGGTCTGACGTGTTTATTTCCCCGGTGCCTCGACCATATGAATTGACTCGTGCAACTAGATTTGTATCTAGGTCCTACCTTATACTATCAAAATAGTGAAATGCAACCGCCTCTTTTAAACTTACGTTTCTTTTCTTGCATTTCCAACATGTAGAACTCCCTTCTGTATACTTACTTTTCTGATTACTACAATCTCTAAAAGTTTAAGTGCAACGTCAATTGCCATCTCATAACTCTCTATTTCCCATCCACCTCTCATCCTTTCTTAGACATTCCCTGTACCCTGTTTCTTCTCTCATTGTAACCCCTGCCCACCAGTGGTGGACCTCCTTTGCTTGGGGTTAAATGATTACAAAAATATCGTTATTCCGAGTCTGTATCCTTATATATAACTATGTTTTTACATTTTCTGTTGTAAATGTTATATGTTTTATGTAGATCTGTTCCTTTAAGTTTGGATTTTATGCTGACGTTTTCATTATTTTCAAATGGTTTTCTTATGTTGGCTTTAATGTATTTTTGTATCTCTTACAAGGACTAAATCTGAACATTCAGTAAAATGTGTTTCACTCTAAGTTTAATTTTAATCAACATATTCGTCTCAAAGATCTAAAATATAACGGAATATAAGCATTTCTTTATTCCTACTTATTATTTGAATATTCATTTTAATATGGTTGCTTTTTTAACTGCATGTCAGGCTCTAAGGGTTACGTAAGACCGAAAGATAAATGTTTTGAATGCAGCTTTATATCTTAAACTAAATATATTTCGAAAGAAATTGTATGCCTTCAACTAGAGATATTTTTTCATCATTTTATATTTTCAGTATAAACATGCCTTTTTATAGATCTGTAGCTTGTACATGATTTGCTGTAGGTGTTATATGTTTACGCTTGGACCTATTTCTTTAGGCGAGGGCAATATGTTGGCGCTTTCAATATTTTCAAACAGTTTATTTATGTTAGTACCCTTGTAATATTTACGCCGTAAAGGTGTTAATTGCGTAAATTTACCGTAAGTGCAGCTTGGCATTTAGTAGATGTTCGTTGACATGATTTTTCAGAAAGTATGAAAGAATGAGGTGTGTGCGTTATGGTGTAGCAGTAGATATCGACTCGGAACACAAAATCGAGAAGCCAAGTTCAAATTCCATTTGAATTCTTTGCATTTACTTACGCTCAAATACCCTTGAGAAAGGTATTAATCCGTATCTTTCCTTCCGGTTATGGGTTAAATAATAGGAAAAATGGGTTATGTAGCCATTGCTGGCAACCAGTCTACCGCAGAAAGCAATGGCAATAATCATCTGCGCAGTAAGTCATGTCTCTTTCGAGACATGATCGTCCAAAGCGTGTATCACGTATGGCACATAACTCACTGACTGACTGATGAAAGAATGTGATATGTGTGGCTTATGTGCAGTCGAGCTGGCGTTACGTAATCTATTCTTTATCTGGATGCTTGTTTTAATTAACTTTGGATTCACAGCACTACCCTCTCAAGTAACTTAATGTGGGACAACATATTGATTCTGAGGCCCTTCATGAAGATGAATGGAGGTATAATGACGCCGTTTCTAGTGATCCCTCCAAATACATTCGTAATCATTATTGAACTCCTCCAAATCTTTTTCTGCACTGTCCTCAGATTGACACCTAAGAAATGTTTGTATTAGAGCTTTCGGCGTGAAAGCCAAGCAATACAGAATGCCATTTGCAAATTTCTGACGAAGTGAATTGCGTTACGGTGTTTTTTTCTCACAGACGTTGCGCAACAACTGACCTTACATTTGTATTGTGCAGTTAAGAAAATCAGAATCAAACAAAACGCATGCGAGAAATTAAAACACACGATGAGGATCATTTACTCATCGGAATCAGTATCCCATGAAATTGAGATGCCAGAATCAATTCTGTATGAAAATAGTTTGTTTTTTAACAGGAATAGAAAATGTTACACTGAAGTCCGAAAGATCGTTAGAGTAGGAAAATATACCCGACAAAAGCCTGGGAAATTATTAAAAATAAGAATAATTCTTTAAATATACAATAAACAATGTCATTGTCATTGGCAGCAAAGATTGGACAATGTACTGACCGAAGAAGAAAATACTTGAGACAACAGAAATGTGGTTCCAAGAAATTACTCTAAGAATAGCATGGAGAGACGTTTTAAGAAACATTTGACAAATAAAATAACTTTTAAGCATAGAATGAGAAAGAGGCATCTGAAATTAATAAGATACATCTTTTTAAATAATTTCCTCCCAAGCAAGGCATTCCACTGCCACTATTGCGCATGGGGCTACATAGGGGAAGGTAAAGAGAGAGAGAGAGTTAGATATAGGAAATGTCAAAAGGAGGGTGATAGATGGGTAAGGATACGGAGGCTGGGTAGATGGGAAGAGTGTTTGAAAGAATGGAGGCGAGTTAGTGTGTTAGGAGATGTCTATTGACCTTACATTTAAACTCCTGGGAAGCAATCATGTGGAAGGGAATTCCACAGTAGGGAAGTGCGAGAAAGGAAACTGTTGGAGTCGAAATTGCGGTTGCATTTTATTTGTTTCACTGTAAAAGGGTGGGATCTAGTTGCTAATCTAGTATCTCGTGCAAATTCGTACCTAGCGGGCACCAGTGATCTAAGTTCATCGGAGCAGAAGCCGTGAAAGTATTTATAAAAGAGACACAGGGAAGCCACGTCACGCCGGTGAGGTAGAGTCTGCAGGTAATCTGTCAAGTCGGTATCGATTACATTACAGACTCTCCGTTGTACTTTGTCTAGAAGCTCAAGGAGAATAGCAGGGGCACCCGACCAGATATGTCAGCAGTATTCAATGCATGGGCGGATGGTAGACTTATATATGTGAAGGATAGATTTAGACGGAAAAAAAACTTCTGGGCCCTGCACAGAGAACCGACTTTCTTAGCAGCGGATTTAGCAATGGATTCGATATAGTCATTGCACTTGAGGTCCGCTGAGAGTATGAGACCAAGGATAATAAAGAAAGAAGGTTTGGATAATTTAACATTTACAGGATATAGTGAAGGAAAGAGAACGAGAAAGAAAATAGCGTGTAAGATACCTATTAAAAAAAAAATGTTAAAACTAGAGTTAAAGAACATAATGATGAAGAAAGCATGGAGAATTTGACAATCACAGAAAACATTGATGGCAAGTCAGATAAAAGGTATTAGAGTGTAATCTACTTATGGAAAAAAAGGAACGCTTATACCGAGAATGAAAGAGAGAGAGAGAGAGAGAGAGAGAGAGAGAGAGAGAAAGATGAAATTAGTAAGAGATATAATAAAAAAAACGCCTGTAAAAATGACATTTAGAGAAAATATTGAAAACAAGTCAGATAGAAGGAAATGGTATTGTAAATAGCAAAAAAAAAAAAAAAGAAAAAAAAAGAACGCTTATTCCTTACATAAGAAAGAAACAGTTGCACTTATTAAAAGGCATAATGAGGAAACGAGAAATCGGGGAGCGGAGTTCGAATTCGAGTTGGATTCTTTGCATTCACTTACGCGCAAATAGTTTTGGGAAAGTTACTGATCTGTTTCTCCCCTCCAGTTATAGGTTAAATAACAGGACAGATTCGGTTCTATAGCCTTAGCTGGCTACCAGTCTACCGCAGAAACTAATGGCAACCTAGTGCGAGATAATTATCTGCCCATGCAGTTATGTCTCTTTTGAGACATGACTGCACAAGCGTGTATCACGTATGGCACTTAACTGACTGTATAAGCAAAGATGGCTTGGAGATTCTGACATTCACTTAACATATTGAAGGTACGGCAGATAAAAGGAAATAGCGTGTCACCTAACTATGGACAGAAAGATCGCTTAAACATGAAATGTGTATGACACAGCATAAAATTACAAAGATATATAGAGAGGAAACAAAGCTTGGATAATGTAACATTCACGGGACATATTGAAGGAAAGAAAACCAGGAGAAAATGGTGGGCAACATAATTATAGAAAAAGAAAACAATAGAACGGTTAAACCTAGAAAGAGAAAGATTCATTTGTAATTGCTAATAGACATAATGAACAAAGATATGCATAGAGATGTTGACAAGAAAAGAACATATGGATTATGTGCCCCCTAGTTGTGAATTTGCACAAGATACCAGATTGGCAACTAGGTCCCACCCTTTTACAGTGAAACCGATGAAATGTAACCGCAATTTCTACTCCAGCAGCTTCTTTTCTCGCACTTCTCGACTGTGGAATTCCCTTCCACATGCTTGCTTCCCCGACGGCTATAACCTACAGGAGTTTAAATGTAGGGTCAATAGACACTTCCTAACACACTAACTAACACCCATTCTCTTCATCACTCTCCCTATGTACATCCTAACTCGTCTATCACCCTCCTTCTGACATTTTCTATACCCAATCGCTCTATGTAACCCCCTGCGCTATAGTGACAGTGGAATGCCTTGCTTGGGGTGACATGATTAAAAAAAAAACGACACATTAAAAGATATAGCATGTGATGTGCCTGTGGGGGAAAACCGCTTATAACTAGAATGAAAAAGAGACAGTTGAAATTACTAACACACAAAATGAAGAAAGAACTTGGAGAATTTTAATCTCACAGGATATATTGAATGCACATGAGATAGAAGGCAAATTCGGAATTCCGGCGAACACTCAGACCCCGCCAATTACCGTCCTATTAGTCTCCTTCCGGTCTTCGGCAAAGTTTTCGAAGCCATTATCAACGCCGAGGTGATTCAGCATCTCATGGCCCACAGGCTTCTCTCTGACAAACAGTACGGGTTTCGCTTCACCAGGTCTACTGCTGATATGCTAACGACCATTAGCGAGTACATATACCGGGCACTTGACAAGAATGGCGAAGCCCGAACCCTAGCCCTGGATATCTCCAAAGCGTTCGACAGGGTCTGGCATGCTGGCCTCTTGTGAAAACTGCGGAGCTACGGGATAACTGGACATTTGTTTGACCTCATCCAGTCATTCCTCTCTAACCGTACATTGAAGGTAGTATTAAATGGGCCTGCCTCCCAAAACTGCCATACAAACGCCGGCGTCCTTCAAGGTTCTATCGTAGATCCCACGCTCTTTCCAATGTACATTAATGATCTCCCCGACGCCATTAGATCCCAAGTAGGCATGTTCGCCGATGACACAATCTACTCTCGCATCGAACAAAAACCAGGTGTGGGCGACAAAGCGAACCTCGCTGCCGAGCTTGAAAAGGACCTCCAATCAGCAGTGGCCTGGGGTAGGAAATGGCTAGTAAATTTTAATGCTTCTAAAACGAAGCTGTTCTCAACTAACCACCATAGACAATCGCATCTACCTCCCATTAGCATGGGACAGGCTTGCCTCCCAGAGAGTAAAATACTACGCCTCCTTGGCCTTACACTTTCGGCGGACATCAAATGGAATGACTATATCGAATCCATTGCCAAATCTGCAGCTATGAAAGTCGGCTCTCTGTGCAGGGCCTGGAAGTTTTTCCCACCTGAATCTATCCTGCACATATACAAATCTACCATCCGCCCGTGTATTGAATATTGCTGCCATATCTAGTCGGGTGCCCCTACTGCTCTCCTTGGGCTTCTTGACAAAACACAAAGAAGGATCTGTAACATGCTTGATACCGACTTGGCAGACCGGATGCAACCACTCTCTCACCGGCGTGATGTGGCTTCCCTATACCTCTTCTACAAGGACTTTCATAGCTTTTGCTGCGATGAACTTAGAGCACTGGTGCCGCCTAAGCACGAATTTACACGAGATACTAGATTAGCAACTATGTCCCACCCTTTTACAGTTAAACAGATAAGATGTAACCGTAAATTCTACTCCAACAGCTTCTTTTCTCGCGCTTCCCGCCTGTGGAACTCCCTTCCACATGTCTGTTTTCCCGGCAGCTACAATCTCCAGGTGTTTAAATGTAGGGTCAATAGACACCTCCTATCACACTAACTCCCAATTATTCTCTGAACACTCTCATCTACCCAACCCTCATTCTCGGTATCCTTACCCGTCTATCACCCACCCTCTGACTTTTCCTATATGTAATCATCCTTTCTCCACTCTATATAGCCTCCTGCGCAGTAGTGGCAGTGACATGCCTTGCTCGGGGTGAAACGCTTATAAAATATAAAAATAAAAAAAAGAACTGAGGTTCAACTGGGAGATGGTCACATAACCCGTCTCTGGTCTCTAAGATAATTTCAAACTTGACCGCCATAAGGAGGTCTTAAGAATCCCGTCATTCTCTTGAAGAAATTTGCTTCTGAACATTCCCCTGTCCTCTCTAAACTTTATAATTACTGCCTTCTTGCTTCCTGCCTGCTGGATTGTGGTTCCTATTTTAAGAATTCAGGAGAACTATAGGACCCATCCAATTCTCGCCGTATCAGCCTCCTAAGAATTTTCGGCAAATTGTTCGAGGCTATTATCAATGCTGAAATAAAAAGATTAACATCATAAGCGATTCTCAGACAGACAGTAGAGCTTCCTCTTTGTCAGGTCTACTGCCGATATGCTAACGACCATCACTGAGTAAATATACCAGGCCCACGATAAGCCTTCTGCGCAAGCTACGGGGCTATGGTATCACTGGACGATTGCTTGGTTTGATCCAATATTTCCTATCAAACCGCAGAATAAAGGTCACCTTGAACGAGCATGCATTCACATCCTACCACACGAACGCTGGTGTTCCCAGGGCTCTATCCTAGGCCAGACGCTCTTTTTGATCTTTAGAAAAGATCTCCTTGACGTGATCAAATCACAAGTAGGCATTTACGCTGATGACACCACTATTTACTCCTGCAGCAGTAAGAAATCTGGCGAGGAAGACGAACCTCGCTCCTGATCTTGAGAAGGACCTTCACACTGTGGTAGACTGGGGTATGAAATAGGTTGTAAATTTCAATGCTTTTAAAATGAAGCTGCAATTGGTTAACTACCACATGCACTCTCCTCTCCTGCCCCCATAAGCAGGGATCAATGAAATCTCGCTGAAAGCAATACACTGCGCCTCATTGGCGTTCCTCTCTCCCTCTCTCTCTCTCTCTCTCTCTCTCTCTCTCTCTCTCTCTCTCTCTCTCTCTCTTGACCTCAATTAGAACCATTGCATTGAATCATAAGGTAAAACCAGTGGTATAAAGTTTAGGCCACTATGTCTGGCCAGAAATATTTTTTCGGCCTGAGTTCATCTTGCACATATATAAATCATCCATCCGACCGCGCATAGAATACTGTTTTTATATCTAGTCGGGCGCCCATGCTATTCATCTCAGGATTCTCGACGTGCTCCAAACGAGAATCTAAATTGTGATCGGTTCCGACCTGGTAACTCGACTCCAGTCACTTTGTCACCGGAGATATGTCACTTCTATATAGATTTTCATGGCCTCTGCTTCGAGCAGCTTAGATCACTGGTGGCTACTCCACAAGAATTTACTCGAGCAAGGAGACTGGCAACAAGGTCCCACCCTTTTACAGTTAAATCTACCGAATGCTGAGCTCAACTCTACGCCATCAGCTTCCTTTCGCGGAATTCTCACCTGTGGAACTTACTTCTGTATACTTACTTTACTGAAAGCTACAAGCTCCAGGAATTTAAATGCAATGTCAATTACCATCTCTTATCCACTTGAGTCCAGTCCTTACCTCGCCAATTTCACATCACCCCGTGTATCTTGTTCTTTTCCTTTATAACTCTACCTTTGCAATTGTCATCACATCTTTATTCGCATCATTCTCTTGCCCTGTAACTGGATCGTTTTTTCTCTTCGCTCCTCTCCTGCTTAAACTTTTACTTCTCTTTTACGTAGACCCCTGCGTATAAGTGGCGGTACCGCCTTGCGTAGGGTGAAACGATTAAAAAATGATAAAGCAATATTGAAATAGGATGCCAAACGGAATGATGCAATCTGTCACATGATGTTTCTGACTCTCACTGTTTGTAAAACATTGGCCAGACATGAGACAATTAAAGGAATTTTAATTAAAACACATTCAATGAATCATTAAACACACTCTATTTATGTCACCTTACGCATATAGATTGCTAACAGTACTGCCCGGAGTTGATCGGGTGTAATGAAACTTAAAAACTAATCCATGGTCCTGGAGCTGAGACGCTTTGGACGTTGGCATGAAAGACTAAAAAGCAATAGTTGTTTCCAGTTAAAGCGAAACCGTAGACTGAAAGAAAAATGAATGGATGTAAGTCAAATTTTGATTTCCTGAAATCGATATCAAATAAGTTTTTTTCGTCGTAAACTGAATTTTGAAGGCTAAATAAGTCCTCTGAGTAAATGGTATCATGGCTGAGACTAAGAACTACAATTATATCTACTTAGAGCCAAACCTAAAGCAAAAACTAAAATAAAAGGGTCTGAAAAAATACAGACAAAGAGGCAGATAAACAGACACACACACACACAAACATCTTACCTTTTATATATATATATATATATATATATATATATATATATATATTATCAGTTTTCTGCACTATTGTAAGAACTGCTACCTTGAAACTTCTGAATATCCTTTTTTATGTCTATATCTATGACTATCAAATTTGATTAAAATCGGACCACTCTTTCTATAACCCGATTTTTTCGATTATCGATTTTTGATATTTATCCAGGGACCTAGACACAAAGTCTAGCTAAGAACACTCGCAGACGCTTATAGTACAACTGTGTAAATTTTCAAGAAAATCGGTTCAGCCGTTTCGGAGTCTATAGGTAATGGACACACACACAGACACACACACAGACAAAGTTCCATTTATAAATAAGTAGAGATATCTATTTATAAAACTTTGTCGTTAATCACATGTTCAATCAATGGTATTCTTACCATCTACAGAACCACATATCTCTTGCTTTAAGTTTCTTCTTCAGCTGTTACGGGATTATGGAGAAAAAATAATGTTTATATAGAGTATGAGAAAGAGATTGAAATTTCTTTGAGACTTAATGTGGAATGACATACTAAAAGGAAGAGCGACAAATTAAAATAGCAAGTAACCTACCAAACGTGACTAAATAAATATACAACAATATACGAGATATAAAGGATAAGAAGTTGTAGAGAACAATTATTATTTATTAATTTTACGCCTATTCCAGATTTTTTAATTCTTTTAAAATACGTGAGATGTCTAAAAAAAACTTCATTCAATCCACCGAGGATGTTTATCTTAAGAAATTCGCGCATATGGTGGGACGAAAATTTTCTCAAGCCGGTCAAGCATAGAAATGAATTCAATATTGGAAACAGCAACACGGAATTCTCGAGAAAAAAACCATTACAAACATCAAGATTATAATAAGAGCTCTGGTAAAAAATGGTTACAGATACATTAGGTTTATATGTCCAAAAAACTCATACGCTGATGTCGTCAAGGACACATGGCACATTGAAAAAAGCGTTGGGTGTATCCAGTAATTGAACCCAACATTTTGTGCGATCAATATCTGGCGAACAAAAAACATAAGGTTTTTTTTATTTAAATGGGGATAACCAAATTATCAGGAAGAGCAATAACTCATAGAACGAAAACAATTTACCCCAGTGATCGAAATAAAGCATTCGGTTTAAAATTCCAATCACCTGAAGAAGGTCTGAGCGTACAAAGACTGAAAGGTCGTGAATATTAAAATAAATATGAGCGCAATACACTATTGTGTATTCAGTATCTGGTTAACAAAATCTTAAAGAATTGATTTAAATAAAGATAATTAAAACACTCGGGTGTGGCATGACTCACACAACAAGAGATATGGACCCCTATGATTGAAATTAAGGTTTCGGTTCAAAATTGCAGTTACCTAAAGAAGGTCGAGGCGTATAACAACAGAAATGTCGTGAATATGACAATAAAGATGAGTACAACACACTATTGTGAGTTCAATACCTGGTGAAAAAAACACACTTAATAGTCAGTTAAGTGCCATACGTGATACGCTCTTGGACGATTATGTCTCGAAAGAGACATTATTGACTGGGCAGATAATTTTTCCAGAATGAAGTTGCCGATATTTTCTGCGGCAAAATTGTTTCCTACCAAAGCCATAAAACTCAATACCTCCTTCCATTTAACCTATTGCTGGAGGGAAAAGAGACGCGTTAATTCCTTTCTCAAGGATATTTGCACGTAAAACTAAACTGGTATTTGAACGCGGCTGTCTGATTTCTCATTCCGAGCCGATATCTACTTGCACCACAACGTACATCTTAGAGAGTTGATTTAAATGGAAATAAATAAAACATTCGGAAGTGGCATGATTCATGGACCGAGAATAATATATCCCAGTGATCAAATAAAGAATTCGCTTCCAAATTCCAATCACTTTAAGAAGGTTGGAGCGTACAAAGGTCTTGAATATGAAAATAAAGATAACAGATCAACTAATTCTTTTTATTTAACTATTCATTCTGTGATTTCTCCTGTATGGGCCCACTATTCGCAGTTATCTCTTACTTGCAAGGTTGTTTTCTTTTTATCGCACCAGGTTCTTATACGATTTTCTAAATGGAACAACCGACATGAGGAAATGTTATATCATGAAGCGGCCAATGGAAACATGATAGAGTGTCTTTTCGCTGTTAAGTCGGTGGGTAAACAAAGTAAGTTTGATCAATGGAAGTCTAAATTATATTTGACATCACAATGAATACAGAACAAGACATGTTTGGTTTGAGCAGGTCACAGAGCAGAGACGTAAGTTGAAGTAAAATGGAGACAAATCATTTTCTTGTCGGTTGATGCAGTTTCAAATAAGTTCAGAATTTTGCACAAGGTTTTTTTTATATTTCCTTTTGAGTTCACCAGAATGTCAACGCACACCGTTTTTATATGCTTTTTTTAATAAGGATAATGAAAATACATTAGATTGAGCGACGAAGAGAAAAGAAGTCTGTAAAAATGGTACTAGAAAGAACACTTATATTCAGAATCAGAAAAGACAGTTAAAATTCTTTGGACACATAATGAGAAAGGAGAACTTAGAAAGCGTAATCCTCACCTGAGATATTGACGGCAACAGAAATAAGGAAGGTACAGATGAGCACATACTAGACGAACTTGTGTGAATTGATAGCTGAATGAGTAGAACAGCAGCGTTACCAATGCTATGAAAATAATTGTTAAGTTCAGCAACTGATAGGAAGATGTAAAGAACAATTGCTGGAAAGAATGAAGCATATAGAATCATCTTTTTTCTTAACAAAGGCATTTGCAGGATGTGTAAAATTAATCAGTATTATTTGAAAAATATATAGTTGTATACAACAATTAAACATAGGCATTTTTATAATTTGGCAATTTCCTTTATAATATAAAATGGATGATAATATTTAAAAAGAAATATCTCTAAATCTACACACAGTATCACCGAGTTACCTTTTCCTATCCACCAAGTTGCTAGTTGCTCTGTCAGTGGTATAGCAACAACAATTTTACTAGTACTATTACCTATGATAATAATAATAATAATAATAATAATAATAATAATAATAATTAAAGTCTTACCAAGCATGTATATAGAAAAAGTTGTGTTGACATCAAATGCAAATTCCGTGATAAATATCCAGAGACACTTGAACATCTTGTATCAGGTTGCACAGTGTAAGCACATTCTGAATAGAATACTTGGCATGATAGAGAGGGCTAATATCTGCACTGAAAAAATATGTTATGAACATAGCTCAAACGCGGTTAAGGGCATGTAAAAATTTTATGGGGCTTTACTAAACACAGAGACAGAACAATCAAAACTAATCGCCCACCCGTCGTAACCAAAGACTTATACTTTCATAATGACATGGCATTCATTGCAGATTATAATGCATCCTTGACGATTAACCCATTAGTGTCTAAATTTGTTTTTCTTGATTTTTATTAAAATATTTAATTTGTACAAATTGATTTAACATTAAACATATAAAAAGATTTCATTTAAATTTTAAATTTGGTCCTTATTTTCAGACCAAAATTATAGAGCATGGAATATTTGAGCAAAATTACTTTCATACATTTTCTTGACTTCGTAAGACAGAGCATTCATATATACTATATACAAATATGAGTTAGATATAAGCCCTACTTACCAAAAAAGGTTTTGCATGAATTGATAGATGAAACTGAATGTGTCATTCTCCTCAAGATTTTCACTCTATACTGAAAACTGAGATATAAGTGTTGCCAATACACAACAGAGAGTAGGTGTTATATTTGAAATCACTTTATTGTTCATGATTAAACAAGTTATATTTGAAAACTGCAGGAATGTCTGAAAAATGATGATAAATTATCCTTCTGGTCCAATCAAAAGCACCATGAGCACTAATGGGTTAAAAAAAATAATCTAAACACAAGGATCTCAAAAAAGAAGTCTCAATAATCTAGTTGTATTTGAAGCCATTTGATTGATTGTTATATATATATATATATATATATATATATATATATATATATATAATTGTATTATATATATATATAATTATATATATAATTGTATTATATATATATAATATATATATATATATATATATATATATATATATATATATATAATACAATATAGTTTAATATAATAGAGATGATTTCACTTTTTATTACTTACACACACACACACACACACACACACACACACACACACACATCGATCTCTTGGCCCACAACGTAGCCGGCTGCCGCAGCTGAGCGTCCATCTACGGCGCCAACGTGTGCTTGCTACACCTCCTTCCCAGCTAGTAGAATCGCTCTAATTCGTGTAACAAGCTTTGCTTTCTTTTTGTTTCTCGACAATGCAACAACACTTGAGCATGCCTGGCCGTGCGACTCGCGTCTGCGGGTGCTACGTCGTCGTCGGGACACTTTGCGTGAGAGTCGCCGACTGACGCCATTTCGTTGGTGTTTCAATCCTAGGTAAAAAGGCAATCAGAGTCTATCCGTACTGATGAGCTTTGATACGGCGAAACAGATCTGTCTGCGGATGACAATATATATATATATATATACATATGCATATATATATATATACCTGAATGGGATAAACAGCTAGTGTAAATCTGTAACATATATCGACGAGAACATACGCCAGGCCAGATTCAAATTATAAGTCTTTTTCATTTACATTTGTATTCATGCTTATAGTAAAGGCATGAATTTGTGCTTCACTCTTCAACCTTGAAATTATGGGTTAAATATGAAGGTAGACTGGGCTATTTAACTCTTTGAATTCTAGATGGTGGAAAATTTCATGGGAATGCGCTATCATTTCCATTAATGCTTTGCAGTTCGTCTTCTATGCCGAACATAGCTCTACAGCTTTTTCTCTTTTGTGGCTATTAAGAAATTCTGTCTCTCTTGTTTTTATTATCTCTGCTAGTCTCTTATCAGCCAAACATATGAACGAGAACTTTTAGCATGCTATTCGCTACATTTCTCTGTCCCAAAAGGGATATATTACCGATAACATTATAAGACATCAATCACAGGACTTATTACCGATAATATGTCCGGGGATTGATCAATTTTTTAATTCTCTTTCCTCATTATATGTTCCAGTTTAGAAAAACTTCGATAATTATAGTTTTCGTATTATACGCAGATGTTACACACCAGAATGTATTTTCAGTGATATCTATTCTCAGGACCTAGAAAATATTGGCTCTTCATTAACATATTAAATGTTTATCATTTAAACGATTGATATATTTTGTTACTACAAAGCAGTTTCAAAATCTCTCAGAATTTGATCACCGATTTCGAGATGATTTATGATTTTTGAATTTTGCGTGATCAGTATAGATAATGAACTACTTGGTAACCGTAGCTAGTGTAACATTTATTAGATTGGTATGTACGATTTGCAAGCCAAATTAACTCATTTTTTACATTAATTTCATTGAAAGTAAGTCATTTTTTTTTATCTCAAGTTCCGAATTAAATGTTAGGGTAGCCTTTGTTGATTAGCCTTTAGTCGCAATTAATCTAAATGAAAGAAATCTCTGATTTCCAAGAAGCACTGGGAAACATAACCACGCTCTTATGAAAGAAAAGAAAACTGTGAATATACATGTATTCTTAAATGGATACAGACATTTTTTCATTTTTTGATCTTTCACTCCAAGCAAGGCAGTACCGCCACTGATGCGCAAGGGGCTACATAAGACAGTAAAAACATTAGGCAGGAGGAGAGTGGAAAGAAAGATGAACCAGTTACAGGGGTGTCAGAGAAAGAGCAAGAGAAGAATGGGAACACAGGTGTGAAGACAGTTGCAAAGGTAGAGAGAAAAGAGAAGAACAAGATAAACGGGATGATGTAGAAAATACTGAAGTCAAGGGAATAAGAGATAGGAATTATCATTGCATTTAAATTCTTGGGGGTTGCAGCCGTCAAAAATGCAAGTATACGGAATGGAGTTTCACAGGCGCGAAGTGCGAAAAAAGAAGCTATTGGAGTAGAACTGCGGCTACATTTGGTTGATCTAACTGTAAATATGTGGGACCTTGTTGCCAGTTTGTTTGCGCGAGTAAATTCATGTGATGGGGGCAACGGTGACTTAAGTTCGTCGGAGCAGAAGCTATGAAAATATTTGTAGAAGAGACAGCGGGCCATGTCTCCTTATAGATTTTAATTCCTAAGAATTTCCAAATGATGGTGGATTTATTTTAAGAAATGTGTGCTAGTACTGGATTGCTATGGGATGTCGCTTCTTCAGTATGGCAGTGAATGTTGAACAATATTATGGAAGATGAAGGAAAGATTTGAAGCAACCGAAATGTGGTTCTACAGAAGGATGCTGTGAATATCATGGACCGAGCATGTGAGCAATGACGCTGTTTTGGAAAGGATGGAGGCGAAAAGGAAATTAATACTGAGCATCAGGAAGAGACAACTAAAGTTTCTGGGATATGCAATGAAGAAGGAGGGCTTGGAAAATCTGTTACTAACAGGCCAGATAGAAGGAAAGAGAGACAGAGGAAAGCAGTGGATAACATACTTGGAGGACCTGATCAGGTGGATGACGGAACGAAGTTTTCATGATGCAACAAGAGAAAGGTCATTTTTGTTTTAGATAACCTAATAGTTTGATTTTATCTAAACGATAACACGATTTTAAGACAGGTCTAAATAGTGGTGCCATCATTATAGATAGCAAGTTGAGAACAGATGACATCAGGAATGTAATTTACGTTGATATAAAATTTCTAAAAATAACAAGTATAAGCTTTTGATTATAATACAACACAGCACTTCTTCTTCTTCTTTTATGTGCCATGTCCTTTCAAGACGTAGGCGATCATGGCTTTTCACATCTCCCTCTCCCTGGTGGCTCTTAGCACGCTTTCTCCTGTTGCATTATGTAACCCTCTTTCCGTCATCCACCTGATCAGGTCCTTCAAATATGTTATCCGCTGCTTTCCCCTGTCTCTTTTACCCTCAGTCTGGCCTGTTAGTATCAGGTTCTTCAAGCCCCCTTCCTCATTGCATCCCAGGAACTTTAGTTGTCTCTTCCTGATGCTCAGTATTAGTTTCCTTTTTGTCTGCATTCTTTCCAAAACCTCGTCATTGCTCACATGCTCGCCCCATGTTATTTGCAGCATCCTTCTGTAGAACCATATTTCAGCTGCTTCAAGTTTTTCCTTCATCTTCGAAGATAGTTTCCAACATTCACTGCCATATTGAAGAAACGACATCACATAGCAACCAAGTACTCTCCTCTTTGTTTCTAGCGAAATTGTCCTGTTTCTTTATACTCAACTTCTGGAATGCTCCTTTCGCCATGCCAATTCGCCTTCGGATCTCAGTGTCACACTTTCCGTCTTCTGTTAGAACGATTCCCAGGTATTTGAATTTTTGTAACTGCTTGATTTTAGTGTCCCTCATCTGTATTCGGCATTTTAGGATGCCCTTTTTGCTGATGACAATGCATTCCGTTTTCTTGCAGTTTATTTTTAGTCCTATTTTGTCACTCTTTTCTGCTACCTTCTGTAGAAGGTCTTGTAGTTTCCTTTCTGTGTCTGCTATCAGCACTGTATTATCTGCGTACCTTATATTGTTTAAAATGTGGCCTCCGATGAGAAATCCCGGCATAACTTCTAAGGTTCTCAGAATAGTCTCGCTGTATAAGTTGAATAGATCCGGTGAAAAGACACATCTTTGTCTTACACCCCTTCCAATCTTTGTATAACTGCTGAATTCGTTACATGTCCGTATGCAGGAAATTTGCTGTCAGTAGAGATTCTTAATTACTCTTAGGTCTTATGTCTAGGCTGCCAAGCATCTCCATCAATTCTTTGTCGCGTATTTTGTAAAATCCCTTTTCATAATCAATAAAACATAGGTACAGGTCCTTCTTCATTCATATTGCTCTTTCAGAATCATAAATATGGCGTTCCTTATTCCAGTGTCTTTGACGAAACCGCACTGTTCTTGCCCTATTTCTGGCCTAATTCTGCTTCTCGCTCATCAGGATTCGGACAATCAGTTTTGTTATAGGGCTCATTAAACTGATGGTTCTGTGGAGTTCTCTGGAGTTCCCACTCGTTTGCTCGTGGATATTTAGGCAGTGCTATGAAGATCCACTTGCTGAGGTCACCTGGTATTACAACAGTATTATAAATTCCATTTATTATTTCTGTAATTTTCTCTATGCCAAATTCTTACAGGGCTATCAGCAGTTCTATAACTATGCCGTCTGGTCCAGCTGCTTTGTTTCTATTCATTTTGACTTTTGCAGATTCCACTTCAGACTTGAATATTTCCGGTCCGTCCACATCTTTGTGTAATATCGGTTCCTCTCTCTTGTCGTGGAAAAGACCTTTTATATATTCTTACCATCGATGGAGTATTTTCTCTTTCTCCAAAATGATTGTTCCACCCTTAGATTTTATACATCCTACTGAAGAGCAGTTTTCTTGTCATGTCAGTTCTTTTATTTCTTTATGCATGTCTGCTTTATTATTCCTGCTCAATCTCTCTACTTCTGCACATTTGTCATTGAGCCATTCCTCTTAACCTGTCTGCCTTTTCTCCTTATTACCTTGTGTAGTTCCCTGTACTCCATTCCATGATTTGATATCATTTTCTGTCTCCTTTGTATGATGTCGAGAACCTCTTCAGTCATCCACTCGTTTCTTCTTCTGCGCCTGATTTCCTTTGGAGCAATGCTGTTAGCTGATGTTAATACAGCTTCCTTGAGTTAGTCCCATTTCGATTGTACTTTTCCAATCTTTTCTTCATATTTATTTTCACATCGTTAGTGTATTTTTTCTGTAGGTTGAGGTCATTCACGAGCGTGTTGCATTTCAGTTATGGTGCTGCACTAGACCTCTTCAATCTCCGGAGTTTCCCTCTAGTTTGCAGATGACTGGGACTTGGTCGCTTGGATAGGCTTTGCTTTGAACTACTGCGTTTCTGAATTTCTTGTTTATGTTTACGTAGTCTATCTGGTTTTTCGTGTCACCTCCTAGGCTTCTCCATGTTCACAGTCGTCGTGCGTGTTCTTAAAACCAGGTGTTAGTTATTACTTGGTCATTTGCTGTGCACCATTAGACCCATTTTTATCCTCGTTCGTTACGGAAGAAGATTAAATTGAGTTGTCTGAAAATTCATTTGACTAGGTAGAACATTAATTTGAGTGGTTGGAAGATTAATTTAGCTGGGTTGAAGATGGATTTGAGTGGATTGAAGATTAATTTGAGTGGTCGGAAGATACATTTGACTGGGGAGAAGATTGAGTTGTTGGAAGATTCATTTGACTGGGTCGAAGATTAATTTGAGTGGTTGAATGATTAATTTAACTGGATAGAAGATAAATTTGAGTGGTCGGAAGATTCATTTGACTTTTTTTTTTTTTTTAATCATTTCACCCCGAGCAAGGCGGAAACGCCACTGATGTGCAGGGGGTTACATAAATGTAAAAATATTAATTAGAAAAGAGTGAGGAGTACAAGCTAGTTAGAAAGGAACAATAGAAAGCTGAGAAAGAAGGTGCGATGACAGATACATAGATGGAGAGAAAGGGAAGGTTATACAGGCAAGGGGAGAGAGCTAGAGGCCAGTGGTTAGTAGATGAGTATTAACTTTCCATTTAAATTTCTGGAGGTTGTAGCCGTCAGGAAAGCAAGAATACGGGAGTGAGTTCCACAGGCGGGAAGTGCGAGAGAGGAAGCTGCAGGAGTAGAATTGTCGTCTGCATTTGGCTAACCTGACTGTGAATGGGTGGGACCCAGTTGCCAGTCTGGTTGCACGGGTAAACACCTGTTGAGGAGGCATCATTGACTTAAGCTCATCCGAGCAAAAGACATGAAAATATTTATAGAAGAGACAGAGGGAGACCACATTTCGACGATCGGAAAGTGGCTGCAGTCGAGTCGCCAGGTCAGTACCTATCACATTACAGACTCTCCTTTGGAGCTTGTCAAGAACACTGATGAGAACGGCAGGGGCACCTGACCATAAATGGCAGCAGTACTCCATGCACGGACGGGTAGTTGACTTGTATATATGCAGGATGGATTCAGGTTGAAAAAACATCCTGGATCGACATAGTGACCCAACCTTCTTAGCAGTAGATTTTGCTATGGATTCAATATAGTACTTGGTAGAAGATTAATGTTGGTCAAAAATTAATTTGATTGAGTAGAAGATTAATCTGAGTTGTCAGAAAATTCATTTGACTGGGTAGAAGATTAATGTGATCGGCCAGAAGATTTATTTGACAAGGTAGAAGATTAATTTTCGTAGTCAGAAGATTAATTTTAGTGGGTGAAATATTAATCCGAAATTCAAAAACCTTTCCTGTGTGTATCAGATTTCCCAAGCCCTCTTTCTTAATTAGTACTATAGATACTGTCTCTTCCAGATTTTATGCGTAAATTTCTTTTTTTGTTTCCATTTTCATGGAAACATTGTCTTAGGTTGAAGGTATCCGCATTATCGTTTTCTTGAGGTGCTGAATAGAATGAGATCACATAATTAATCATTACGATTTTCTTCGTTTTGTTAGATACTAATTTTCATAAGACTCTTTATAAAAACGGAAATACTTTTGAAACATTATAATATATAATCAAGAGTCTCGTTCTGAATGTCGGAGGAACAAGGCAAATAGTTGAAGGCGAAGTTGTATCGAACTTAAATTTGATCCATTTAACATGAACGTGATAGAGAACAATAAAAATACTTCTACGAAAAATTGTTGTCTTTTTGATTACTGATGATATTAACATTATAGAGAAATTTAAACATGAATATTATAAACAAAAATTAGAGAATTAAAGAAATTATAGTATTTTGAGCTTCGGTTTGTATCAATGCTGAAATTGTTTTGATTTTTTTAATAACGTATTCAAACGAAATAAGTTTAAAACTTTCAATAAACCATATTGATAAGCTGTTCAGTATGAAAGAACAAATGGCTAAATTATCGATGCTTTATATTTTTTATGTCGCGAAGCGCGTTGTTTGTTTTTTTATTTTCTAGACTGTACTGTATCGTAGGATCACTTGGTCATTGTTTTAAAAAAAACAAAGCAGAATGAGGCAATTCACTCTCTTAGAAATCTGGAGACAGGATCCTGTAGTAACTGGCATTCGAGCTGCGAGTTCCAACACAGACATTTCGGTGGGTTTAGGTTTCAATCTGAGGACAGTGCGAAAGAGTAAAAAAGAATGTAATATTGATTACGAAGGTACTCGGAATACACACACTGATCGTTCTGAAAAGAAAAAAAAACGAATTCGACGGTGAGAGACTCAGATTAAATGCCTGAAGTAGGCAGTGCTACCTTGGGTCAAGAGTGTGGGAATGGAAGACCCTATGTCTGACAACATGCCACACAAGCTGATGAAACCACTTATGGCTTCCAGAAAATTTATACGGCCACGTCAGCCTTTACATCTGGCCACTTAAATCCACTTGATTATTATGAGTGGGTTGTAGTGGAGCGAGAGACAAACAAAAACCTTAAATAATCAAATATGAACTAATGCTAAGGATTATAGCAGACCTGACCAATTTAAATAAGGAGACGAAAAGAGATGCAGGGGATTCCGCACTAATCTAGAGGCTGTGGTTGAAACCAATGGCGATTTTATGGATTAAATTTACTGTTTAGTAGTTCCAGACATTTTTGTCTCATTTGTAATTATAACTGTCAAAATGAGATTTCAGTATTATTTTTTAAAATTTAGACAATAATTTATCTATCTCACCCTATACATATCTATCTATCTATATCTATATCTATATATATATATATATATATATATATATATATATATATATAATCATTTGCAGACATATCTGTTTCACTGTATCACATCTCATCAGTACGTTTAGACATCCGATTACTTCTAGCCAGGATCGAAACCCGACCGAATTTGCATCAGTTGGCGATTCTACTTCTGATCTATGGGCGCTCGATCTCGTTGCCAACCATAGCTATAGAGTCCAGTCTAACTTGCTATTTAACAATTATATAAGAAGGGGTACAAAAAAGATAGATTCATATCTTTCTTAAAATTCTGACTTCTCTTTCATATCGTAATTTTTTAATTATTGAAAGATATGAGCTTATATAACAAGACATGGTCTGTATAAACATTTTCAACATTTTTTGTTTGACTGGTATTTCATTGCAAACACGAACAATCATCAGCTTCATTAATAAAATTTGACACAGCGTATAGGAATGGTAAATATGTTTGTATCATTTAGACATTGATCCCATTTGTACGACGTTTCGGGAGTTGTACGCGCCCTGTTCTTCAGGTGCTAGGAAGTTCGAACCGAACCCTTTATTACAATAATTTGGGTATATCATTCATTGCGTAGTAATGCAAGTCAGGAGTTATCTCCCTCTAACGCTTTAAGTTAGTTGTTCACTAACTGGTATTGAACTCACAAATCTTTTGGGTGAAGTCACAGAAACCGACATCTATATTCACTGGGCCATGTCCTTAAGGACAAGAACAACTGAATTTTGGGGACTTATAAACATAATGTCCATTAACGCTGAAGATGCTGAGCTTTAGCAGAGTGACGCTATACACGGTCTTATCTTCACGTTTTCTAAAAGTTTTAGTTCACAGTGTCGTGCCAAAAAAAAAAACAAAACAAATCAGGATGCCTCCACTATGCAGCTCGAGATTCTTGACAAAATCCAAAAAAGGGTCAGCAATACAATTTGTCCTGATCAGACATCTCGGGTCTAGTCACAAACGTGATGTAACTTAGACTAAATATCGCCCGGTTCACACTCCACCCACGTCTATTGAACAGGTGAAGAGGCTCATCCCTTGGTTCCTGTTTAGGATGCGGTTTCCGGTTTCTCTTTTGCAATCTTTTCACTCCTTGGTAGCCCCCTGCACATCAGTGGTGTTACCGCGTTACTCGGGGTGATATGATTAAAAAAAAGTTTATTATGAAATAGTTTCATAGTAACGGCTCAGACTGGTGCCTCGAGAACAGGAATTTAAGCGTGCTACCAAATTAAATGTACGTTATAATACAGTGCATATCGAAACGGAACGACAAATCGGAGAGCTGAGATCGAATACCAGTAGAATTCCTTGAAATTCACTTACGCACAGATACCTTGGGAAAGGTATTAATCCGTCTCTTCCTTCCAGTTATAGGATAAATAATAGAACAGACTGGGTTCTTTAGTCTTGGCTTGCAACCAATTTACCACAGAAAGCAAGGTCAACCTACTGCGGGATAATCTTCTACCAAGACATGATCGCCCAAAGAGTACATCACGTATGGCACTTAACTGCCTGACGAGATTGGTAACTAGATCTCACAGTTGATTTATCTAGATGAAACCGTCATTTTTATTCTAACCATTTTTCCTCACCCCGACCCACTGTGGAGTTTACTCCAGATTTCTTGCTTCTATGATAAATACTTAAATTCAACGTCAGTTAAAATCATCTGTCTTCTTGAAGCCTGTTCTTTTGTTGTCATTTTCTCAATCTTTCCATTTTCAATTTTCTCATTTATTTTAATTCTTTCTAACCCCTTGGATAATGTTGAAAAAAATGAAACATCAAAATGTTATTTGATTTTGTTTTACTTTAAAATAAAACTCTATTTTTTTAGTTTTTGTTTTGGAAATGAAGACAATTCTATGTTCGTCTTGTTTACAAGTGAATCGATTTCGGTATGAGTACGTTTTTTGATTACGATGGTGTGGTTAATTTCAGCTTTCATACTTCTACCAAATTTATCGATAAGCAGTCTTACATTGATCTAGATATAGGTTGTTTACGGTCGCATTTTAGAAGCCTAGCATCTTGTCTTGATACCTAATTCAACTGAAAATTATACTTAATTTAAAAGAACGAGATTTTACTATAATTAGATTATTACATTTGTTAGCTAAAATTGAGCAGAAACACTATACCTCAAATCCATTTGCAACAATTAAATCTTTAAATAAAACAATTCACATTCGATAAACCTGTCCATATAATGCATCGCTGTTAATATTTTTGAAACTGATGCTAAGGTCTCTCTCTCTCTCTCTCTCTCTCTCTATATATATATATATATATATATATATATATATATATATATAATACAAATAAACTACAATCCGTAAGTTTAGACTAATCAAAATAAACATACATGTTCGAAAAAATGCCAACAAACAGAACCTAAATCCGTCAAAATCCGACGAGAAATATGTCGTCGGATATTGGGTATGAAAAAAGGAACCAACGGAACAAGAACAAACAGTGAAACATCCGCAGGAAAGAAAAAAAATCCAAGACGGAAACTAAACACCAGAAAAAGTGTTCGATACGAAAGTACGAAAGTAGAGCAAGAACACGACTCGTATATATATATATATATATATATATATATATATATATATATATATATTGATTATTTAATTAATTAGTTTTAGGTCATAATGAAATTAGACTAATACACAGTTTTGTTAAAAAGTATTCAGTACAATTATATTGTAGAATGTAATGAATATTTTTCATTTGTAAACAAGTTATTTGCGACCTAGTTTTCTATCTTATGGTGTCTTCAGACGAGTTGCAATAGCTGGTAGAAACCTAGGTCGTGTAATACAAATTATATATATATATATATATATATATATATATATATATATTCGAGATTGAAACTCGAAATAAAACGAAATTAAATTTGGGAATGATTTGACTTTATATATATATATGTATATATATAGTGTTGAACAAAATAATGTGAACACCTTCAAAATACAGAAAAATGAATTTTAATACGGGGTAGGACCCCCTTTTGCAGTAATAACTGCTTTAGTTCTGCGAGGCATGGACTTGTAAAAATCTCGAATAGTTTCTAAAGGGATTTTTCTCTATTCTTCTGTCAAAAGTGACTCCGGTTCCTTTCCGATGTCGGTGGTGGATAACGACTTCTGAATTTGTTTTCTATATGCTCCACAAATGCTCAATAATATTCAGATCTAGAGACTGTGGTGGCCAGAAAAAGTGCCCTACTTCATAAGAATCTTTTTCGTACCCTTCACAGACGACTTTAGCTGTATACATTGGGTATTATCATTCTGGAATACGGCAGTTACTTCCGGGAACAATTCCAAGATCATGTGATGCACCTGATCAGATAAAATACCTAAATAGTTCTGATTATTGATTCTGCCTTAGAGGGAAACTATTGGGCCGATGGATTTCCATGATATTGCCCCTGCCCCCAACATTATCACAGATCTTCCTCCATGTTTCACAGCAGGAAGAAGGCTGTCTGCTTCATGTGTTTCTTTAGGCTGCCTCCAGACGTAAACTTGGCCGGTGGTCGGAAATAAAGTGAATGATGATACATCAGAGAATCTCACATTTTTCCATTGCTCCATAGATCAGTGCTGATGTTTTTACACCACTCTAAACGCTTTGCAACATTTGTTGCTGAGTGCAAAAATGTTTTCTAATAGCAACCCTCCCATGAAAATTTGATTTGTGAAGCTCCCATTGGACGGTTTTTGAAGAAACTGGATGATCGAGATGGTCATTAATTTCGGCAGTCACTTTAAGGTCTGTTGTTTTGCGGTCATTCCTGACAATTCGCCTCAGAGTCCGAATCCTTGATTTTCTTCCGGACTTGTACTTCGACGATGATGTTTGCCATGTTTTACATATGCAGTCATTACGTTAGAGCCTGTAGCTCTTGAAACGTCTAGGATTCGGGCTGTTTCAGTCACACTTGCGCCTGCTATACGGGCGCAAACAATTTAACCTCTTTGGAAATCTGATAGGTCTGACATGTCGACGAATTTCAGTAGTTTCTGATGATTATACTGAAAAAAATATAATTAGAACTATAAACAAGCAGCAATAGGAATATATTAAAAAAATAGAAATCTAATAGTTTTTGACGGTGTTACAAACAATTGAAAATCGGGTTGCTATTTTGAAGGTGTTCACGTTACTTTGTCCGACTGCTGTATATGCAAGTTTCGTTGAAAATGACAGACAAGTTATTATCATTAAATTTTTATGTAATTTTCATGTTTTCATATGATTCTTTTCTTTTCAGAATTCAAACAAAACATTTAGACAATTCCTACATAATTTGAGTTTTAGTCTATCGTTTTCAACGAAACATGCGTAAAAGAGAGACTGCTGCTAGATACAAAACTTTAAAATTACAGGAATTGTCAACCAACAAAGAAAGGAACACTGCAACATTCAAGATAAACCTTGTTTTGCGACAAATATCGAGAGCAAAAAGCGCAATACAAAATTTAAGTAAGGAGATCCAAATACACAACGTGAAACTGTGCTTATATTCAGTTACACGTAAAAGAAAATACACCCTTAATAATAGCTAAAAGTATAACCAAAAGCGCTGGGAAGAAAACGTTTGAACAATTTCTATAAAATTTCTATAAATTTGTATTTAAAAGTAAACAGGGATTCATGGTTTTATTTCATATTTTAATATAAACAAAGATTAAGGATTAATTTCAAAATAATTTTTATTAAAATTATGTAATTGAGTGACAGGTTATAGGGGGTTGTCAGGAAGTCTGTAAAAGAAGGATGAGAATACTGATGAGAGTGGAGTGGACGGAGAAAGCTGCATGAGAGAGAGAGAGAGAGAGAGAGAGAGAGAGGATGCAGGTTAGAAAGATAGGAGATGATTATTGATCTTGTATTTAAATTCTTGGAGATTGTAGCTGTCGGGGAAGCAAGTAAACGGAAAGGAATTCCACAGGCGGGAAGTGCGAAAAAAGAAGCCGATGGCGTAGAATTTGCTTTCACATTTTATTGGTTTCGCAGTAAAAGAGTGAGACCTAGTTGCTAATCTTGTGGCTCGAGTAAATTCATATACAGGGGGCACCAGGGAGCTAAGTTCATTTGAGCAGAGCAGTGAAAGTACTTGTAGAATAGACACAGGGAGCCACATTGCGCCGGTGAGAAAGTGATTGTATCCGAGCTGCCAACACGGGATCGATCACATTAGAGATTAACCATTGGATTTTGTTAAGGACCACTATGTGAATAGCAGGGGCACTCGACCAGATATGGCAGTGGTATTCAATGCACGGACGGATGTTTAGGACCGTTTCAGACGGGAAAATCTTCCTGGCCCTACACAGAGAGGCGACCTTCTTAGCAGCAGATTTAGCTATGAAGCAGCAGATAAGCTTGCACATTAAGCTTTTCTCTTGCTAATAAACATACTTATTTGAGGTGATAATTTCTCCTTTTCATTCGTTTTCTACTACTTTATGCAGGAGGTCATGTAGCTTAGTTTTCGTGCCCGAAATTAAAATTACAGAAAAAAATAACGAGTCATCGTTGGCTCCGATTATTCTATTCTGTCAGTTACTAAACTTTACAACCATTTATGAAAGTTCTTGCCGAATGTTTGCTCTTTAACAGTACATTATTTTATTTTTATGCAATAATCATTTCATCGAGTATTGACTAATATATATATATATATATATCCTCTCTATTATAATAAAGACTGCTATATATATATATATATATATATATATATATATATATATTTAATCATTTCACCCCGAGCAAGGCGGAAACGCCACTGATCTGCAGCGGGTTACATAAATGCAACAAGATTAATTAGAAGAGAGTGAGGAGTACAAACTAGTTAAAAAGGAACAATAGAAAGCTGAGAATGCAGGTGCGATGACAGATACATAGGTGGAGAGAAAGGGAAGGGTATACAGGGGAGGGGAGAGAGCCAGGACCAAGTGGTTAGTAGATGAGTATTGAGCATTTAAATTTCTGGAGGTTGTAGCCGTCAGGAAAGCAAGAATACGGGAGTGAGTTCCACAGGCGGGAAATGCGAGAGAGGAAGCTGCAGGAGTAGAATTGTCGTCTGCATTTGGCTAACCTGACTGTGAATGGGTGGGACCCAGTTGCCAGTCTGGTTGCACGAGTAAACACCTGTTGAGGAGGCATCAGTAACTTAAGCTCATCCGAGCAGAAGCCATGAAAATATTTATAGAACAGACCAAGGGAGACCACATTTCGACGATGGGGAAATGGCTGCAGTCGAGTCGCCAGAGTAGTACCTATCACATTACAGACTCTCCTTTGGAGCTTGTCAAGAACACTAATGAGAACGGCAGGGGCACCTGACCATAAATGGCAGCAGTACTCCATGCACGGATCCATATATATATATATATATATATATATATATATATATATATACATATATATATAAAACAAAAATAAGGTTGTTTCCAATGAGCGATATTCATTTAGAAAAAAGTGCGAGAAGCTGTGAATGTTTTGTTTAAAGTGTAGATATATTGTTGTTATTATTATCAATATTACTTTTTTGTATTATATATTGATTGTGCATAATGGGTATTTGTGTCACTACACGTGTTTCGAGTCTAAAGTTGAGTCTCTTCAAGCAAATAAACTTGTAACTTTACGCTTGTAGATCTTTTGCTTTTTTGCTGGCCACGTTACCGCGTATAAATATGTAAATCAAGTGGAGAGCAGGTCCGAAAATTCATATGCGTGCGTGCGTGTTATATTCGTTGGTTATAAAGGTTTTTTCACTGATTGCGAAAGTTGATATAATAATAGCAACAATAAATATATGCTTTAAACAAAACGTTCACGGCTTCTTGCACTTTTTCTTATATATATATATATATATATATATATATATATATATATATATATATATATTAAATTTAGTGCACCGAGGTAACCGATAATTTTCTAAACATATATTGTCTATTCGGTGACTGTTCTCATCACATAGCAATGATTTATATCAACACGAAGTAATCTCATCTTTCATGACGGATGATTGACTTTTTTATTTGTCAATTTTTCTTTGGGATGGTTTCGATTCCTGATGTTATTAAAACCTCTCTTTATATGGTGATTTCCCAAGCCTAGCTTAGATGTGGCATAAGTCCTAAAGTATGGAGTCCCATTCTTAAGTCCTTATGCCACTCACTCAGACAGTCTAGTGCCATATGTAATATATGATTGGGTGATCATATCTCAAAAGCGGCATAACTGACTGGGCAGAACATTTTCTCGATGTAGGTTGCCATTACTTTCTGCGGTAGACGGGTTCCAGCCAAGGCTGTAGAACATAATCTGTCCTGTTATTTAACCCATAACTAGAAGGAAAATAGTATTTGCGCGTAAGTGAATGCAGAGAATTCAACTGGAATTCGTACACGACTTCCCGACTTCTAATTCCGAGCCGATATCCACTGCACCACAACGGACATCCACTACTTAAACGTAACTGATTGAACTCAGTATTTAATCGTAATTGTTTTAGCGGAACAAGCTTTCTAAACATTACACCACGTCGAAATGACTAAGCTTCTCTTTATGTGTCACACTACGAGTTTCCACTTTATTTTTTTGTCCTTCGTATCTGCTTTTCACACCGTCCATATTTCTCCTCAATGTTCGAGTCATTCGAACTGATTGTGTCCTTTTTAGCAGCCTTAAATCTTCTTAGTTTCTCTCTAACATATCGCTAGAAATTGGTTATTTCCGCAGTAATCACTTGGATATGATTTTCTGTCTAAAGCGGCATGACTGAATCTCTTATTGATATTTATATCGCCAATTTAGTTTTTCGTTTTTGCCAGTGGTTTTCTCCATGTCAAAATATGTCTTGGATGTTCACTACTACATACTACCTGGTCATTCGCCTTATACGATAGAACCCATTTTTCTCTGCGTTCATTCCGAGTTCTGGGTTCGAATTTGTCAAATATTTGTCATCCCTCACCATCATCATCCCTCTATTTTCCTGTTGTTTTTAACCTGGAATACAAATACTGCCAGAAAGGTAGGAACAAGCAGTAGCTAGCGATAGGCAATATTTTCAGTGACGTGTTTCCTACTAACTATTCGAAATAAAACAATACTATTCATGAAAAATCAACAATAACTTATTCAAGGTCCCATTATATATATATATATATAATCGTATCGCCCCATGCAAGGTATTATACAGCCATTGTTGTGCAGGGATTTACATAGGAGGAAAGTTATGACAAGGAGTGACAATACAATGGGTGCCAGGAAGCGAGTAGGAGAGGGATGAGAATACTTCAGAAATGAGATGAGAGCATGAGAGAGAGGATGAAAGTTAGTGAGATAGAAGATGAATATTGACCTTACATTTAAATTCGCGGAGATTGTAGCAGTCTGAAAAACTAAGTAAATGGAATGGAATATAAATATTATATATATATATATATATATATATATATATATATAGTCATCCGAAAACAGTTCTGTATCACTGTATCACAGCTCATCAATACGGTTAGACAGCCGATTGTTTTTAATCCAGGAGTGAAACCCGACCAAACTGGTGTCAGTCGGCGATTCTACCTCTGAGCTATAGGCGCTCGGCAGAAGAAGGCAGACTATTAGTGCATGATGTATCATAGGCCAATAGCTAGAGTCCTCTAGTTCATTACTGAATGAGCGATGCGTATATATATATATATATATATATATATATATATATATATATATATATAATTATATTATATTTGTAATTGTTTTAGCAAGAGAAGCTTACTAAACATTTCACCATGTCAAAATGTCCAAGCTTCTCTTTATGTATCCCACTTTAAATTTATATATCACTGGAAGGTCCTCACTTTCGCAGTCACCACTATTAGTAAAAAAAAAAAAAACAACTATGCTGTAAAAATTGATATGTAGTACAACAGACGGAGAATAATATACCTAATACAACATTTATTAACCGATCCTTGTCAGCAATATTTAAAAAACAGAAGCTTAAAATAAAGGTTGCTAACAATATATATATATATATATATATATATATATATATATGAATCAGGTAATTGGCATACGGAAAACACGATCATGTGTCTTTTCAGACATGACTGACAAGGCAGAATATTTTTCCGCAGTAGGTTGGCATTGCCTACTGCGATAGACTGGTTGCCAACCAAGGTTTCCAGGCTATAAAACTCAATCTCTTCTTGTGTGTCTGTGTGTTTGTGTGTGTGTCTGTCTGTGTGTTTGTGTGTGTGTGTGTGTGTGCAACTTTGCATAACTATCAGTATCATTTGAATTCGTATCTAATTTCTAACAATGCATATCTTGAATTACAATCATCAATATTTGAATACCAGAAATAAATTTTAGTGTTAATTCTTTATTTCGTTCCCTTAGATAAAATCACTGATTGTATATCTCTTCATATATATGAAAAGCTAAACAGGAGTAATGGCCGACTGATGTTCAACGACAAGAAGACCTGGAAACGTATTGATTTATCCATAGCGATAAAGAAAATCCGTCATTATTATGTTATTTTTACGCACCACCAACTGGAACTATGAAGATTTAGATGTCTTCGTTTAATATGCCGTCTCTATGATATCACAGATCACAAAAACAGACAGTATTAAAGGAAAAAATCATATTCACAGCTTACTCATTAATTTGTCTCTCTTCTCAGACATATTGACATTATTAGTGCAGAGAATTTAAACCCGGGTGTGCTCAACAAAAGGTGAAGTAATTTGGAAAGAATAAAAACTAAGTGAAAGTTGCTTAGATACACGTGTTTCAAATGCAGTCATCAATAAATAACACGAGTGATGGTTGATTTGATTTTTTCCTTTACAGTCAGCAATCACTGATTCGGTCTATGAGTCATAAATAAACAAAAGTATATTTGTATGCTTAATAACATACACATTTCTCTTTATTCCTAAGCAAATACATATATTATTTATTAACGGTAGCTGGCTTGGCACAAAAATAAATAAAATGAATAAATGAATAAAAAGAATACATAATAAGCATATTTTGAATACACGGACAAACATATTCAATAGAATAAAATTAGTTTTCTTTACTGAATATGAAAACCCCGTTCATTCAATATGTGGGTGATAATAGTTGTTAATGCTGAGTCGCGTGTCGTCTCTGGCTTTTATTATTCAAAATCTAATAGTACATTATATATAACAATATAGAATTTTCTCTTTCTTCGCTTTATGTTCTGACGGACAGTAGGTGTAGCATCTTTTCTAGGAGAAAACAAATATCAATCGGTTTGTCAAAATATCATTGCCACATGGTGACTTACCTAATAAGGTACGTACATTCACTGAAGCATCTTGGCTTTTTGAATTCTTGAAACCATCTTAGCATCTATGCAACAATTTGCTTTTAAACTAAACATTTACTATTCACCACTGGAAGAATTTTAGACCAAAGCTGTTCAAATAATCTCGATTTAGGAAAATCCAGACCAGGAAATGGCTATTCTGGACCAGACTACGTATTCTGTAATATGTGAAGCTTACTCACTTTTGTTGCATTAATTAAGTTTTTTTTTATCTTTGAGATTGTGTTACTTCATCTGTCAGTTATTCTTTCATATGTGGTACTGGGAAGTGTTTAAACAGAGGGCGGAATGTGAAACACTGAAAGCGGTTTTGGATAGCTAAAGAAGCCTTCAAAAAGCTAAGCAAAGTAATATGAAACAGAAAGATTTTGTTCGAAAGAAACAAAAGAAAACTGAAATGTTATGCAATATCTGTCGTTGTATATGGCAGCGGATGCTGGATTCCACACAGAATAATAAGAGATTAAAAGCAACAGAAAATGGGTTCTACAGAAGAATGCTGAGGATTCCATATACCGAATATTAGATCTACGACAAAATTCTAAAGAAATGGAAACAAAAAACACACTTACACCTAATATCACACAAAGACAAGCGAAGTTTTCGGAGCAAATAACGAAGATATGGCACTTATAAAATTTCATATTCAAGGGATAGACTGAATGCAAGAGACAAAAGTAAAACAACACTTAACTTATTGTTATGGGTAAACACACCTACTCTTCAGATAATGAACTCTCCCTCCTATATTAATAAGTGTTAACAGGAAGTTCTTGGGAAGTTCATAGGATTTCTATAGACTTCTATTGGAGTTCAGTAGAACTACTAAGCAGTTGATATTAGTCGGCAGTTAGCCGAATACTAAGGAGTCAGCTTTCAGTGGAAGATTACGAAGTTCCTAACATTTTGTGTACGTTAAGTCGATTAGCAACCAACATAACACTATTATAACTTCAGTCAGTCAAGTGCCATACGTGATACACGCTTGGGCGATCATGTCTCGAAAGAGGCATGACTGACTGGGCAGAAGATTATCCCGCAGTAGGTTGCCATTGCTTTCTGCGGTAGACTGGCTGCCGACCAAGGCTATAGAACCCAATTTGTCCTGCTATTTAACCCATAACTGGAAGGAAGAGACGGATTAATACCTTTTTCAAGGGTATTTGCGCGTAAGTGAATACAATGGATTCAACTGGAATTTGAACTCGGCTCCCCGGTTTTTCGTTCCGAGTCGATATCCACTGTACCACAACGCACATCATATGCATATCATTATAAATTACAGTGCGAAAATTACTACACAACACTCATCAAGCGAGATTCAGTGAATGGGTGGCTGCATATGGTTAATATAGACAACAAAAAGACAACATTCATTAAGAGCTAATAAAAAAAGAGAATTGCCGAGAGCCATTATTGATGTCAACTCGCAATGACAGAACACCTAAAAGAATAAAAAGTTGTTTCAATCATTTTCTCTAGCCTCATTTTGTTTTCCTTTTTTGAAATGTTTGGACTATAAAACCCAACAGCTAAACAACAAATAGACAAATTTGTATGTATTCGTAATCACATTTATTTTACACGTCATTTGTCCAAAGCTTTTTGCTCTTTCTTGCTCAAGATATCTTTCGAACTTTTTGAAATTGTTTTGTCATCTATTCAATAAATAAATAAATAAATAAAAGAAACTTCAAAAAAATATATTTCTTCTGCTTTTCTTACCTTCTGTAGATCTCGTGAGTGTCATGTTATCCAAACCATTTTTCCTCATTATGCAGTTTAAAAATATTATGTAACTCTTCCTGATTGTTTCCATAGCATTAATATCAAAACAAATCCTATTTTCCCTGAGAACTTCTTCATTCCGAACATGTTAATTTCAAGGTATTCTCAACAATCTACTGTTGAATAAGTGTTCTCTCGTTTCAATCTCTTCTTTTTCTATATGAAGATTGTCTAACGATTACTATCATAAATTACATTTGATATTATAAAAAGTTGTTTGGTTTTTAGGTATTTTAGGGTCAGTTGGGCACTTATGCAAAGAAAGAGCACCGTGACACAGTTCACTCCGCCGGAAATTTGGAAACAGCAAGCCGAACTGCTTGACATTCGCATCGGAAACTTTACTACAAACATTTCATAGTGAATGGGGGTCAATCTAAGAACAGTGAAGAGAATTTGAAAAAAAATTGAATGAGGTTAATGGTGATTACAACGGTACAGCTCAGGAAATTCACTCTAGTAGTTTTGATAAGAAAATAACTTCCGATCTTGTCCATGAGGGCTTCAGCCTAAAGCAAGTCTTTTGAGGTGGTAGTGCTTCATAAGAATGGCTGCAAGAAAACGCTGTGCTTGCCAACAGAACTCTGCGTCTTGCCACACAAGCAGAACTCAGTCAAAGGATGCGACCACATCAGCCCTTACATCTGGTCACCTAACTCCTTACACTGCAACACATTGATCATCATGTGTGGGGTTTAGTTGCATGAGACTCCAACAAATCTCATTGCAACACCAACGATGAACTGAAAGCAAGGATTATGGCAGCATTCAACAACGTAAACAAGAAGAATGTCCATAAGAGACGCAAAAGATTTTGAAGTAGTCTGAAGACGTGGTTGAAACCAACGAACATTTTATTGAAAAAATTTACTCTTCAGTTTTTCCAAATATGTTTATGAAATTTTAATAAAAATATATTTTAAAATGAAATATCAGTGTTATTTTTGCGTAATTTAGACGAAATTTATTCATCGCACACTGTAAATCAAACCTTTTGATCTGTAGAGACATGAGTCCTATTCGCTATTTCAGTTCTTCTTCTTCTTCTTCTTCTTGTGCTGTGTTTTTCCAAGATCTAGGTAATCATGGATTTCTACTTGACTCTATCTTTTGTCGCTCTCTTAAACACTGCTATACCATCCATTTTCTCGTGCTAGTCTTTGTGTCCGTCCTGTGAGTATTACATTCTCCAGGTCCTTCTTCCTCATTACGTGTCCCAAGTAACTGATCCATCTCTTTATGAAGTTAAGTATGATTTTTCTTCTCGTTTACATCCTCTCCAACACCTCATCTTGCTCACGTGCTCAGTCCATGGATTCCACTGCAACTTTCAGTAGAACAACATTTCTGCTGTCTCAAGCCTCGTCTTTATCCTTAATGAGATCGTCCAACATTCACTGCCATACAGAAGGACAGATATCACACAGCAATCCAGCACTCTTTTCCTGCTTTCAGTGGGATTTTACTGCCTCTCAGAACTTTGGCTAGCTTTTGAAATACCTCCTTGGCCATGATAATGCGTGTTTGGATCTCAATGTAACGCTTTCTATACACTGTCGTTCTGACAGTGTATAGAAAGTGTTACATTGAGATCCTTTCCTGGTATTTAAAGTTTTTCTTTTATTTCAGTTTCTCCGACCTGTAAGTACTGTACTTAAATTCATAACATTTCGGTAATGCAAAAAGTTCATCAGAACAATAACCACAAAATATTGGTAGAAAAGGTCAGAGGAAGCAACTTTACTGCAGTCTGTCAGACAGTTAAGTGCCATCATTGACTGGCGGAAGATCTTCCTAAAATAATTTGCGATCATTTATGCGGTACACTGGTTGCTAACCATGGCTATAGAACCCAATCTCTCCTGCTGTTCACTCCATAGCTGGAAGGAGTAGAGATGAATTATATTGCATTATTATGTTAATAAGTAAGGTATCAGTTTATTAATTCATAACGATAGAAAACCTATCCCCCATGTTAGAAGCTTTACTTGTGTTTCCAGCTATTATATTCAGCCAGTTAAATGCCATTTGTAATACACATTTTGGTGATCATGCCTCCAAAGAAACATAACTGACAAGGTAGAAGATTTTCCCGCAGTAAGTTGACATTACTATCTGGTTGCTAACCAAGGCAATAAAACCCAATATGCCTTGTCATTTGACCGATATCTGGAAGGAATACACTTTTTATTAACGATATTTTCGCGTAAATGAATGCAATGAATTCAACTGGAATTCGAACTAGACTCTCCGATTTCTCGTTCTGAGCCGATATCTACTGCACAACAACGCACACCTGGTGGTAAGAAAAAAAGTACATTTTTCGTCTTCCTTTCTTGAAATTGCCTTGCCGACAATTTTCATCAGATATATATTTTTTATTTAGACTATTTTATTCAATTAATACGTTTCCTGTCTCAAGGAAGGCCTCGAACTGCTTTCAAGTGCAAATGGATGAACAGAAGAAATGATTTTCTTGAGTTTGAGTTTTGTTTAACGGCATATCAACAGCTCTGTGGGTCATTTAATACCAAAAAGATGTGGTTTTAAGGTAAAAGTATTCTCAGCAAAACATTTTTAAATACAAAACTAGAAGACATTTTCAGTTTTCTAAAATCAAAAAGAATATAAACAAAAAAGTTTCATTAAAATATGAATAAATCAACCTTTTCACTATAACCGAACATTAAAAAAATACCTTGTTATGGTAATATTTTTAAAAAAATGTATTTTTAGTAATATTTTTTCTTCAAAAATGTATATTTTTTCTATAAAAATCAACTTTTATGTATATATTTCTATAAAAGTCTATTTTTATATTTTCGTAGTGTTTTACTCTAGTTAACTATTTGCCCATAGCTGGGACCCTAACAGGTACTACCACATCGGGTCAGGGTGAACCTGAGAACAACAGCAACTAAGAGGTGGTTCCATGGTCCTCACAATCTTCCAATCAGAGACATTGCTGCCAGATGCAGTTTACCGTTATGCCTAGAACCTGATTTTCTTTGATGGTGACAATTATGTTTTTTGGCCTCCTTCATTAATTACTTGCTATTGCATAGATTCTGGTTATTCGCCATTGCGAGAAAGTTCTACATGTATTAATCTAGGCTTATTCAAATTAAGAAGTGTAAATCGCCACTTGATGTGGAGGCAGGTAGTGGTAAAAATAATCACCCAATAATTCTATTCCTAGGATATGTTTGCGATAGCTTTAAGTACGCTTAAGAACATGATTTAAAAATTTTGTATCGTGAATAGCATCTCATGATCTCAGGCTTATCACAGTCAACGTGGACTTGTCCCTCATTCTAGGTATATTTTCGGTATCCGAACATTTATATTGGCAATAAATCCTGTACATATGAATAATTTGACAATCTATCAATGTTCGAGTAACTGAAGCCGGCTGCTAGGTGCATAAAAATAGAAGACGTTCACCTTCTGTGTGAAGTTAGAAGCCATTGGTTGTTTCTATACGAATTATTTTTTGTAAAATTAGCTATATGTTTCGTATCATTCCGTTGAAGAATTTTTAATTTTGGCTCATCAGTATTGTGTTGTTAGATACATGGATTATTCGAGATATTCCAATGGTAAATATTTTTTCCCTGTAAACATTTTACAGACGATTTCAAATGTTCTGCTATTAAAAGCAAAATGCGTATTGTATATATTTTTAAAAAAATTACAAATTGGCAATTAGTTTTAACCAGGTCATTTCCAAACATAACATTCCGCGTATCATTTAATAGTTTGAATAATTTCCATTCATTTATATGTGATATTAAACTGGACATTAGATCATTTCCTGAAAAGATGTAAAGAAAATATTTATATCAATCAGGATTATTTTACATTTAGAATTAATTCAAATTATGATTTAAATAAAATAGAAAGAAATGATCGATCGGGAAGCTATAAATATAAATGCCTTTTGAAATTCTAGTTGATATATTGATAGATTTAAAATGGATTTTTTAGTCGATCGTGACACATGGAATTAATTCCATTGACGGATTCAGAGTGAGCGGACATGATGATTAAAACTCGGTCAGTCGGCATAGATGCATATATTTACGAGTAGAATAGGAATATTGCATATAGGAAGAGTGAAAGTCAGAAAAGACGAATAAAATATTACAATATCTATGTATCTATGTATCTATCTATCTATCTATCTATCTATCTATCAGTCTTTTCGTATCTATCTATCTATCTATCTATATATATATATATATATATATATATATATATATATATATTTCTCTGCTCACGTGGAGAACATTTCGGCGATTCATGTATCGATCACGATTTTATTGATACCGGGACACAATCGATATTACAGGCAGACAGACATACAGACAGACAGACACACACACACACACACACATACACACACGCACATATATGTAATAGAATGAATGCTGTTCAGACACATAACTGCTATATATATATATATATATATATATTTATTTGTAATTAATTCTTTGAACATTATTTTTAATCGATAATTGTATGTAATTAGATATTTCGTTTTTAAACACACAGTATTATATATTTATTTCTACGAAAACAAAGAAAAATAGTTGAGTGACACACATTTATCGTAAATAATCAGGCCAGTAGAAATAAGTATATAATGCTGTTTGATTAAAAACAGAATATCTAACTAAATACGAGTATCGATCAAAAAAATGTTCAAAGAAATCATTTGAAATTGTCGGTTGTTTATAACCAGTTCCGTTAATCTTCGTTAATGTCCGTAACATGTTTACATGTGTTGACATTCCGATACATTTCAGAACCCATATGGTTATTGCGATGAATCGAAAATTGTTTTATAAGCTCAATTTGACTTCATTTAAAATGATCGTAATTCGTGGTCGAAAGGTGTAAGAAGCTCCAGATCATTTGGTGGCTTTTCCTTTGTGGATAGGGGGCGCAGTTTTGAATCCTGCCGAAGGATACACATTTTCGTAACAAAAATTTATCGTTAATAATCCTGCCCTTAGAAATATAATACTGTTTTATTAAAAGCAGAATATCTACATCGGTACGAGTATCGGTCAAAAATAATGTTCAAACAAATCATTTCAAACTGTCGGTTGTTTATAACCAGTTTCGTTAATTTCCGTATCTTTGTTTGTCTTTATTCATAAATAAATATACATTTTTATTCTTTGTCTTCATTCATTTCACACACACACACACACACACACACACACACACACACACACACACACAGATATATATATATATATATATATATATATATATATTATATGTGTGTGTGTGTATCCGAGTGAATATAGAACGAAGAAAGAATTCTTACAACGTTCAAAACATTAATTTAAAACAGTGCTCGATATATAACATATAGAGCTGTGAATATTTATTATAAATTATATTTTGGAACATGTACATAATTTTTCTATATATATCCACGACAAAGGTACATTTGTTTCGACATTGAAACTTTAATGTCTCTTCAGGCGGTATGTAAAGGAATGGAAAGGCTCTTTTTTTATATATTTGGTCAGTTGTATTTGGGGTGTTGGTGGGGGTTAGTGATAGGGGAATAAGACTCTGGCCGTTGGAATTGATTTAATTCTATCAAATTACCGTGGGTGCGGGTTGATATAATTAAACAAATTCCAACGGTAAGAGATTTATTCCCCTATCACTAACCGTCACCAACACCCCAAATACAACTGACCAAATATATAAAAAAAGAGGCTTTCCATTCCTTTACATACCGCCTGATGAGGCATTGAAGATTCAATGTCGAAACAAATGTACCTTTGTCGTGGATATATATAGAAAAATTATGTACATGTTCGAAAATGTAATTTATAATATATATATATATTAAAAACTACGTATGTAAATATTTCATATTTTTCTTTTCTCTCTCTCACACACACACACACACACACACACACACATATATATATATATATATACATATATATATTTGAGTTGAATATATGAATCGGAATCCAATGAGATAAACAGAATAAATAGGAACAAAGTGTCTTTAATCTAACATGTTTCACGTTTAACAAGCTTCTTCACAGATTTATTATAGATTTATTAAATCTCTGAAGAAGCCTGATAAAAGTGAAACATGTTAGATTAACGTCATTTTTCCTACTTCTTTTTTGCTTATTATATATATATATATATATATATATATATATAGTCAATTACTGATTCTCTCTAACGTGTGGACTGAGTGATTTCCGGAAGTTCGGTCTACCATTATTTGTATTATATATATATATGTGTGTGTGTGTGTGTGTGTGTGTGTGTGGGTGGGTGGGTGGGTGTGTGTGTGATTAACCCTTGTTTCATGCTAAAACCCAAACTTCATGTCATCATTATGGCCTAAATCATGCTTTTAAATCAATGTCCCTTTCTACTTATATACTTATTTATATGCGTACAATCCCCGTTATTGAGCACTTTAACCCATAATGTAGAAATTTTCCCGCCGTAAATTGCCTTTTTTTAAGGTTGACTTGTTGCCAACCAAACCTATAGAACCCAATCTGTCATGCTATTCAACCACTAGCTGGAGAGAGAAGAGATGGATAAATAACTTTCCGGCGGGTATTTTTGCGTAAGTGAATGCAACGCATTCAGATGGAATTCGAACTCAGCTCCTCGAGTTTACATTCATTGCCCCACAACGTACAAGTTCACACGTTATGTCTGCTTTATGCTGAGCATCTTCTGTAGACTTGCATTTATGTTGCTTCAATTCTCTTCTTCATTTGTGAGGATTTTGACCTGCTTTGCCTGCAGTATTTATTGGGCTTTATCATACATGCTTAAATAATTCAATAAATTAAACGATATTCAAATAAGGTATAGGACGAAATTTACAATTTGTCAAATGAGGTTACTGACGCTCATCATTTGTTAAACATTGGTCAAACGTTAGACAAGCGAAGAATTGAAGCTGAATTGTTTTCAGTCAACTATCAGATGCATTCTATTTAAAGTTATATCACCTGAGGCATATAGATTCAGAATATACTTATGCCTTCTGCTTGAATTGCATTTCGCCAAACACCCTCTGGGCAATTTTCATAAAAACAGAAGTCTTTTCAAAGAAGATAGGACTCCATATTATTCGCGAAAGAAGATTCAGAAATAGCGTATACAGAATTATAGTAAGCGGATTTTATGGCAAAAACAGTCTTCTGTCATGAATCATATTGAAAATGTCTGGATAATTTTGGAACTAGAAATGCCAAGAAAAAAAATCTTTAGAAATGATTTTCCACGTGTTTTGAATGCAAACTAATCAATATTAAAAAAATATAAAACAAATTATTAAAAACGAAAAGTCTCATGTTTTCAGAAGAAAGATAGTAAAATATGCTAGTGGCAGTTCTACTAAATTATATTTTTTAATACTAATTTTTCTTAAGATTTTTTTAGATCTTTGAATCTATTATTTTAATAGAAAAGTACATTTACTTTCATCACAAACAAACACATATATACAGGCATGTACATAATTCAAATGTTTGGGCGACCATTTTATTATGTCTGCTGTGCTATGGTGTCTAGCTAATCCATGTTTGTTTTTTTCTTAATTTCAAGTGTCGTCTCAATCGTTTATCCGAAATTTCTTGGTAACAGATTTCCTTAATTTTACTAAGTTAGACATGTTTATTATCAATTATTTTTATTTTGCGGACAAATCTTTTTTGGAGGAAGTGCCTAAAATTTATACCTTGGTACTTTCTCCTTCATGAAAATTATTATAGCCTGGTGTGGCGGGAAAGACCTGTTTATATATATATATATATATATATATATATATATATATATATATATATATATACAATCAAATATATTTGCCTTTCGCCTTTCTACTTATGATTTACTTGAATGTTTCTTCGTAAGATTCATTGATTGAGTGAGTGATTTTCGTTAATGTCACATCAAATCTTTATGGGTCATTTAATGCTGAACTTTTTTGTCAACTTTGAAGTAATAAAAATTATATATATTCATCTGCTTTCAAAACTGAACATATGGTATATATATTTTATATATATCTTTGTTTTTTTATGGACATGGTTTATATGTAATATGTGTAATTTAATTTGTACTTTTCTTGTTTCATTTTGCAATTCAGTTAGATTTCTTTAAGAAATTGTCAGATATTATTTGGATTAATATCATGCATATTACTTCATGTTCGTCATTTGGATAATTTTTTTAGAAGCATATCTACCTCGATGAGGCACTTAATGCCGAAATTTAAATATGTTTTGCGTAATTTTAAGCTTTCAACTATAGATATATTGTACATAATTTTGTATTTCCAGAGCAAAGGGAATTTTTTAGATATATATTTTGTAGATCATAAAATGGATGGCTGGTAATTTTACTACGAAAATGTATTGCTGTTTTTTTTCTTATTTTTTTGTGGGTACTCATTATTTGGATATAGCTGCTACCCCAGATCAGTGTCGACTTGTGAACATTAGCAATTGCTGATTCCAAGCTACTCAAAACTTCTCATCTCCGGATCAGATGGCTTGCTGTGGGATGCAATTTATCGTCATACCCAGGATGAACAGATAATCAAAAAATGATTATGATTTCGATGTAACGAAACTTTTATTGTTGTTCTCTCAGCAACATTTTAAAAAAATATTTTGACAGCTTGAAAAATAAATTAAGCACAAATGTTTTCAATTCCTGGTACGAATAATATTTAACATTAAGATTCAACATCATATTCCAACTTGATTTTTTTTATCAAAAATGTTAATTGCAATAAAAATGTACTCAGCCTTTATTTGTAATTATGCTGTACTATATCTTCTTCTTATACGTGCTGTGTCCCTTTAAGGTATTGGCGATCATGGTTCTCCACAATTTCTTGTTTTTGTAGCTCTTAATAATTCTATCTTTCTTACTTCGAATAAAGCCTACAGCATCCATTTATACCAACACAATAAACGTAAGACGTTATTTAATTAGAAAAGCTTTTAATTGTTTTATGAACATTAAATGTTGAGAAAAATATTGTCTTAGGAAAAGTAAAATTGATAAAAAATTCATTTTTAAATGATTCGTTTCGATTCTTATACACTTTTGATTATATAAATTTATATTTTTTAAATCTTCTAAAATCCAGTTTCAATGTTTTAGTGAGTATTTTTAAGTAAAACTATATTTACTAATCGTACTTCGTAAAGCTTATTAGAATCTGAGTATTTTTATAAAGAATGTTGAACTGATTTTCATGGGTATAAACGTTTGCAGTTTTATAGATACAGTCGACCATCAAAAAAATTATCAGAAAAGAAGATCGATAATTATGGTTAATTTGCGGCCAGTATTCTCTAAAATTAAATAAAACATTATATTTTAGACTGCTTAAAAAGTGGTTGTGTTATATTCTCAATTATTTTGACAGATAAAGACACCGTAAAACAACATGAGATAAAAATCTATGTGTCACTGTGTTGTCACGGACTTCTCAAAAAGTTGACGACGTAGAGAAACAGCTACCACTTTCTTAAAAATGCATTTCAACGATATTTTAAAATTAAAATAAATAATAATTGTTTCAAATCAGATTAATTATTCTTTAAATCGAGCTAATATTCCTCAAATAAACAAATGTTTATTTCTGGAAGATTTTTTTCATAAAGAGATATATATTTTTATAACAGTTTGTTAAACATAGCGTGAAATTCAACCATTTTGGATATTTTAACATGAAAACTCATCCTAATTAGTTTAAATTAGTTTTGAAATACAAGATAATATTTTTTATTGCAATATCAAATTTAATCTATCAACTTCAAATTAAATTTAAACCATTTTAAATATGTCATTTTAAGGCATGCATTTTCGACCCCTTCTAAACAGATATATATCTGCTCTGTAAATTGCATTCGTTTGCATTGAGCTCCTCATTGCATCAGTTTAATATATTAACGGTATTACTAGGATCCTCCTGGATTACTTAACAACCTTATCCTGAATTTTACCAATCTTTACCGGAATTTTACCGCAAGCTCTATATGTATATATATAATCCTTTTTCTCATGCTCTTTTCTCCATCCACTCCACCCTCATCCCATATTGCAAGAAATATTTATTTCTAAAAATTCATTTTAAACCGTAAGTAAGACGAATATGTTGAGATGCCTAAAATCGAATATCCGGAGGAAGTCTTCTATTGCATCTTTAAATATTTGTCATTAACGGTAATCATAATAAAGTAATGATTTGAAATTGCTAACTTTTACCATTTCATTGAAACAGACTTTAAACTCATCTATTTTATTTTCTTTACTTCCTTTTTTCTTATTTGTTTTTCTTTATTTCTTGCTGAAACCAAGTAGATTCCATCTCACCACACAATCAAAATGTAACAGTTCATAATTTAATACATACTGAGAGAAGTGGTTAAAAAGAGTTTTCTCTTTTTAAATTTTCTCATTGAAACCACGTGACATCACTCATATGTCATTTCTGTCGTTTTACACGGTCAAAAAAAACTAATTCATTATTTATTAGCTATGTGCATGGCGTAACGGTCGGGCGAACTAACTAAGGAGCAACGCATATCCGGAGTAGCTATAGTGAAGTGCTTTCAAAGACACGTTACAGACATTCCTACACAGGTATCAACAAACGAAAAGACGGGAGCATTGCCAATACTGGTGAACGTATGGAAAATAATTTTGTAGCTGTATGCAGCAATGCTACTGAAGCCATTTTTATCTTTCGAGGTTTTTTTTTCTGGAAACTTTCAATATAAAAGATAGACAATTATATTTGACGGTGTCCTTTGTTTATTATCTTCTTTCTTGTACCTTTCATACGAACATGGAAGGTTATTTAGATAGAGACAATTTAACAATGTAAAGCAGAAGATTGGACCGAAGGTAAAAATAATGTCATTGTTGAAATTGTAAATGAATGTAAATGCAAAGGAAAAGGAAGATTGCTTTGAGAACTGGACATTAAAATATTTGCTTTTGTTTTAGAAATATTCACTGTGATATGTTTTTTTTTGTTATTTCTTTCATTTTCCTGTGTGAGTTTACTTTACTAGAGCAGACAATTGGGAACTTCAAAAACAAGTAATGTTTTTCCGTCCATTAAAGCGATGATCAAAGAATGTTTGCCAACAGGAAGCGGATACTATTAAACAGTGACGCAAAATATGTTGAAAGAATGACGTATAAAAATAAATAAAAATAACAAGGTGAACATATCCCATTTTATCGAACGTTTATCCTTTGATTTATGTATTTTTTAAAAATTTATTATGATTATGATATTAACTGACATAAAATCAGGGTCACAGAATATAAGAGTTAAGCTGCCGTTATTGCCTCTTCAATGATCTATTGTATGAAAGACTGGTTTTCAGTAATGAAAAATGATATGAATATACATATAGTCGAAAAGAAGCAGATTGTTAGAGGCAGTTTCGTAAAAGGAAAGTTGTGTATGCATTTAAGTACTGAGATGTATTCTACAAGAAAATATCTTACTTTTTAGGGGAGTGAATATGTAACAAATAAATTTACATATTTGACTAGCCTATCTACCTAATGCAACTACAAGGCTTGGATTAACCTATTATATGGGTTCCAGTAACTTTCTAAAGCTGGAAAACATCGAGAATTCATCTTCCTGACCAATCGATCATGATGAAAATCGAACCCGTATCGGAAAGCGAATGTTCTAACCATTAGGGGCAACATTTCCATTAAGACTAAACTGATTTCTATAAAATATAAACACAAATTATGCAGATAGATGATTTGTTCATCAACTTGTTTAGATAATTTTTCACGTCGATAACAGTTTAGTTGTGCCGACCATAAAACTGAAAAACCACCATTAATGTTGAATTGTCGAGTGCATCGGTGAAATGCGAGAGATTTTCCATAGCTAAGAGCCATTCTTCCTGGTCCGATCGAAACTTTGCAACACGTCATTGTACAAATAGGAAGGGCTCATCAAAAGTTCAATGAATATGAACGAATAAATATCTCATGTCATCCATAATATCACACGAATTTCCAGTCCATCGCTAAATATTTAACACATATCATGAAATCACTCTGCCACAAAATAAGCAACCATGACTGAGGGTGGCTTCATAGCGTGAATATTGAATACACAATGAAGAATTTGTGACTGATGTTGAGAATTCTGTTTCAAGCTTTCTTCCAATTTTGTTTTCTGAGAGAAAATTGCAACAATATTGTACCTTATCCTGAGTCAATATAAGTTTGTTTATAATGTATCCGTTTATCTTTCGCTATCTTTCTCCCTCTCTCTATCTACACACACACACACACACACACACACACACACACACACACATATATATATATATATATATATATATATATATATATTGAGCACTCTGGAAGTGTGGGAGACTTTGTAAACAGTAGCTACTCCGGCATATACGCATCGCTCATTCAATAATGAATTAGATCACTCTAGCTATTGGGCGTGTTTATACGCGCTAAAAAGCCTGCTTTCTTCTACCGGACGCTCGATTCGGTCGGGTTTCAATCCTGGGTTAGGAAGCGATCGGAGTCTAAACCGTACTGATGACCTGTGATACAGCGAAACAGATATGTCTGCGTATGACTATATATATATATATATATATATATATATATATATATATATATATAATATGTAATGATGTTAAATCCGTAAACGATAGGATAATATAAATAGATAATTTTAATATAAAATTGTGTATACATTTAGTTACTGATATGTATCCTTATTTTCAAGGGAGAGAATATTTACAATGCGGAGAGCTCATTGGGTTCTATCCAAAGCAATATGATATACATAAATGAAAAACCCATCCAAGTCGGTTATAAACTTTAACTTATTTCGACGTGTAAGTTTTTAGTACACATCTCATCAATCCGTAAATTACAAATTGTTTAATTTTATTAGAACATAAAAAAACAGAAAATCAAGTGGCATGACCTAGAATGTTTTTATATCTGGGTTTTATAACGTTGTAGAAACAAAGAAAGGAGTACTGAATTGTTATGTGTTGTCAGTTCTTGAATATGGCAGTGAATGCTGGACAATATCATAAAAAATGATGGAAAAACTAGAAGCAAATGAAATGTGGTTCTAGAGAAGGATGCTGCAAATATCATAGATCAAGCATGTGAGCAATGATGAGGTCCTAGAAATGATGGAAATAAAAAGGTAATTAATACAGAGGATCAAGAAGAGAGAGCTGAAGTTTCTGGGACATGCAATGAGGAAGGAAAGCTTGGAGAACCAAATACAAACAGGCCAGATAGAGGGTAAAAGAGGCAGAGGAAAGCAACGGATAACATATTTGAAGGACCTAACCAAGTGGATGATGGAACGAGAGTCGCATGGACTAACAGGAGAAGGCGGGCTAAGAGCTATCAAAGATAGGGAGACGTGAAAAGCCATGATCGCCGATGTCCTGAAGGGACAGGACACATAGAATAAGTCATAGGTGGTGGATGTGAAACTATTAACTTTTCAGCGGTCATTTAGCAAGTGGTACAACATGTCAAAGGCAGAATCAAGATACATACTCACACACACACACACACACACACACACACACACACACACACACACATATATATATATATATATATATATATATATATCTGTAAATTCATATAAAATTAAGTGGGGAAATATCCATTTTAAATATGTCATTTTAAGTCATGCATTTTCGACCCCTTCTAAACAGAGATATATCTGCTCTGTAAATTGAATTCGTTTGCATTGAGCTCTTCATTGGATTAGTTTAATATTTTAACGGTATTACAAGGATCCTCTTGGATTACTTAACAACCTTATCCCGAAATTTACCAATCTTTACGGGAATTTTACCGCCGCCCTATATGTATATATATAATCCTTTTTCTCATGCTCTTTTCTCCATCCACTCCACCCTCATCACATCAGTATTCTAGTCCTTCTCTCACCACTTTCCTGACACTTCCTATAACCTGTCAATTTTTCCTCCTATGTAATACATTGTGCACAAGTGGCAACGAGGCTGCCTTGCTTGGGGTGAAATCATTATATATATATATATATATATGCACATGTGTTTTGAAGTTAAATATTTAACATTTCTGTTGTGAATTGTACCGCTAAGGTTTTTTTCTTGATAAAGGACGGCATCGATGCTTTCATTTCTTCTCGCAAATAACAGGTGAAATAAAAATTTTACTCTTAGGTTTACACCTGCCTGTTCAGTAGCTATAGACCACAGGTATTATTTCTCTGACTCTACTTTCCTTTATACATGTTTTTTTTTATATATATAAAATTTAAAACTTTTTTTTCTTTCCATCTGGCACCTTAGGTTCGTTTTCGTTTATACATTTTATGTTTTTCACTCTTTCAATTTTACAAAGTTCACACACACACAGGCACGCACGCACACGCACACACACAAGAATATATATATATATATGTGTGTGTGTGTGTGTGTGTGTGTGTGTGTGTGTGTGTGTCTGTTTTACTGAAAATGAGAGATAAGGTATTATCATTAATATTTTTACGTCATTTTTTTAATGTGTTCGTATTATTCTTTCTTTTCAGACTCAAATTATATAAAACTTGTCCAAAGCTTCTGTACTTTTGAGCGCTTTCGCTCTATACTTTAACCATTATCAAGAATTCCTTTTGTTTTACATATAAATATACAAATGTAAAATATATTATATAGAGTCTTGTGTATGTTAAGTTCCGAACACAGTGAGCACTGAAAAGTACAAAAGCTTTGGATAATTCTTATATAATTTTAGTTCAGAAAAGAAAAACAAATCACAGAAACATGAAAAATTATATAAAAAACTTGTCTGTCCTATCTAACCTGTATAAAAGAGAGATTGTTGCCCAAATACACAATATGTGTGTGTGTGATAACGATATATATATTCTAACATATCAATAGAAATATTGTGTAAAAATGTATGATAAATTAAAAACAGTCTTTCGAGTGACATAATCAACTATATTATATATATTTATTAAAGAAATGCCAAAAGATTCAGCAGCGGTCATTTGCAGCAACATGAATTTTCTTCGATAAAGAACTGAACGTTTTACACGAAAGCTTTTTCCACTTTCTCATATAAATTTAGTTATATATATATATAAATTTAGTTATATATTTATATATATATAACTAAATTTATATATATATATATATATATATATATATATAAATTTAGTTATACATATAAATTTAGTGATATATATATATATATATATATATATATATATATATATATATATATACACGAGGGAAACTTAAGTTGGCCGACGTGCTTCATTTTTGGGGACTTTATCAAAGAATATCAAAAGATTTTTGGAGAAGAGGATAATTAAAAATTTAATCAATGTAATCTTTTTTCACCCAATGTCAGCAAAGGATTTTAGCCCAAGGAGGTACAATGAGTTATTTTTCTGAAAGTTAGCAACATTTATGGTAATGGAAGGCAGAGAGTGGTCTCTCAGACGATTAATAAAGAGTAGTTTTGTTTTAGAAGCGTTAGTATTAGCAAGCCATTACTTACTCTACTTAACAACAGATTGTAGTCGTATTGTAGATGAGCTGCCAATCTGAATCATCCAGATTTGATATTAGGGCAAAATTAATTAGTTGTATCATCAACATAGATACTGAGATGAAAGAAGCTGACACCTGATAATTCACTGATGTAGATTAAGAAAAAGCTAGTTTACTCTGCCGCGGATTCTAGAGGATTGCGACGTGGGAAACATTTACATTGAAGCAAAAAGATCTGGAGGAGAGGTCGTTCAAGGCAACTTCAATTCGTTATAAAGGTCATTTCCCCCAGGCTATTCCGCTTTTTATTCAGTTGAGAAAACTATCAAATCTGTGTCAGGATGTGGGTAAGATAAAGATAAATATATTGAGAGAGAACTGGACATAGAAAGAAGTATGAGAGAGAAGGATGCAACTTAGTAAGATAGGAGATGACTATTGACTTTACGCTTAAACTCATGGAGAATGTAGCTGTCAGGGATGCAAGTAAACTGAACAGAATTACAGAAGTGGGAAGTACAAGAAAAGAAGCTATTGGATTAGAGTTTATGTTTACATTTTTTGTTTTCATAGCAAAAGGGTAGACTTAGCTGCTAATCTTGTGGCTAAGCACATCGGAGCAGAAACCGTGTAAGTAAAAGTACTTTCACGGCTTCTGCTGCGATGTGCTTAGCTCTCTGGTCCCCCGTAAGCATGAAGCTACATTCAGCCGGTGAGAAAGTGACTGTATCTGAGAGGCCAGGACGAGTTCGATCACAATTCAGATTCTTTGTTGGATTTTGTTAAGGATACCTACGTGGATAGCAGGGGAACCCGCCCAGATATGGCAGTAGTATTCAATGCAAGGTCGGATGGTAGATTTATATATGTGCCGGATGGTTTGGACGGGAAAAACATCCTGGCCCTACCCAGAAAACGGACCTTCTTAGCAGAAGCTTTATGTGTGTATTTAGAGAGTTAATTTTCTTTAGGACATGTCAGATTAATTAAACTCTAAACATTGTGTCTGCTTATTTTTTATCAATCACGGATAATCTTTTCATACTCACGGATAAACTTTCGCGTATTATAATTGAAAGATGTCAGAAATGAGCTGTACGTTGACATTTCTTAATGTATCCATGTAAATTCAATTTCAATTTTATTAAAACTAAGCAAACACACTGTTTGAAATTTTTTTAATCTGTCACACACACACACACACACACACACACACACACACACACACACACACACACACACACACATATATATATATTTTAAAAGATTTTAGAATATTACAATGGGCAATACATATTTCGTCGCGTCCTGATGTTACTATCGCGGCTCGTCAGACCCAAATGGTACAACAGTTTATTCTCAAAATATCCCCACCCCAAAATATTCCTTTTCAATTTTACATAGACGCTCACATGTCCATACTAGAATAAACATTTGTAACGATTATTTACGAAAATTTCTACCTCGATTGATTAATATAAAAAAGGAAAAATGAGAAAAAGAAAAAAAGAGAAAAAAGCAAAAGTGGAAACAGAAAAAACTGAATGAAAAGCAAGAAGAGAAAAAAAAGGACAAAGAGGTACAATAAAAGGAAATACAGTATCGCGAGAAATAAATGTTGACCCCATTACTCGTAATAGCAGCCAGCGTTTCAAACCACTTAACTGTTTTCTTAGAAAAACATGGAAAAATATAACTATAAAATTTAATTCAAAATATACTGGGATATATTTACGGTACAAAATATTGTACATCGTAATTTTAATACAATTTGAATAAAAAACTATTCTTATTATTATTTTAAAAATTAATCCTAATTTAAAAATATTATTAAAATAATTAAAAATACTAAGTTAATATAGAAATAGGAAAAATTTGATAAACCTAACAGAAGGGAGAAATACACAAAAAGAAGAAAGAAAAAAGAAGAAATCGCGTTTGAACGGATTTTAGAATAATTAAAAATATTAAAAAAATACTAGATCGAAACAGACGTATATGATTAATTCTTAGAAACGGGAAAATGAATTTTTTCCTTTAAATTAAAATATACCGACTATAGAGAATATTTATGGTGAAAAATAAATCATATATCCTAACATAAATTACGTTATAACAACTAGTAGTAATTTATTCTAACTCTGGTTAAAATAATAACTCCCAATAAGAAAATAAAATTTATTAAATTGCAATCTTAAAAATTATCTAAAATACTAGCAATAATAGATAATAATAATGAAAAATAATAATAATAATAATAAAAATAATAATAATAACAAATAAAATAATAAAGAGATAACAAATACATGTATACATACATATATACACATACACACACACACATATATATATGTGTGTATTTACACACATGCATTTATATATCCATGTATGTATCAAACAAAATTTCTCTCAGACGTTATGATAATCATATCAAAAATAAAAATAATAAATATAATAAAATTCATTCTATCACAAAAGAAGACAAAGGAAATTACAAAAATACCTATAAATATAATAATTATAAAAAAATATAAAAATATAACAAGCTTTTGCTGTAAACGTATATTAACCTGACGTGGAAAATTAAGCTGTAATATGATATTACCATACATGTCAAAATTTAACATTGAAATTTAATTTAAAATATAATGGGATATATTTACGGTACAAAATTAAATTGTGCAACATAATTTCAATTCAATTTGAAAAAATAACTACTCTTACTAGTATCCCAAAATATCCTATTAATTTTTAAAAAAACAGTTAAAATAATTAAATCATTAAAAAATAAAAATGAAACGTTAGAAAGATAAACATAAAAAGAGGGCGGGGAGAAAAATAAAAAGAAAGAGTTAAAAATTAGAACAATGTAGAAAAGAATATAAATTACACTAATTTAAAATAAACTTATTATATCAAATCAACGTCTATTACATTAATATTCATTCTTAGAAACATGACATGGGATTTCCTCTTGAATTAAAATATACCGATTGTATGATATATTGGCGGTGAAAAATAAATCATAAATCATAAATCCTAATATAAATTACAATATAACCACTAGTAGTAATTTATTTAAAATAAAGTTAAAATAAAATATATAATAAATTTAAAATAATATATATATATATATATATATATATATATATATATATATATATATATATCGAGATTTAAAGAACTAACAGGTTTACAATACCGAGTTCTCCGGCATTTACTATTTCAAAACGTGATCAATACAACAGAGAGCGTAGTATAATTAATACTTTAAAATTAATTAAATATGGAAATGTATATGTTATCTAACATTGCCTATTGATGAGAATAAAAACTTTCAATTTCAATACATAAAAATTACCGTGTCGGAATGTAAATTCTTTTTAAATATATATATATGTATATATATATATATATATATATATATATATATATATATATATATATATATAATCATTTCACCCCGAGCAAGGCGGAAACGCCACTGATGTGCAGGGGGCTACATAAATGTAAAAAGATTAATTAGAAAAGAGTGAGGAGTACAAACTAGTTGGAAAGAAACAATAGAAAGCCAATAAAGCAGGTGCGATGACAGATACATCCAGGTGGAGAGAAAGGGAAGGTTATACGGGGTGAGGAGAGAGCTAGAGTCCAGTGATGAGTATTGACTTTGCATTTAAATTTCTTGGATGTTGTAGCCGTCAGGAAAGCAAGAATACGGGAGCGAGTTCCACAGGCGGGAAGTGCGAGAGAAGAAGCTGCAGGAGTAGAATTGTCGTCTGCATTTGGCTAACATGACCGTGAATAGGTGGGACCCTGTTACCAGTCTGGTTGCACGAGTAAACACCTGTTGAGGAGGCATCAGTGACTTAAGTTCGTCTGAGCAGAAGCCATGAAAGTATTTATAGAACAGACAAAGGAAGGCCACATTTCGACGATGGGGAAGTGGCTGCAGTCGAGCCGCCAGGTTAGTACCTATCACATTACAGACTCTCCTTTGGAGCCTGTCAAGAATACTAGGGAGAACCGCAGGGGCACCTGACCATAAATGGCAGCAGTACTCCATGCACGGACGGATGGTTGACTTGTATATATGCAGGATGGATTCAGGTGGAAAAAACATCCTGGATCGACATAGTGACCCAGTCTTCTTAGCAGTAGATTTTGCTGTGGATTCAATATAGTGGTATATAGTGGTATATATATATATATTTATATTCACTATATATATGTATATAATGTGCTGCTATTTTTCTAGTGAATTGCGATAAACATGATGCTCTTTTATATTTGAGAATTTAGCAACGATAATGAAATAATCACAACGAATATTCTAGAAGCTGACTTCTTCAAAAACTTTCTTTTTATATGAACTGACTATTCGGAGCTCATTTTCAGCACCAGATGGAATTGACGACCGTTAGTGTAGACGAGAAATGTTTCCGGGTAAGCAGAGTACCACCTGGTCATGACAAGTAATTCAACCTTAATGAGTGGGAGGGTTTCTCGTAATTGGCTGAAAGCCAACTGGTCTGAACTTCCTTACACATAGCGACAATACACAACAATACATTCCAAACCAGACAAGCAAACAAAAGAAACCTATGTAAGAATAATGGACAATAAATTTCTCTGGAGTAGATAACGAAAACACATACGGTATTTACTTAAAATGTCATGTATTTTCTTCTTTAATTGCAACAGATTTTTTGTTTTTTGTTTTTGTTTTTTTGTTGTTTAACGACATATCAACTTTATGATTTATATAATAATCATCATCATCATTTATCCATCACACCCAGATGGTGCATAGGGCAGCAACTTTTTGTTGCTGTTTCTGTAACAAACTGTTATTTACGGGGCAAGGTTGTTAGCCCTGTACCCAATGGCTAACAACCTTGCACCGTAAATTTTATTTGCCCTGTAAATTTAATTTACGCATAATATTTGCCCCGTAAATTTAATTTACGCATAATATAATTTACGTATTACTTTACGCATTTAATTTACGCATTATATTTGCCCCGTAAATTTAATTTACAAATTATATAATTCAACTTTATGACTTATATAATGCTTAAATTTAATTTTATTGGGATCTTGAGAAATTTATTTCTTTTTAATAAAACCTATTGCTGATAATTTTTTTCCTTTATAAAAATCGCTTGATTATAATTAATATCTTCATAAATTTATTCTTTTATTTTTTCATGTGCGTTGTGGTGCATATCAACTCAGAACGACAAATCCGGGAGCCGAATTTGAATTCCAGTTGAATTCCTTGCATTCTTTTACGCACAAATACCCTTGGGAAAGGTATTAATCAGTCACTTACCTCCAGTTATGGGTTAGATAATAGGACAGATTGGGTTCTATAGTCTTGTCAGGCAACCAGCCTACCGCAGAAAGCAATGGCAACCTACTGCGGGGTAATTTTCTGCGCAGTTCGCCATGTGTCTTTCGAGAAATGATCGCTCAAAGTATGGTACTCAACTGTCTGATGTTGGTTCACTATTTACCCACAGCTTGGATCGTAACATGTTCTATCACGCCGGATCTGAAGCTATAGGTTAAAGTTTAATGTTTATTTGATTCGGCCTTGTGTCATACTTAATCAAACTCCCTACAGCTTAGAAGTTTTTTTTGCAGAGTTATCATCAGATTTATCATCGGAAGGTCGGTATCAGAAGGTTGGAATGTGTGGATGAGTGTGTGGAATAGTGTAAGAATAGAAATATAGATTGAGCATGTTAAAATAGAAATTTATTAACAGAATAACAAGAATTCGTAGTAGTTAAACATTTAATGAGAATGTTAAGGGTATAAAGACATCGTAAAAATGTTGTTGTAGTAATTCGTTGAAAAGAGTTTATGCTGACGTACGTACGTATGTATGAGCGTTTGGTCGTATAAGTGTCTTTGAAGGGAGAAGAATAAGTAAAAGGAATCAGCACACGAGAAGGAAAGAGAAAGAGAACGAATGTCCGGGTCAACTTGAAGTTTTTTTCGTTGCATTTGAGCTTGTCGTTTCTGGTTTCTATGTGTGTGACTGTCGGACTGACGCTGATCTCAGCCATTTATAGCAATTTAGATTTTTCGCACTGCATCGCTAAATATTTTTGGTTTTGCAAACCGCTTCCATTGGTCAGAAAACCCATTGAACATCTACTTGCGAAATACGATTACGACTTTTTGTTTTAGCACATGATCAGTTTTTTTTTCTATTTGGGATAAACCAGGATTTCACACGTTAATTTGAATTTTTGTAAAAGTGAAGAAGAAGGTTGATTTTAATTTTTAATTTCCTATCCCACAGCCCAGACAGGATCTAGGAACGACAACAATTAGGAAGTGGCCATGCTGCCGGATTTAGTTTATCGCCATAACCAGGACGAGAATTGGCACGTCGATGAATCGTTAAGACGGCGCCGGTTTAACAATGGGATAACAGCCTGAGAGAGGGGATGGTCCAAGCGAGCGGTACCGTGCATTAAAACCACAGGCTGAGTGAAGCCTGTTAACCTAAAACGCATTGGAAGTCGTGAATCATAGACGACCAAAGAGTAAGATCATACAGCTCTTGTTAAAAACTGATCGTGCCAGCTTGTGTTCTATCTCTTAGAATGTACTTGGTTTCTCTCATCAAATTTACGTTATAAAGTCAATGTTTATCATGTAGGTGATAAAAGAAACATGTTTTAACTTCACTAAATGGGAGCATACTCATTCATTAAGATGCTAATCTTTCATGTAACCAAACTAACAGCAGAAGTAAAGAGATGAACTCCACTTATTGTGTAGTAGTGCCTCTTTGGTATTCATGAGTTATCTTCCTCTAACCCTGTAAGTTACATGTTCACCACTGCTGTAGCCTGGTATTGAACTCACAACTCTTTCGTTCAAGTCACAGGAACTAACCAACGCCTATATCCACTACATAAATATTTCAGTTCGAAATTCCTAGCACCTGAAAAAGGCCGGAAAGTACAACAGCCGAAACGTCGTGAACATGGCAATAAAGATGAGGAAAATAGTCTGAGATATGTAAACTATTTCGAATTATCGTCATTCGACCGGTAAGGAAAAAATTTACAACTTTTCAAATCTAGATTGAACCGTTATTTTACATATCACACACACACACACACACACACACACACACACACACACACACACACACACACACATATACATATATTTGTCAATATTTCTGAGATGATATAGTATTTACACTCTTTACATTATTTGGACTATTGTCCTCACCTTTGTTGCCATTTGCACGACATTTTGGTTGATGTACGCTCCGACCCTTCTCAGGTGCTAGGAATTTCGAACTGAACCCTTTATTAAGATTACTGTAGAAATGTATATGTTCACACCTTAAATATCGCTCCCACATCTGGTCCGGTGCTACTTCTTAGCATTCTTTATAAAATCAAAAGAAGAATGTGCAATATTGTTCGTCCTGATCTGGCATTAGCGCATGCGTCATTTTTCTGTCACCGTAACGTAGCTTATCTATAACATTTTTATAAATACATTCGTTGTAATTATTTGGATGAACTATTGTACTGAAAATTTATGAACTGTCTACTGTTATGATTACACCTTTATTCTTCTTTTATGTTTCTTTCTTTTTCTTGTACACCCAGTAACCCCTTGTATCTTAGAGGCTTTATTACCCTGCAGAGCATGGTATGATTTAAAAAGTAAGAAGGACATCTTAAAATAAGATGTCCTTCTTAAAAATGTAAGAATTTTTATCAGAGCAAAAAAATATGATACCGAAATCCGAAGATAATTGGAATAGCAAAACATGCTTTCCAAGTGCAAAACAAATTATTAAGAATCTGGAAATTTTTATTTAAAATCTACAAAAGAATTCCGATTATTTCTGTAATATCGATGTTGCAGTGAATGCTGGACAATTATTTTGTAGATGAAGAAATAGCTAATAGTATCTTAAATGTTCTAGAAAAAAGTACTGAGAAAGCTATAGACTGAATAATTCGGTGCCTAGAATCAGGAAGAGATTGCATATATTTTAGAATATATGTTGACACTCACAGAAGATATTAAAGACAACAGTGACATAGAAAAAAGCGAGTAATCCAACTAAGAAACGTGTATATTTGACGGATGAGCTGAGAGGGGAATATCGAAATACATGTATAACTACTAACTACAAAGTGTGGGAAGATATGGAGATGGACTACGTCCTGAAGGTAGAAGACAGAGTAGAAGACGAATATAACTATTATTATAGAGACAATAAAGCTGGTGTTATCAATATTGAACAAATAATTGGCTTAGTAGACTTTTTTTTCATTTGACATCTGACTAAAAAGGGTTCAGCTAGTTTAAATTAAATGCACAATAGAGTGACAGCTATAAAAAATAAAATAAAATAAAACGGATTGTCCAGAACTTACATTTTTTCTTTTGGGCTTTCAGTCTGTCATAAACTGTCATAAACTTTCCAAATTGAAAGAGTAAGTCACTTTAAAATTATCGTTTGCTTTATTCTCCCATGATTTATTTTTGGTTCAATCTGAGAGTTGTTTGGTTGATTTTGTTTTGAATTCGTTTGTGCACTAAATTCTTCTTCATATGCATTTACATTTCAAAATGTGAAATGCCATGTCTCTACACAGCGCTATTCTTTGATTGTTCAGAGCAATCTGGGACCTGTTTGCTATTCTTTCCTATCCCTGGTCCTTACTCCAGTCACTCGTTCATCTGGCAGTTTACTCACTATTTCATCTGCTTTACGTAACTTCAATAGATTTTTTTAATAATCGAGTTACCCAAGGCAAGATATGACTGCCACTGGTGCAGGGCTTACATAAAACGAGATGAAGTGAAAGCGAAACAGGTCACATGGGTTGTCGCAGAATGGGTAGAAGCAGGATGAGAACACTGGTGTGAAGAAAACTGCGTGAAATAGTGCGGTGTCAGGGAAATAGTGGGAGTCAAAGAGACAAGAGATGGCAATTGACGTTGCATTTAAACTCTTGGAGATTATCAGGGAAGCAATATACAAAAAGGAGTTCAACAGGCGGGAAATGCGAGAAAAGAAGCTATTGGAGTAGAAGTTGCGGTTACATTTCACTGTAAAAGGGTGAGGCCTAGTTGCAAAACTAGTAGCTCGAGTAAATTCGTATGGAGGGGAACTAGTGAGTTAAGCTCGTCGGAGCAGAAGTCATGAAAATATTTGTACAAGAGACAGAGGGGAGCCACATCTCGTCGGTGGAAAATGACCGGAGTCGTGATATCAGGTCGGAACTTAGACTGCATTGCAGATTTTCCTATGTGAGTTAAATTATCTGGGTCTATTTTCCTCATTATGCTTCCCAGAAATTTCAAATTACGTTTCCTTTGGCTCTCATTTCTCTTAAAAGATGAGTTGTTGTTCATATTTTCTGACTTTGGTTGTTGCGTTTACAATGTATCTGAAAAAACCAAACGTATAATGGGGGAATCGTTGTTAATATGTGAATCAAGATGCACATTTTGGTTGGTCGAACTTGTTTTTCTGCTTATCAATCTCTATGAGTTATTTAATGCCAAAGTCTAAAAATTTTTGATGTACTTTTATACTTTCAACTATAGATGATTTGTACATAATTGTATACTTTCAGTATAAATATATCTAGAATATACTGGGAGCGATGAATGAATTTTCGTCTAAATTATGCAAAAATACTTGACATCTCATTTTAAAAGAGAATAAAAAAATCTATAAATATTTCCTGGCAATTGTTCTAGTAATTTTTCCCAGTTGCCAACTTCACTTTACTAATGTAAGCGCAGTACTAGACTAGCAGATAGATGTTATCATTTTATTGTTGAAATTGCTAAATGTAAACATATATTCTAAGAAAACAATTTCTTGGCGTTTGTGGAACTCCTTTCCGGCTTTTCAATCAAATTTGTTGTTAAAAATATTAAATATTATATCAATCGTCATTTTCAGTCTCCGTTAATCCTGATTTTCTATTTTCCTCTCTTATCAAAATGCTTTCTCTCGTTCACAGATTACTTAGTGTTAAAATAACACGCACACACACACACACACACACACACACACACACACACACACACACACACACACACACACACACACATACACATTTCTCACCGACGCGATGTTCTTTCCCTTTGTCTTTTCTACAAATATTTTCATGCGAACTTCTCTGATGAACCTTTTCCCCTTTCACGTAAATTCAAACCTGCTGGCAGCTAGTTCTACCCTTTTATCGTTGAAATAGGTAAATGCAACCGCCACTTCTACTCCAACGCTTTCTTTTATCACATTTTCCGTCTGTAGGAGACACTTCCGTTTACTTGCTTCCCTGATAGCTACAATCTCCTAACATTTAAGTGCACCGTCAGTAGCCATCTTTTTCTTCTTGCAGGATTTATCCTTTGAACTTCGCTTCCACCCAGGCTTTTCATTTACTGTGACACACTGCGCACCAGTGGTGGTCCAGGCAACAAGCATAAAATATGAAATTACACAACGATCCTTATAGATAGAAATGGGATCTTTGCACTCAACTATATATATATACTAGCAGTATAGCTCGGCGTTGCTCGGGTGTAATGAAAGCATTAAAACTAACCCATGGTCCTGGAGCTCAGACTCTTTGGACGTTGGCACGAAAAACTAAAAAGCAATAGTTGTTTCCAGTTAAAGCGAAACAGTAGACTGAAAGAAAAATGAATGGATGTAAGTCACATTTTGATTTCCTTGTATTGATATAACATTTTCTGCACTATTGTAAGGACTACAACTTTGAAACTAACGTTTCTGATGTCTTTGTCTATGAGTGTATCAAATTTGATTAAAATCGGACCATTCCTTCAATAACCCGATTTTTTCGATTATCGATTTTCAATATTTATCAGGGGTACATCGACAAAAATCTTAGCTAAGCACACTTGCAGACGCTTATAGTACAACTGTGTAAATTTTCAAGAAAATCGGTTCAGCCGTTTCGGAGTCTATAGGTAACGGATACACACACAGACAGACACACACACGCAGACAAACTTCCATTTATAAATAAGTTTATATATATATATATATATATATATATATATATATATATATATATATATATTATTATTATTAATTTTATTATTATTATAGCATACTTCAACTTAATAGCTATAAAGTTTCGGTGTTTAATACACCTTCATCAGGTAAAATAATTATTAGGTTCATATAACAATGGATGAAAACGTTATAATTTCTTGTTATTTTAAAAATTGCGTTACATGAGCGTTCAAAAAAAAATTACCGTTACGTGAGCGTTCTTAAAAAAATAAACAAAAATTTTTCAAAATGGTGAGATCAGTTATTACAAATTGCTTGAAGACACCACATGATAAAAACCTAGGTCGCGTAATAAATCGTTTACAAATGAAGAATATTCCAAAGTTTTACAATATAATTGTAGTGAACACATTTAATACAACTGTGTACTGATCTAATTTTACTATGAGAAAAACTAAGTAATTAAACAACCAATCAATCAATCAATAAATCAATCAATCTATCTATATATATATATATAATGAAAGGTAAAACATCAGATTAAATTAAACTAAAAATAAGGAAGGTCATCAAATGAGATAAATAAAGTGGAGAGGGATGTTATTACATTTTCAAATAGTTTTTTTTTTTTGTGTGTGAACTCATACAAAATTTATCGATGTTTTGCCAAAGAAGATTAAAAGTTTAAACATGAAAGAAACAAGATAGTAGCACAGAATATAAAAGCTGATGTTTTCGAAAAAACTAAAACTAAAAATTAAACTTAAAGCATAAGAATAATTGAAAAAATATTTAAAATTTCCCTAAAGGGTTTTGCTGATATAAAAAAAATAAATCGAAGAAAAAGAACTTAAGTGAAGTTTTAGAAACGTAAGTACTAAATAAATGATGACAAAATACGAGTTAAATTTTAAGGCATATAATTAAAAGGGGTAAATTTTATAGATAAGAACAAATAGTGAATATATAGAGATAATATTAGATATAATTGTGAATATGGAAAATTATGTGGTGGAAAAAAACTAGTGATTTCAATACGTTGGTTCAACAAGCTAGACTTGGAAAACCCAATTAGATGGATTTTTTTCTTGTGAACAAAGGAAACATATTTCATGTAACGAATTAGATGTTATAGCTTTTGTTAAGATTTTCCACTTGCATTTATAAGTTTTATGTGCAGGGGTATAATTGCTATATATTTATTATTAAAAGATAGGTTATGCGGATAAAATCGTGTCTTAAAATTATTCTTAGTAGAACAAATATATCGTTTTGAAAATTAGGATTTTAAATAGTAGAGATGGTAGCTTGGTATACTATGAAATTTGTAAGGTATTTATTTTGCAGAAGACATACGTTAGGTTTATGATAATTGCAAGAATTAGTGTTATTATCGTTATTTGTAATAACTTGGTTATGATTAATATCATTATGATGTCATAAGATTTTTTGTGTTTATTTTTATTATCATATCAAGATTATCAGTTTAGCTATAACTAAGTTCCCGTGTATTTTTATTAAAACTTTTTCTTAGGGATTTATTAATTTAAATGTGTTTCTGAACTAGGATAAGGAATTTATTTCCTAACTTGGTAACAACAATCTGGTTAAATGGTGATGTTTACCAAATTATTTTTCTTTTTCAATTATGTTTGATATTATGATTACTTTACTTATTATATTTAATACTATTGCATTTATAGCCGCTGTTTTTAGGGCTGTGTTGAAATAATGACTATGTTTATAGAAAAGGCCTTCAGTTGAGGAATTGTTGTTTTATGTGTTCAACTGAATGTGGAATATGTTTAATAATAGATAGATGGTTATTAGATATATGATTTAAGTAGATAGGGTTAGGATTATGTTTTACATAGGATGTGTAAACATTATTAACTAAATCTTGGGGAACGTCTAGAAAGCCAACATATTTTATGTTATTTCGTTTTATTTTATTTCTTTTTTTTAATCATTTCATCCGAGCAAGACAGAAATGCCTCTGAGGAGCTGGGGGCTACATAACTGTAAAAAGATTAATTAGAAAAGAGCGAGGAGTACAAACTAGTTAGAAAGGAGCAATAGAAAGCTGTGAATGTAGGTGCGATGACAGATACATAGGTGGAGAGAAAGGGAAGGATTACGGGGTTGGGGAGAGAGCTAGAGTCCAGTGGTTAATAGATGAGTATTGACATTGCATTTAAATTTCTGGAGGTTGTAGCCGTAAGGAAAGCAAGAATATGGGAGCGAGTTCCACAGGCGGGAAGTGCGAGAGAAGAAGCTGCGGGAGTAGAATTGTCGTCTGCATTTGGCTAATCTGACTGTGAGTGGGTGGGACCCAGTTGCCAGTCTGGTTGCACGAGTAAACACCTGTTGAGGAGGCATCAGTGACTTAAGTTCGTCTGAGCAGAATCCATGAAAGTATTTATAGAACAGACAAAGGGAGGCCACATTTCGACGATGGTGAAATGGCTGCAGTCGAGCCGCCAGTTCAGTACCTATCACATTACAGACTCTCCTTTGGAGCCTGTCGAGAACACTGAGGAGAACGGCAGGGGCGCCTGATCATAAATGGCAATAGTACTCCATGAACGGACGGATGGTTGACTTGTATATATATTACTTTAAGATTAATGTTCTTCATAATGTTATGTAAGCTTTTACAAATTCTCTCTACTTTAGAGTTCGTGTAAATTATGGACGATTATAAGACAATTATCTCTATACAATCTAATATCAATTATGTCAACATCATGTGCAGTAAGATTGTATATAATAAATAGACCTACAAGATACGATGATTCTGCCGAATCTAGCGCTCCCATGGCAATGACAAATGGATCCACAGAATTAAATTTTATTTACTATTCATTGTTATAGAACATAACTGATTGTTTAGAGTTTAAAATTATATGTATTTCTTGAATAGGGAGGTCCGAAAATTCCAAATCAATTCTAAGCTGAAGGTAAACAAATCCTTTCAGATAGAAGAGTCGTAATCCACTATGTCAAATTGAATAAATGAACAGTTAGGTTTGTTTTTAATATATTTCAACTAATTAATGACGTCAGCAACATTATTTCAGTAGGTTAATAACCAGCGTATGGCGACGTATATTTTAGAACAGTACAAATTTCTTTTGTTATATTATACATTTTTAATATTTTTCTTGTATTTTGTTTACTGATATGGAAATCTGATCTGGGGCATAAGTTATGCCCATTGAAGCTTAGTCATTAGAAGACAGTGGAAATGAACGAATTAATTTTTAGCAAGTAAAAATTGAAATAGAGCTGAGTAAGATAGAAGAATCTTTGGCGTTACCATGATTTTTGATTGAAGCAACCAGAGCCCCGTTATAATCGCATGCACGGCCAAGGGTCGGTTATAACATACCCGGGTTTTCTATATAAACGTGTAGTAATGCTGAAAAAGAGTCAGGCCACAACCGTGTGAGCGTATGGTTGAGTAATATCGGGGAATAAGGGTACTGACAATTCGGACAAAACAACCTCTTAACCGAAGATGTCTTTTTGTATGAAAAAGGAAAGTAAAATATAATTTATATTTTACTTGAATTTGGTTCTATTTTTCAGACGGAGGCTTTTGTTGCAGATTTCTTTGTTCTGGCTGACGGTGACGACGAAAGGACAAAGAAGAAGAAGAAGTGGGTTATGAAAAGATTATTTGAAAGTGATTTTTGGTGAAGAAGTCGGATTGAGTGGTTCCTGACAAAGTGATTTGTGATTTGAAAAGTTTAAACGACGCCCCGAAATTATTGAGGATTTTTTAAATTTAATAATCAGTGGTATTATTAATCGAATAGAGTATTTGATTTACAGGTTGATTCTTTCAAGAATTTGTTTACTAATTTTATCAATTTCTGGTTTCGTTGGATCAATAAATAAATTAAAAGAGGAAGCAAATTCAAAACCAGTCTGGGAAAATATACTCTTTATCAATTGCCTGGAATGTAAAAGCTAGCAAACAGAAAGCCGTGCGTCTGCTCAAACATGGGTATCCACAAAATTACATTTTTATTCTTACAAACAAAAACAAACGCAACTGTAAAATTAATTGATATCTTAGAAGTATATATATATATATATATATATATATATATATATATATATATATTAATTATAGTTGTAATACCAATAACAACAGAACTAATTCTGTCAAGATTATTAATAATTAAACTACAGCTGAGATGGTCTTGCAATCCACCGGGAACTAACCCGCAGGGAAAAGAGGGGGAGAAAAAAAGAAACAAACAAAATACCTGAACAAAAAGTCAAGCATTCGTGAGAAAGAAAGAAAACCCTAAGACGAAAACCTTAAGAATAAAGAGCTCAATACGAAAGCAGAGTACACAAAGCACCCAACGCAAAAGTAGAGCAAACAAAATCGAAAATCTAAGTGAGCCAATAACCTAGCACGGTTTCGCTTAAGAGCTCGTCAGGGAAAATTTGTTGTTAAGCGAAACCATGCTAGGTTATTGGCTCACTTAGATTTTCGATTTTATATATATATATATATATATATATATATATATATATTGACTTACATCGATGGCACGACGCGGAATTTTATGCGTTATGAAACCATCAGTTGCATTTTTCAAAGAGACTGTTTAATTGATTTGAATTTAAGTTCACTCGATGTTCATAGAATTGAATCATATAACATTAAGTTACTTATTCTTTAGTAACAAGATTAAAAATTTAAGTATTCTTAGAATTTACATTAGATAAAAATTTTAATTGTATTCAAAATTAAACAATTGAAAATATTAAAAATATTTAAACATATTAAAATGCAAAGAGAAGAAATCAAAGCGGCGTAAATCATAAAAAGTAAAAATTTAAATATTCTAAGATTATATATAGATAAAAAATTAATTAATATTAAAAATAATTAAGCTTATAATTAAAAATAAAAGCTAAAAAATAAAAAATACTAGAGTGCAGAGAGGAAAATTTAAATAATAATGAATAATTATGAATTACGGTTTTCTTTTATGGATTCTTAGGGGAAAGAATTCTTTCTACTAAATTGTTTTACAATTAATGTCGAAGAGCCCAGTTTGAATGCAGAGGGAATATAGATTCGTCTTTTTCTTCTAATGTTTTTTGCCATGAAGTGAACATAATGAACCCGACAAGAATTGGAACCATTTTGGAAAAGTTTAAGATTTTTTCCTTCTCGCCGTTAACCAGTACACGATTTTCACATTTCCGAACCCAGCAAAGAAATAAAATATAACATAACCAAGACAAAACCGCCAATTTCTCGATGATAACACATTCCATGACAGGAAATGTTTCTTAATAAATTAATATAATACTATCGGAGCCCATGGAATTTCCACTGAAGATAATGAGGATTTCCTGGAAAAATTTTACTTTGTCACACTACAAATGATAGTAACGTCTTCAAAATTTACTTTTTTACAAATGATAGTAACTTCTTCAAACATAAACATATTGGATAATAAAATAACGATAACACAGAGTATAATTTTATTAAAATATCTATATCTGTATCTATATGTTTTTTGTTTTTAACTAAATATTAAAATTAAAAATTTAATTTAATATTTTCAACAGTTATATAATATTTCATAGCATTGTAGTTTAGATTTATAGCAAGACATGTGAATATGCTTTCTGAATAAATAAAAATTCAAAAATATAAATTTCTTTTAAAATAATTTTACTTTAATAAGTAAAAATGAAATTAAAATAACCTAACTAAGTTATATTATGTTATTCGAAAAAATCATGGCTCCTGTGTCCATTGTAAACAAAAAAAATCAACTGAGTAATGGTCAAGGGTGTAGAGGCAAGAAATTTCATTAGGTCTCGGGATACGAAAACAAACCTACCTATTTTTCCTATATTGTACAGTACACACACACACACACACACACACACACACACACACACACACACACACACACACACACACACACACATTACTGCTACAACCACCATCTTAAGCTAATCTATAGACTCTCTCCTCCTACTCTCTCAGTCTTTACTACTCTTCCGTTTGGCAAAGGTGAGAGAAAGGCTGAGAAGAGTAGCTTTTTTAGATTATAAAAAGATAGAGGAGAAGGAAAAGCTCGTGTAGAGAGTAAATGGGTAACGGACGGAGGAACTAAGTTACTAACTACGGAAGGAACAAGCAGAATTACGATATAGATTAATAGGTAAATAATAGAATGAACAATTTCAATCTTTTTCAATCAAGTAAGGTGATAAGGCGACTAAGACGCAATGGAGGCTCCTGAAAGAGAATGAGAATGATAAGACTTTAGCTGTAAACAGAAACTCAATTCTAAACAGAAAACAAGGAATAAATCTCTACTCGTATTCAAAAAATCAGGAAGGTGTGTGAACTGTACGAGGGGCGAATGTTCACATTTCAACTATTTAAACCGCTTGTGAGTTTATCACGTTGTTTTATCAAATGAATAAACCAGGTTAACTAAAAAAAAAATTAATCCATTTGTTTCTTCTTCTTTTATGTGCCATGTCTTTTCAGGACGTAGGCGATTATGGCATTCCATGTCTCCCTGTCCCTGGTGGCTCTTAGCACGCTTTCACCTGTTGCACCATGCAACCCTCGTGCCGTCATCCATCTATGCAGGTCCTTCAAATAAGTTCTCCACTGCTTTCCTCTGTCTCTTTTGCTCTCTATCTGGCCTGTTAGTAACAGGTTCTCCAAGTCCTCCTTACTCATTGCATGTCCCAGGAAGTTTAGTTGTCTCTTCCTGATGCTCAGTATTAATTTCCTTCTCGTCTCTATCTTTTCCAAAACCTCGTCATTGCTCACATGTTCGGTCCATGATATCTGCAGCATCCTTCCTTAGAACCATATTTCAACTGCTTCGAGTTATTCCTTCATCTTCGAAGATATTGTCTAACATTCACGGCCATATTGAAGAACCGACATCATATAGCAAGCAAGTAATCTCCTCTTTGTTTCTAGTAAAATTGTCCTGTTTCATAATACTTTACTCAACTTCTGAAATGCTTCTTTTGTCATGCCAATTCGCCTTCGGATCTCAGTGTTTACATTTTTAATTTTACAAGTCAAGATTTAAAACATGATTCATATCATACGGTGTCATTTAACGTTATGTAACTTCAGAATGCAGTCTGTCATGTTTCTTAACACATTCCTTTTCCCTTATTGTTTGTGAATTGCCATGTCTTCTTGGGATAGACAAAACAACGAGTTTCTATTTCTTTTATCCTTGTTTGTTATCCTGTCTTAGACTGTATTATCCTGTCTTAGAATGGTTACTACCCAATGCTAGACAGTCAAGTCTACTTTAGAATTTAACACAGGGAGATGCAGCGTATGATTCTTCTTTCTGCAGTTCTGTTTCGGCGTTGATGTTAGTTACACTGCCCGAATATTTGCCATATTTCCTTTCAGCTTCTTTTGGTCTTATTTTTCTTATTCGAAAAAGTCATCCATTTTCAAATATTTTTTTTCAATCTTCGTTTCTTCTTTGAGTCATTTTGTGTATTCCCAAATTTTCCCTTTCCCCCACTTTCACTGCAAATATAATGGAGGATGTAAAAGCTTCTTTGCCAATATATGTTGCTCTTTGCCCTTCAGCTTCCTTTCTTTGCTGCATGTTTTAAATTAATGTTCTATTTCATCGGCTTCTTATTATCCATTTCAAATTACATTAACTGTATTATACTTCCACAACGCCATTTTCAATCTTCACTGGTAGTTAATTTCCTTTTGCTTTTTTTTATTTTATTTTCGAACATCTTGCTGTCTTTTCAGATGATTTGACGATTCTGAAAAGTTCTAAAACTTATTCATTTACTCTGACAATATGAATGTCCCGAAAAAATGTCCTGTTGAGTGACATATGAATTAAAGTTAGTAAATAAAAATGTTACTAAATATGAACAGAAAACTGTTTCTCATTGACACGTTTTCAATTGACTAAACTATCAAATGACCTAAAGATGGTCTATTACAGGCAGTCGATTGGAGAACGAAAGAAAAGAAAAAAATCTCTTGAAGCTATAAAACGTAATTTAGGTAGAATTGTTACAATAAGAGTCGTACTGAAGCTGAATACGAACGAGAGAGTCTGATAAAATGTAATCAATACTGCTCGAGTCAGAAAGAAAATATGAACGAAAAAACAGAACATTCACGCAGGCTCGTGAGCGTGCGTGCGTGTGTGTATATAGATACAGACGTTAAGAGATAGATATATATATGAATAGGCTAACAGAGATTATGAACGGGCTGAAATATCTATATGTCTGTATGTCTGCGGTGGTAAAGAAAAATGAATAAAGAAAATACAATGTCTGAATTAGAAGTAAATTAGAAATATACCATTTGATATCTTTTTGCAAAGGAATATGTATATATCACCGAAATGTATTAAATATATCAATTTATTTAATATTTTCTATATTTCTGAGATGAGGTAGTAATTGTAGTATTTACATTATTCGGACTATTGTCCTCATCTTTGTTGCAATTAATACAACGTTTTGGCCATTGCACGTAGCTGAAGAAGACAAGAACGTACAACGGCTGAAATGTCGTACAAATGACAACAAAAAGTACTCCGAATAATGTAAATACTGCAAATCATTCAAATTCACTTGATTTCTGGGTATGACGATAAACTACTTATAACAGCAAGGCTTCTGATCGGAAGTTCGGAAGTTCTGAGGTGCGAGAAACAACCCCTTAACTGCTGTTCTACTAAGGTCTATCCTGACCTGATTCTGGTTCTCATTCTGACAACAAACGCGGAAAGAAAGCTACAAAAACCCCGCCAAAAGGTGGTAAAAGAAAAAGAGATAAGGATTAAATATCAAGTGAAAATAGACAGAAGACATGGTTGCTATAAATATGATGAGCCTAAAGTTCGAATCAGAAATAGAAAAAGCAGACAAGCGCAAAAATTTAAATATCTGGGAAGTATTCTGAAATAGGACGGAAAGAGCTACACTGAGATCCGTTAACCAAAATGCATTCCAAAAGCTAAAAAGAATACTGAAAAATAGGAAGGAAAAACTCACTAGAAACAAGGAAGTATTATTAATATGTTATTTGATATCAGTCCTCGCCTATGACAGTGAGATCTGGACAATCTCCTCAAAGATGTAGAGAAGATATGAAGCAGCAGAACTATATTTCTTCAGGAGAATGCTGTAGATATCGTGGTCTGAACATGTGAGTAACGGTGAAGTTTTCTAGAAAGGAGATACAAAAAGGAAACTAATACTCAGCATCAGGAAGCTACAATTGAGGTTTCTATGGCATAAAATGAAGAAGGACAGCCTAGAAAATGTATTATTCATGAAAAACGAAATGAAAAAGAGAGAAATACAAAAACATGACATAATTGATGAGAATGAGTAATAAGATGATGGAACAGAGCTTCGGAGAAACAGCAGAAAACAATAGTATTAGGAATTACAAGGGACCAAAATTTGTGAAGATCCATGATCGTCTACTTCCTGAAGGAGAGGAAACAATAACTGCAAATAAATTAAGATGAAGATAACCATTGCTTTTAGAATTTTGAGGGGCAAATTTAATTGGAAAGCAAGTTACTGGAAGCTGTTTCTACAAGAGAGAGAAGAAACTCTTAGCATAGAACTTACAGTTACATCTAGTCATTTCAGCTTTTACACAATGAGACCTTGCCGCCAATCTAGCACTGTGATTAAATTCTTAAACCGAGGTACAAAAGTGAAAAGCTCATCAGAACAATGATCATGTAGATATTTCTAGAAAAATATACATGAAAATAACTGAAAGATGATGCGACAGATCAAAGCAAATAACTTTGCAGATTCTTTGTATTTTTTATCAATAATCTCTAAATACATAGGATTGATAGACCTGATTTTAATGCAATCCACGGACGAATGGCAATCTTAAAAACCTGTCAGTGATAGATTCTGACAGAAACAAATATCTAATACGACACACAGTGAACCAACTTTCCTTGATGCAGACCTAACAATTGATTCATTGTAAACGTTCAACAAACATTGTTAGCAAATCTTTTGGAGGTTTTTATCAACTATGCTGATGGAAGGCAAAAATATTTTCTAAGAAGATTGAAATATATTTCGTATTCAACCAAACTAAAATTATAAATTTAAAAAATATGCAGTTGATAGCCGTCAGTTTAAACTTAAACCGGATGTGTGTGTGTGTGGATCAATTAATAGAAAAATCGTTGCCAAAACTAAAAATAATACCGTAATACTACATAATATTAAAGTTCTTAAATGTCAGCTATACTTCACATACAAAAAAGGGACTCCAAGTAATTAAAAAGAAAGGGGAATGACAGTATCCATGGCTGTAGCAATGACGCCAAAAAGATAAATTATATTTAAAATCAGAAAGAAAAACTTCACGATATTTGTAGAGTACTAATAGACAACATAAAATATTGAATGATGCATTTCTGGATCTATGTTAAGCAAATAGAAAATATGAAGGGAGAAAAGGGATCACAGCTCCCTATGGAATGAAGCTGAAATGATAGAGAGAAAACGCTACTGGAAACTAAGTAAACTTAAGAAATAGGCACATATGTCTAGGCTTAAAAATCTCCCAAGTCAACGGAGCATAGAGATAAACACAGTCTGGGAACTAGTAATACGGAGTGCCTGAGAAAATCATTAGTGTCAAAAATTGCAATAAGAACTCTTGCAATAAATACTAGAGAAAACAATTAACATAAAAAATACAAGAGACAACCATTAACATAAAATATTGCAATATGAATTCTATAAAAAGGTTTACTGAACTTCAGGTTTATAAGACTTAAAAGGACACATAGCCCAGAGGATATAGACGTTGATTAGTTTATGTGACTTGGCACAAAGAGTTATGAGTTCAGTACCAACCTACAGCAGTGTTGAACATGTAACTTAAAAGGTTAGAGGGAGATAACTCAAGACTAGCAAAAGAGGCACTACTACGTAAGAAATAGAGTTGACATACTCCAGTGATTGTAATGAAGGATTCGGTTCGAAATTCCTAGAAACTGAAGACGGTCGGAGCGTACAACGAACGAAACGTCGTACAAATGGCAACAAAGAAGAGGACAATAGTCCAAATGATGTAAATACTGTAGAAAATTCCATTTCGTTAAATGTCATGTTATTTTCTTTCTTCCACTTTATTTAATATAAGATAATAAAAATTCCGAACAAACGTCTTCGAGATAATCCTTTAAGGAGAGTATCTTTTGGAGTTCAAGATTAAGAAGTATCAAGATTAAGAGTATCTTTTGATGTTCAAGATTAAGAAGTATAAAGATAACGCTTTAAAATATCATTTTTTGTAAGAATTCACTTATCATGTTAGAATTCTGCTTTTACCTTCCTAAATTAGTACGCTCGAACGTTAGTTTCTATCAATGTGATCGAATAAATAGGGCCATTACAATTAGACTGCAAAGATAGAGTTTTAATAATTTGCTTGTGCTGAAGCCACAAAAATGGAGCAATGTTATATTAGATACGCTGTTGTGTTTAAGTACGGTCTTCTATAATGACACTTGACCAAAATTAAAATTAAGAAATCACAAAGAAAATCTTTCTAGAAACTTTTACTTTAGTTTGAATTTAAAGCTAATAGTTTAAATTTAATATTTTCAATAATCAAAATACGTTGCTGCATTTCGAAAAGAAATTTGAATTGAGGTTGCTCGTTGTTGTTTCTAAAATAGCAGATTAGCGCCATTTTTATTCGTCTTTTGACCCAATGCAATGCTCTTCATTAAAAAAATAATTAATTATTAAAAATTATTAAATTAATTAAATTATTAAAAATTATTTATCTGTTATTATTATTTAAAAATGTTATTTAAAAATTATTTATTTATTATTATTATTGTTATTAAAATTTATTAAAAATTAATTAAATTATTAATTTTTTTAAAAAATATCATTAATTTATTAAAATTTCTCTTTATTAATATATATCATTCAAAAGTAAAATATAATTTCAAGATAATGATTTGAAGAGTATTAGCTGATTTACATATAATTAATCTGATATGAAACAAATATTATTTACTTTAAGTTGAAAATATAACAGAAAATACATTTTTTAATCCGAGAGCAGCTGTGATTTGAACCCAACAGTAAGTGTTTGACGTGCTGACAAGTGGCGCTGGAATGATGACTGTAGAACATAATTGAAAAAAAAAGTGACATCATTTTGTATAATTCTAAGTACTTAGTAATCTTATAAATTTAGGCACATATTTCCATAATATAAAGTTTTAGACATTTTGGCTGTGAATTTACTTTAGTTATCCCTCTTATTTTCTGATAATGTCGTGTTTTGTCGCCATTATTTACAAAAGTAGGCAATTTTATACTCATAAAAACATTCCGTTAAAAGTAGTGGCATTTGATGTTTTTTATTAAGTATTGCCATTAATGACGATTAGATATATCATTCTTTTAATAATGACATCATCTAAAATGGTGAAATTAATATAGAATTTTAAATGATTTAAAGCGCAAGATGTTATTTGAATTAGAATTTAAAAAACAATTAAAACAGTTCATTTAAAAATTCATAATTCATCGATTAAGCGTCCTTCATATATCTTAGGCTTAAAGGCAATTAAAAGATTTTCTAATTAAATAATGTCATAGTTTTATTGCATTTTATTTTACGATTCACGAAAGAAAATTTCGGGCATTGGTGTTTCTAATTGACAAAAACAAATTGATAATTTAAATTCCCAAAGAAGATCGGCTTCACGTATGAATAGGCTGGAGTTTTATTTTATGGAAATTTCATAAAAGTTGGGCTAAAATAAACAGCATATTTTTACAAAATTTAAAAAAAAAAAAATTATTTTCATTCATTTGTGAATAAGTGCTAAAAATTTCCTTAACATCCAACAATTATTTCATTTTGCAAATGATTTCGAAAGGAATATATATTTAACACAAAACAAAGACTAAACCTTCCAATACAAATGTTGTGCCCAACTTTTGAGGTAAGAAAACCAAGGTTTCAAACGTGCTGAATGAGTTAAAAAAATTAATTAAATAAAGAGAGTGTATTTTTGATTTTATCTTTTAATAATTACATAAAATAACCTTTAACGATAGAATTTTGTATTTTATCAATTTCGGGGTCATCATTTATATGCATTACGATATGATATTTGATTCTTTTTTTAATTTTAGAAAATAACGACCTACTTTCTTACTTTTTATTGGTGTTATAGTAATATTTTCTTAAAGATTTGAGCTCAAATATTTGACATATAGTAGAGAAATTAATCTGAACATTTGATAGTCGTGGAACGCGTAAGGAGCTTAGTAAATCATTAAGTTAGGAATTAAGTTTCACTAAATGAACCAACAGGAAAACCTGGAAATTTTTACGGATATTAACAGTTTCATCCTGTAAGGGATTTAATTAAGTCACATTCGCCTTAATAAAGTTTCACAGAAGATAAAACGTGTGGGCTAAGATAAGTTTTCCTTTAGTTTTTAAATATATATTGTCAAATAGTGATGATGTTTAGGGACATGTTTGCTCTTTTTTCAATAGTTTATATATTTTTTATCAAATGTTTCAAATTTACGTATAGGCTGTTTTGTTTTATCGGTAAATTTGCAAAAATTCATAATTTATCCAAGCAACTTCTTTAAATGCACCCGATAATCAATGTCAACCGTTTGAGGCAATAAATTTCAAATATTTACTGGACTCAATTTCAAGCATTTGCATGAATCAATTTCAAGATGTTGATGGATTCATTTGCTTATGTTTGACGGAATATATTTCAAAACTTTTATGGGATTAATGTCAAGAGTTCGATTGAATAAATTAGAAACATTTGATTGTAACAATTTCAAATATTTTATGGAATCAATTCTAAACGTTTGATGAAATCAAATCAATTTCAAATGTTTGCAGCAATCAATTTCAAAAGTTTGATGGAATCAATTTTAAATGTTTGATGGAGTCAATTTCAAATGTGTGCAGAAATCAATTTTAAACATCTTCATGGAAGTAATTGCACAGATTTGCTGGAATCAATTTCAAACGATTGTTGGAAAAAATTTCAAAATTTTCTAGAATCAACTTCTAGCGTTTAATGGAGTCAATTTGAAACGTTTGCTACAATCAATAAAAACTGCTGTAATCGTTTTCAAACGTTTGATGGAATCAATTCCACTGGTCTGATGGAATCACTTCAATGGTTTGAATAAATCAGTTTCAAATGTTTGACAGGATCATTTTCAAGGCTTTCATAGAATCAATTTTAAGCGTTTGATTGAATAAATTTTAAACGTTTAATATAATCAATTTCTATTGTTTTACTGAACTTGTCAAAGGTTTCACAATCCATTCAAACGTTGGATGGAATCAATTGCAAATGTTTCATATAATCATTTTCATATTTTTATTGAATCAATTTCAATCGTTTGACAGAATTATTTTCAAGCGTTTACTGGGATTAATTTCAAAATTTTCAAAAGGTTGCTGCAATAAAAATTGTTTGCTGGAATCGTTTTTAAATGTTTGATGGAATCAAATACACAAGTTTGATGGAATCGGTTTAAAGGTTTAATAGAATTATTTTCAAGGGTTCGGTGGAATCAATTTAAAACGTTTAATGGATTCAATTTCAATCGTTCCCTGGAATCAATTTCAAACCTTTGGAATCAGTTTCAAAGGTTTTCTGGAATCAATTTATAATGTTTTTTAATCTATTGCAAACGTATGGAATCAATTGCAACTCGCTCAAGGTAACGCAACAAAAAATGTCAAACTGCATTTATATTAAATTATTTAAATTATATAATCCTGCCACAAAGATTGAGACCAACACAACAACATTTCGAATTTCTCCCATAAAAGCATCCAAAGATAAGATCATATGCCTCTTAGGAAAAAAAAAACAAAAATTGAGAGTAAACAGAAAAACACATAAAATTTTGCTTTTACCTGTTAGAAGAATTACGTGTAAGCATTGACTTCAGGCTTCACTGGCTGCTTCATATATCTAGCTTTATAAATCGCTTTATATAAATATGTATACCTACACACACACACACACACACACACACACACACACACACACACACACACATATATATATATATTATATGTATATATGTATAAATACAGTAATTTTGTTAGTACAATAATTATATATATATATATATATATATATATATATATATGTCTGTGTGTGTGTGTGTGTGTGTGTGTGTGTGTGTGTGTTTCGTGCCCTCTACAATGAATAGACTTGTCCTCTTATTATATATAATCGCTTCGTGACTTCCGGTAAGCAAGTAAGTACGACAGTCGACAGCAGTAAAAGGTAGTTAGATACGCAATTAGAGCCAGCTACGATTCAGGCAATAAGCAGCGCAAATTTACCGTTTTGACTTAGTTATTTCTATTTACTTACTGTTAACACTATATTCTTGTTATACTAATACACCATTTGGAACCTACCTTCTGTGTTGCGTGTCTTACTTCTGGTCAAACATGTCACTATAACTTTGCGGTAAAGTTTCGCCACAAACTCCACAACAAATTTGCGGCAAAGAATCACAACAGTGTATAAAATAAACCTTCACACGTCAAAACATACCATTACATTAAGAAAAATATCAAACCAAGAAAAATGAGGTAAAAAAAAAACGAAAGAGTTCAAACTACTTAAACACTCATTCTCACATATAATAAAATAAACAAACATCAACCAATCATTAAAAGAATTAATCAACCAATCACAAAGAAGACCACTCACGCAAAATCACAAAAAAAAAGAAAAAACGGGACTTAACAATAAACAGTCCTGACAAGTGAGACCATTACAACAGTGTTCTAAAAAAACTTCAAATCGGTATAAATCTGCTCTGTCATAAAAGACAAAATCTTTGTACTTAAACATGTATACGTATTGTGTTTCACATATACATATTAATTTTAATCATGTTTTATTTTACACACACATAAATAATCACTGTATAATTAATAACATTGAGGCTTACGGATATCACATTGAATACACCGGTTCTCGCTCAATCACAAAAGCAACGTTGAGCCTGGTCAGTACTTAGATGGGTGACCGCTTGGGTATACCAGGTGCTGTAAGCGTATAGTGACGGATGTGCGTGATGGTTCAGTGGATATCGGCTCGGAAAGAGAAATCGATGAGCCGAGTTCGAATTCCAGTTGAATATCCTGCATTCACTTAACACTGGTAACCTTGGGAAAGGTATTAATCCGTCCCTTCCCTCCAGTTATGGGTTAGATAACAAAGGTAGGGCTTGGGCACCCTGCCCTTAAAAACAAATCCCAATGAATCTTGATAAAAGAAAAATATATTACGAGACACAAAAACTTATATAAGCAACAATAAATTGTTGAAAGAAAAAGGTATTACCAGCAATAAATAAATAAAGTTTACTTGGCAGTATATGACCCGCCGAGGTTGATATACCGTAAAAACAAAAAAAAAAACAATTAACCTTACTTAAATTGTCGGTTTCTCTAGCAAAACCGAGCAACGGGCTTCTATACTTGATATACTTCTTATTTCCTCTTCTTTGTCTTGCTGAGGTTCACAACTCTGACCTTTTCGAAACTCAGAGCACTTTTTAGTATCGGTTGATATGACATCTCTATTATCTATTAAGCTGGAACCTTTTAATCATAAGACCACTTTCAGTTACCAGCATGCTGACCAGTTCCTACTCTGTGATTTTCCTCGTAATTTTCTTTATTTTGGACAGATATTAAAACTTTTAATTGCGAATTGTGACAATGAGTTTTCATCTTGGATCAAAGCCGGCATGGATGCTTTCATCCTTTTCAGAAATACCAGGTGAAACCTCAGTTTTCTCCATGGTTCATAACAGAATTCTCGGTCTGGATAGTACGCAGGAACTACTATTTTCTTCTAAACCAGTAAGTCATCACCATACTAACAAACGCTTATTCGTTACTGCTCTTAATAAATATCGACGGGTCCTCGAAGAAGATTTTCCATAAAAACCAACTAACATAACATTGATGCTAGCTTAATAAATTCTTATTAAATATATCGAGCACCTGCTGTCAATTACATACCTGTAAAAGTCTTCCCTTTTCTACTTTCTTCAACCACTAACGATGTCGACGTATATCATGGTACTAAACAAATACCATCTTCAACTGACAATCATATTGAGTGAAAACATTATTTTACAAAGTCTGTGTTTGTAACACCTCTAACAAGTCACCCCAGCATCATTCGTAATTCTTACAAACGTAGATATAAAAAACATTTGCCCGAAACTCTGCAGACACGATAATTCTATGATTCCTCAGGGTCAAGCACTGCACTAACTCGTTCCTGTGCATGACAGAGAAGGAAAATAACTTGTCTGACCATAAGAATGAGTGCCATTTTTTTTTCAGTCCGATGTCGATAACTCCCGGCCCAAATGATGTGTCGTATCTTGACTTTGCCACCGGAGAAACGTTGTAGCGTTCAGTGTACCATGGTGAGTGCATTGTGAATTCCGGGTGGTACATCTTAGATTTTACATTTTTTGGTATACACTTGGCATTATTGACCATAAAATGTAAAACATAAAAACAATAGTCGTATTTCTGACGCCCAAACAGACACACACACACACACACACACACACACACACACACACACACACACACACACAAGATAAAGTTCATGATTGCGTATTTCCTGAAGAGACACGGCATAAGAAGAAGAAGAAGAAGAAGACCTCTTTGATTTCTAGATTTCTTCAGTAAAATAATAAAGGGCATAGTAAATTATTGGTATGTACAATAAATGATTCTTGATTATTAGGCTACGGAATTATTGATGAACTTTTACATGCAACGATTTCACGAAGCGTTCTGCTAAAAAAAAACGTTGATATTTCGCTTCACTGAAAATTGAAGTAACATTTGTTATACGCCTTCATAATGTTTAAGCAATGTTTTTAATTGTTCTGGTTTGAATGTTTATTTTCCTATGTTCTTACCTTCGTTTCTTTTAGCGTTTCTTTCTTTCTAAAGTTCCGTTTTAGCTGTTAAAATGTTCATTGCGTCAAATCACTCTATGTCAACGAAGAAACACAAGACCGAGTTTACAAAATTGAAATCCTAACCGAAAGAAGTATGGTTACTCGCGGCGGCGACTCATTCTTGCGAAACGTGTGCATGCGCACGCGGCTTCCCTGAATTTCTTGAGCGGTGCCAGAAGCATCCATACGCAACATGGAAGAAAGCCATTACATTTGCTTCGCTGTTCGGTTTCGGCCAATAGGCGTCATTAGTAGCAGCAGCAGGCGCATAAAAACAAATGAAACTTGTGGAGTGAATATTTCCATTAATTTTAACCAAAATAATAATAATAATAATATATAATAAACAAAAGATTTGGAGTAACTACCGTTTCAACAAGTCGACTACTCTTTCTGTGTGCTATTTTTTTTTCTTGCAGTAATATCTTTCATTTACAAAAAGTCAGCCAGTTAAGTGCCATACGTGATATACGCTTGGGCGATCATGTCTCGAAAGAGACATGACTGATTAGGCAAAAGCTTATCCCGTAGTAGTTTGCCATTACTTTCTACGGTAGACTTGTTTCCAACCAAGGCTATAGAATCCAATCTGTCCTGTTATTTAACCCATAACTAGTGGGAATAGACGGATTAATAACTATCCCAAGGGTATCTGCGCGTATGTGAATATGAGGAATTTAACTGGAATTCGAACTCGGCTTCCCGACTTCTCGTTCCAAACCGATAACCACTGCACCACACATAAAGTAGAAAGATTATCTGGGATCGGTTGCTAGGGCAGCTCCTTAAATAATTGGTTTACTTTGTCTTGCGAGACAACTTATCTTTTCTTGAGGGAGAATCATTTCAGCTTTAACCATAGTCCATGTATTTAATAATAATGCCACATCTTGTCTGGTAGTCCTGCTACGTATTTAGAGATTCCTGATAAAATCCAAAACAAAATTACAATTATCTTTGTCCTGAGCTGGTACTTCGACATCAGTTACTTTCCCAGCGTTGTAACGAAGCTTCCCTGTTATTTTTTTCTATAAAGTTTTCGTCTTTCATGGTAATGGCTTCGATGTGATTTCCTATTTGGTACTTTGACCTTACAAAATTAATCACATTAATAAATTGGCGGTTAAGTCCTATCATTCATATATAACATAATTCGATGTATTCGTAAGCCTAATGGTAAAAGTTACTCCTCTCGAACTTCTCATTTGTAGAACTCTCCTCTATTTTCTTAGTTTTCAGCCATCTTTGGGCTTCATAAATTCAAATAATATGTCAATAATTATTGTTGTAACGTGGTTCATACCATGTGACATCCGGTCGCCCGGATGTATCAAAGACAATGTGCGTTTAGTGCGGGGTGTTTTCATTATCACGGACTTCGGGAAGTAACATATATTACTGCGAGAGATTGTAAATATTGTATATACATCTTGGTTGTACTACCCAGTTAATAAAGTAGTTTATCTACATTTCTCTGTGTATCCCTTAATTTCACGATGTAATAGTTGATCATATCTTCGTCGCCAACTGTTGTATCTTGGGTTGAAATGATACACAAAGTATCTCTTATAAATCATTTTCTGTTCAATAAATGTTTTTGGGTGACTCACACCAATTTCTAGGTTAACGTCTTACTTAAAAAGAATTTATTCCACAACTTTTGAATCAATGAGGTTCTTTAAAAAACAGTCAATCCGAAAACCTGGCTTGAATTTTGGTAACAAATGGAACAATTGTGGGGAAGGTTTTTTATCCTCATAGGAAGTATTTATCTGTGATGATTGGAAGCTTTCAAAAGAAAGCTTTTATATTTCACTAAAGGTGAATAAAGTTTTGGAGAAAGATATACATTTACTAAATGTTAATGAATTCTACTTCATTTATTTCAAGTTTGCGACTTCTACGAGCTTCATTCTTCAAACTTCTTTTCTGTTTTCGAATACTTATTTGTAATATATTCTTTCTTTCTTTATTCTCCTCGACTTCTTATTAGTTTATCTGAGTTTTTCTCTCCCACTCTTTAATTATAATTCCTGTTTCAAGTACATTATTAATTGTCTAGAAATTGATCTAGTTTCGCGACCATTATAGATCATTCACTCAAAATTTTCTATTAATAATTTCACACTAACCAAGGTGATAAAACACCAACAGACTTTATCACTCCATTATTAAGACAATTAATTAATAATTTCATTATTAACATCGTTTGTGCAAAATTACTCAGAAAAGGAATCTGAAAAAAACTATTAAGGAGTGAGGACAATAAAGAAAATGATTCAAGAAAGATGTCAATCGATATTGCATGTAAAAATCAAAATTGACCGGAAATTAAGAAACCGGAAGTGAGTCCCACAATTCAGAAGTAGAATCCGTTAGTATCAAACTTATGAATAGATCTCTAAATTTTAACTGTAAATCATGAGACCTAATTGCTAATCTAGATTATTTCTCTAACGGTGAAGTATATTTTCTGGTAATAGTCTATCTCATTGTGCATGGTAAAATATTTCCAATTCACTTTGGTATTTTTTCAGTTCGTTTGCTTCACTGTATCTGAGTAACATGTGTCTGAAAACATTTTATGTAAAATATTAAGAAATCAGGCATTACGATTCTTTTGCATCGAACACTGGCTTTTGATGTTTGAGACAATGTTACACCCGAAAATTCTAAAGAACTTCAGAAAATATGCCGATGCTTTTAATGTAATAATTTGATATTTTGTGAACATCATCAAATGCAGTGACCAATTTTTTTCTATATTTGACTTATTTGTTGCTTTTAAATCCATGCCGCATTTTAAAAATATTTCATTCTCTTTTCTACTGAGACTTTTACATTTTGTCAGAATTTTTTAAGAACTCTAGATGGTTAGTATTTGATATTCCCTAGCTATTTCATAGCACAAAAATGACTATACATTAAACTAAGCTTGTACCAAAGGTACCTACTCGAGACTGCAAGTAAACAACATTTATCTTGACCCAGGGTGCAGTTATTATTACAAAACCAGTTTTGTTACTGCAAATTAGTAAATCCGATCGTCAATGAGCGCCTAATGCTTTTAACCTTCTACCAAACTTTTTTAATCTGCTCAGCGTAGGGGAATAGTGAGAAAAACATGTTTGATTCTCACTATGTGTCTTTGTATCTGTTACTTTGTTATAAACTAATGTTCTAATTCTATGTGCCCTATCTCTTCAGGAGGTGGGCGGCTGTCATTATCTATAAGTTCTTATGTATAACTGCTAGTAAGGTATGTCATCTTTGCTATTTCTTTCTAATCTATGTTCTATCAAACATTTACACAATCATCTTAACTAGATTATCGACTGCTTTTCTCAGTTTCTATTTACTTCAATAGACCATATTGATCCGTTTTACTAAACCATTCCCTTCTAATCTATGTTCTACCAAACATTTACACAAGCATCTTAACTAGATTATCCACTGCTTTTCTCAGTTTCTATTACCTTCAATAGACCAAAGGTATCTGTTTTACCAAGCCGGTAAAAACTTAGACATCCCAGATGTTGGGTAATGGTTGGAAAGCTAAACCGGTCTGTCCATCATTACTGAGTAATGAGTTTGATCCACAGTAAGTGCACCCTACTTGTAGTATTGTGTAAAACTAACCGAAGTTTTGTAAAATAAAAACTCTCAACATTAATATTTACACCATTTATATTCGAACTATTGTCCATATCTTTGATGTTTTATCCCAACGTTTCGGCCGATGAGTATATAGACCTTCCTCAGGTGCATTACGTGACCATGTCTTAGTGGCTACAAGCGTTATTTTGTGAACTGGTACCATAGTGAGTATGAGTCCATTCCCTTGGTTGAACTCTGTATACCTGTACTCAGTGGAAACAAGCAAGAAATGGACGTAAGAAATAGATTATATCCCCGGACATGAGCAGTGGAACGAGAACAGTCTACCCTTGCCAGCACTAGATTAAGTAACATGTTCAGTTCAGAATTCCCGGTAGATAGCCTAGGTTGATATACAATTAAGGAAAGCCGATGGGCCCAACAACCGAAGCCTTGTAAAAATCAGGAAAACAACTGTTTGAATATAAATAGTGTGAATAAAGATAATTCCTCTTCCCAGAAATTCAAACAAAACTTCCCAACTGTTTATTGCATATTGAGAAAATATTCGAGATTTTTCTCTGATTATTAAGACTTTCATTAGATGCACAATAGTCGACGTCAAATACAACGCCGGTCACCAATAACAATCTATTGACAACTCAAGGTATCATATTTTGAAACGAAACTAAACTTAGCAATCATAAGGATATTTATCTTCTACGACCTAATCTAGACGAAAATATATGATTAGTAGCTACATAATCCAGTCTTTCTAGTATTGACAGAATTTAAAAGTCCTACAATCCATCTTCCACGGAAACAACGTTACAAGCATCGCGCTATTTTTATCGCAATTTCTATTTGAGCTGCATTCCCTAGTCTGATCAGTTTACAGTTAATCGCTAAGTCACGTACACAGAGACAAAAAGATATTCATACCTTTAGAGATTTGAGATGCGAAGCACTTGAGTCCGCTGACCAGATAAATCATATGAACATTTCGTAATTTATTGAATATTATAGCTCTAGTTATTTGTAGATAGCATTTTGGCTGAAGTTCTGTTAACCAGAAACTAATGGACAATTTGTTTCATATTTTTTCAGTTGTATTATTATTATTATTATTAGAAAAAACTTAACAAACACGAAAGGACCTGGGCATGATGGTAAATTGCATCCGGCAGCAATGCCTCTGATTGGGAGGTTGTGACGAGCATAGAATCACCTCTTAATTGCTGTTGTACCTAGGTCCACTCTGACCCGGAGTAGTAACACCTGTTAGGGTCCAAGCTATGAGCAAATAGTTAACCCACCAAACTGGGGTAAAAACACTATGAAACTATAAAAATGCACTTTTATAGAAATATATACATTAAATAGACGTTTATAAAAAAAATACATATTTAAAAGAAAAAAAATATTACCAACAATACATTTTTGAAGAAACAATTATTACTATAACACATTCTTGAAGGAAAAGATATTCTCAGCAAAACATTTTTTAATACAAAACTTTAAGTCATTTTCAGTTTTCTTGGATAAAAAGAATAAAAACAAAAATCTTTCATTTAAATCTGACTAAATCAATCTTCTTACTATAAACGAACATTAAAAAACACCTTAAAACCCCACCTTTTTTGGCATCGAATAATCCATAGAGGTTTATATGCCACAAAACAAAACTCAAACTGAAACAGGCAAATGTTTCGTATGACGAGTTTATATATGATTGAGAAAGGAGACAAGAGAAAAACTATATTTTTGCTTATGCGCTTCGTCCACTGAAAGACTTTATTAAGGAAAATAAAAGGAATTTTATTTTAAAAAAGGTATCTATAAAAAAAAGTTGTTTGTTAATGGAAAAAAGTTAATAAAATATTCATAAGAACAACTAAAATCATCATTATTTATATTGTTATTATTATAATTAATGATATGTCCCGGAAAGAGATATATAAATATCATACGATGTAGTTAAGTGGTTTAGGCAAATATAACCGAGTAGAACAATCTAGTAAATAGACGTAATGTACGGTACTCGTCGTATACAGTATCCTGAGACGTAGACGTAGTCAATAGACGTAGACTTCTAGTGATAGATCTCTAGTGGAAGACCAATAGACCTCTGGATCTCTGGACGTCCTCGCCTTAGTTTACATTTATGGCTGACACCAATCCCTCTTTAATACAACCTTCATTAAAAGGACCGATAATGTACTGCGGTTAATTTATTTAATTTTTTATGTGTTCATAAATTTTCTTATTTTCTAAACATACATTATAAAGAAATTTTTTAAATGCTTTGTATCGTCGATAGCTAGATATCGCACATATAGTGCTTGTGGTAATAAAACAGCACTCGATATAGTATAGCAAGGCTACTAAATATATAATTATAAATATACATATTATCTCTCACATGTAGCAAGGCTCAGATACATGCAAAACGCAATCTTCAGAAGCTGGGTAGTACGTAAAGATAGTGTTTTGCATGAAATTCCAAGTCGTGCTACTTGCAAGGTAATATATATATATATATATATATATATATATATATATATATAACATTTTCTCCACATGAATCTTGTATTTAACAAGTTGATATGTAACTAAACACTGACATACTTTTTTTTTTACTATCAGTATAGCCCGGCTTTGCACGGGTGTAATGAAAACTATTAGATATCTATTATCGATTTTCTGCACTATTGTAAGAACAGCAACCTTGAAACTTCTGAATATCGTTTCTTATGTCTTTGTCTATGAGTGTATAAAATTTGATTAAAATCGGACCACTCCTTCTATGACCCGACTTTTTCGATTAAGGATTTTCGATATTTATCGGGAGTACCTCGACACAAAACCTAGCTAAGAACATTCGCAGATGCTTATAGTACAACTGTGTCAATTTTCAAGAAATGGTTCAGCCATTTCGGAGTCTATAGGTAACGGATACACACACACAGACACACACACACAATGTTCCATTTATCAATAAGTTTAGAATGATAAAAATGGTATATCAATATATTTGCATTTGTATACGACATGATTTTTGTATCAATATTTGTATCATTTTCGAAATACTACATCTGCATATTATATTTCATGATACTTCTGTTTGTCTAAATGAAGATATATATGCTGTAAGGATTTGTACATTTTTACGTTCGGTCATTGCTTACGGCCTATCACGTTGAATACACCTGTTCTCGCTCAATCACCGAAGTTAAGCAACCTTGAGCCTGGTCAGTACTGAGATGGGTGACCGCTTGGTAATACCAGCTGCTGTAAGCGTTTAGTGACGGATGTGCGTTGTTGCAGTGGATATCGGCTCAGAAAGAGAAATCGGTGAGCCGAGTTCGAATTCCACTTGAATACTCTGCATTCACTTACGCACTGGTACACTTGGGAAAGGTATTAATCCGTTACTTCCCTCCAGTCATGGGTTAAATAACAAGGGGTACACTTGGGAAAGGTATTAATCCGTCATTTCCCTCCAGTTATGGGTTAAATAACAAGGGTAAGACTTCGGGACCCTGCTCTTAAAAACAAATCCCAATGAATCTTGATACTCGAAAAGTGAAATGTATTACTAGACACAAAAACTTATATAAACTACAATATATTTTTGAAAAAAAAAAGGGTTTTACCAGCAATAAAGTTTAGTTAGCAATAAATGACTCGTCGAGGTTGATTTGCCCTAAAAACAAACCAACCAATATCTGTTTATTTTTATATATTCTATATCACTTTTTTTTTACTTTATTATACTTATTTCTAATAAATTAATTTTTTACAACTATTATGATTACTTTTTAAACAAATGATGTAAATAGTTTGGATTGCTCTACTGTTATTATAGCCCTGTATATATAACATAAAATGTATTATGTAACTGTCAGTTTTCATTTTTCGTCACTTATTGATGAGAAAACATGTATATTTAATACTATTACGTAATTCATCACACTGTCATACTACAAGGACAATTTGATTAACACCAGCGCTTGTGTTAAGCATAATAAATAACTTCTCTTTATGAGTTAAGACAAATGTTTTTGTGTAAATAACGGAGAGTAAATACTGACTGTTTATGTGCTAAAATGCAGGCTGTTTTTATACTAATACATGGCATGATCACACCAGGAATATTTATTTTTATACGGATTTATGAATTATAAAATGGAACTAAGTTGTAGTAATCTTTATGTTCAATATGCTTTGATAGCCTAAACTTCTGGTTAAATTGATTTCTTTGATGAATTTAACTTTCATTTCATTTCTCTTGCTTTTTCAACACAAATCCATGTGCGTTATTCAGTATGCTGAATAGAGGAGAGAAAGTGCGACATGGAGATCCAAAAACGCATTTGGATGGCTAAAGACGAAATTACAGAAGCTAACCAGAATACTGAGAGACAGAAAAACTCATAAGAAACAAAGAAAAGAGTGCTGAATTATTATGTGATATCTGTCATTCTATTATAAAGTGAATGCTGGACGATCTCATCAAGAATGAAGGCGAGGCCTGTGTCAGCAGAAATGTGGTTTTACAGGAGGATGCTGAGGATCACATGGACGAAGGACGTGTGTAAAAATGAGGTGTTGGAAAGGATGAAAACGAGAAGAAAACTCATACTTTTAAATATGAGTAAGAGACGAATGAGGTTCCTGGAGAAGGAGTGCCTGGAGAATTTAATACTCGGATAAAGAGAAGGAGAAACAGGGGAAAGCAGCGTGAGGCGTACTTGTTAGTTCTGAACAAACGGAAGGCGGAGTGGGGTTAAAAGCGCTAACAAGAGAGAAATTATTGAGAGTAACAAAAGACAGAGCCAAGTGGAAGTCCATGATCGCCTACCTTCTGAAAGACACGGTGTATGAAGAAGAAGAAGAAGAACAAGAAGAACAAGAACAAGAACAAGAAGAACAAGAAGAAGAAGAATGAATGAATTACTCCTGTCATTAACAGTTTAATGGGTGGCTGCTCTTGTTAATAAGCTTCCTTAAGAAAAAGCATTACAAGTTCAAATCTCGCCTGATTAATCTTCGTTATTTTCGATTATCGCTACATTTTGTTACCTCAATAAACATGTGTCTCATGAGATAATCATTTAATGAACCAGATATTTAGAAAAGATTGGTCTTTCTGATTAGTTTTATACATTACAGTTTGCTTCACGAAATTTTGCTTATTTAATCAACACTTTTACTGAAAAGAAACCAATCACATAATGCATTTTAAATACAAAACAAACATCTCTTGACATTATATCTTCTTTATGTGAAGTGTCTCTTCACGAAATAAGCGATCATGGACTTCAACTTGATCCTACCCTCTGTCGCATTTAACATTTGTCATGTGAGTATCTCTATTAAACCCCGCTCCACAATATAACTGCTCAAGTACAGTAGGTATGCTTTGCATTGTTTTCAGTGGTCTCACTTTTCCTCTGTCCTGAGAGTATCAGATTCTCCAATCCCTCCTTTTTCATTACGTGTCCCAGAAAACTCAGTTGCACATTCTTGATGCTAAGTATGTTCCTTTTTATATTACATCTTCTCCAATATCTTGTCAAGGCATATAACTATAGATAAAACAAATAAACGAAATAAAAATATCGATTATTCTCTTAATATTTCCCGGAATAAACCATGTCCCGTCTAAAAGTGTGTTAGATCATCGTTTACCGTAGCATAATCGAAATTAAGCAACGTCGAGCCCGGTCAGTAATTTGTTGGGCGTACGCTTTGAAATATCAGGGACTGTAAACTTGGATTTGAAGCTAATGGATAATGGCTCATTATTTCACATCGTTCGTATTGCCGTTGAGTTCACTGTTCAATAACGCGCACCGGCCTTAAGAGAAAGCATGAGCCTTCTTATTCGCACTCCCTAGCTTAATAGAAAAGACTTGTAGCATTAAACATTTATTATCTCTCGCAAAATGTTCTTGCAATCTAAAAATATTTTATGACTTCATATGATACACAAATGTTTAAGAAGCCAAATAAAAGCTAGTGAAAGAAACAATCTATTTCTGCACAAAATAAGCAACGAGTTTGACATGTAATGTCAAACAATCCAAAAACAAACACATAAATAAGCACACATATACGCACACATCTATCTATCTATCTATCTATCTATCTATCTATCTATCTGTCTATCTATCTATCTATCTATCTATCTCCCTACTAGCAGTATAGCCCGGCGTTGCTCGGGTGAAATGAAAGCTTTAAAACTAATCTATGGTCCTGGAGCTCAGACTCTTTGGACGTTGGCACAAAAGACTAAAAAGCAATAGTTGTTTCCAGTTAAAGCAAAACCGTAGACTGAAAGGAAAATGAACGGATGTAAGCCAAATTTTGATTTCCTGGTATCGATATCAAATAAGTTTTTTTCGTCGTAAACTGAATTTTGAAGACTAAATAAGTCCTCTGAGTAAATGATCTCATGGCCGATACTAAGAACTACAATTATACATACTTAGAGCCAAACCCGAATCAAAAACTAAAATAAAAGGGCTGAAAAAAATACAGATATACAGACAGATAAACAGACACACACACAAACGTCTTGCCTTTTATATATATATATATATATATATATATATATATATATATATTATGGATTTTCTGCACTATTGTAAGAACCGCAACCTTGAAACTTCTGAATATTGTTTCTTATGTCTTTGTCTATGAGTGTATCAAATTTGATTCATATCGGACCACTCCTTCTATAACACGATTTTTTCGATTTCGATTTTCGATATTTATCGAGAGTACCTCGACACAAAACCTAGCTAAGAACCGCCCGCAGACGCTTATAGTACAACTGTGTAAATTTTCAAGAAAATCGGTTCAGCCGTTTCGGAGTTTATAGGTAACGGACACACACACACACACACACACACACACACACACACACACACAGACGCACACACACACAGAGACAAAGTTCCATTTATAAATAAGTTTAGATCTATCCATCTATCTATCTATGTATGTATCTAATATATATATATATATATATATATATATATATATATATATATATATACTGTTTATAAAGTCTACCATTCCTTTAATCAACAACCGAGAACATATATATATATATATATATATATATATATTACTTTAAAAACAAAGAATTTATTCACAGTTTCAAGAGATCTTTCGTCCAACATCTCATCAGGGAAAATTGTTAGAATCACTAACCAAACAAAAAACAGCAACCAAAATGAAGAGCAGAAAAAGGGGGGAGCGCTTCAATAAATATACATATAAATATATATTTAACACAAGGGTAGGAGAAATCGCGTGTCAATAATTAACAAGGGACAGTTAAAATAATATATCCCAAAACAAATAAAGAGGTTTAACAAAATCTTTTTCCCAGCAAAGAGAAATTAATCAAACTGATTCCAAAAATCCTTAATTGATTATTGGAACCACCTACATATAAAATTTTGAACTACTCTTTCTTATACGCCTAATCACAAGCTATATTCTCTACTAGGTGTTGAGCAATAGCCGATTCCATATTGATAGAAAAACAACAGATGCTACCTATTTTTCGAAGGTACATTTTGATTAATTCTTGTTTTCAAATTTATGATTGTACGCCCCACATAACCAGCAGCGCAATGGAAATTAAATTTATCTATCAAATATACTTGTTTTTACAGTAGTGTACAAATTATCTACTCGAAACATTTGTTTATATATATAAATAAACAGAGGATTTAATCCGGTGGATGCGATGGAAGGCGCATTTCTTCTAACACAAAGAAGAAAAACCAAAAGATCATGATATATATGAGTTTAAAAGCAAAAAAACAGCTCAATCAATTGAAAAGTTATGGGCCTTCGGAAATGACTTACTGGATATTATATATATAAGTAGCACAACATTTCAAAAGAGGAAAAACGATTTCCAAAAATATCTTGGAAAAGTAGTGAATGATATAAAAACATCAGACAAAGTGTTCATGAAAGCAGATAAAACGGCTAATTTCTATAAAATAACACCGGAAAAATACAACCTGCTGATCATGAAAAACCTAACAAAGAACTATAAAAAAGTTGATAAGAATAAAGTGGAATTTTTCTTCTTCTTATATGTGACCTGTCCCTTCAGGACGTAGGCGATCATGGCTCTCCACATCTCCCTATCCTTGTGGCTCTTAGTATGTTTACTCCTGTTGCTCCTGGCAACCCCCGTTCCGTCATCCACCTGATCAGACCCTGCAAATATGTTATCCGCTGCCTTCCTCTGTCTCTCCTTCCTTCTATCTGACCAGTCAGTATCAGGTTCTCCAGGCTCTCTTTCCTCATTGTTGTCTCTTCCTGATGCTCAGCATCAGTTTCCTTTTTGTTGCCATTCTTTCTAACACATCGTCATTGCTTGTATGCTCAGTCCACGATATCCGTAGCATCCTTCTGTAGAACCACATTTCTGCCGCTTCCAGTTTTGTCCTCATTTTCGATGATATTGTCCAGCATTCACTGCCGTATTGAAGAACTGACATCACGTAGCAGTCTAACACTCTTTTCTTCGTTTCTATTGAGATTTTCATGTGTGTTAGTATTTTGCTCCTCTTCTGGAACGCGTCCTTTGCCATGCCTTTCGCCTTCGGATCTCCGTGTCGCACTTTCCATCTTCTGTTAGAACACTTCCTAGGTACTTAAATTCTTGTACTTGTTTGATTCTGTTATCCCCCACAAAGTGGACTTAGTAGATAAAATTAATACAGATAGCAAAAGAATCACGGATAGATTAAAAATTAGCGACAGA